>JASDQU010101239.1:132712-164188 GCA_032191745.1 Picea mariana | reverse complement strand
AATCCTAGCTTTATTGGCTTTTATATCCTCAAATAACAATATGCACTTTTGTTATGAAGTGGTGGGTGCTCGAGGTGATTCTAAATTTAAGCCAAATCCCTAGTTCATACCCACATTCACCAAACCTACACTAAAGCCAAAGCTATGAGTTAAAGCTACATGTCTAATTCCTATGACTAGGTCTTGGATCTTGTTTTAAACCAAACTAAACATGGTCCTTCTAAATTATCAAATATTCACTATGAGCCAACTCCATGAGGCAAGCACAAACCACATGTTAATTCACATGCCCAAAGACATGAGTTAGCAATAAGTCAAAACACAAGTGCCTAACTCGTGTCTCACTACACCTCATCGATTGAACTATCTTCCAGGTGCTTGATTTGCAGGAAGAGAGTTTTTATATCGGGGATTTATCTCTTCAAAACTGGATTACAAGGATCTAGATGTCATGCAAGTGTCAAAGGAAAATGATGATCATGTTATTTACCAAAATTATGGAAATCAATGGCACCGTAGCCTCAGATGCTAGATTGTTGAAGTGGTTCAATGAATCGACAGTTACAGGTTTCTGGTGACGAATTGTCAGGGTTTGCCAAGAAAACGAAAGCCTCGAATCAAGGTGCTATGACAAGTCTCAATATTGTATAGGTGAAAATTTCCATCAAAGGTTGCAAATCTCCTTTTGAATGACTTAAATTAGTCTGGAGGTTCTCAAGAGTGGAATGACAGAGACTCTAGAGGTTCTGACAGAGATGGGATGAATGCCACTCAAAATTGTGAATGGGCATTTGCTGAAGCCAAATCATGGGATGAGAATTGGAGAGAAAGGAAAACGGGTAATGCCCTTGGTGGCAAAGATGTTTTTCACTGAGACTTTGCTTGATTCACACATGAACTATTAAGTTCTTGTAAATGTTTCATCTTATTTATAACTATAGATGCTTATAGTTTCTGTAATCTGATCAGAAGTTGTGTACTCTGTTTATAAATTTTCATTTCAATCATTAAAGCCGTAAAATCACTTTACATAACTCAGATGATGCAGTCGCGATTGGCATTTGAATGAGCAGAGTGAAGGGTCCGGTTCAAGGGAGATTTTGAGGTTCTCCTATTCTTAGGTGTATAGGAAGGCAATCGTTACTATCAAATATTTATGTTAGTCAGAGAGTAATCTCAGTTTCTCTCCAATTTCACTTCCAGTTTCATCACTGGTCAACATTCCAATTCCACTACAGACTTCGACATAGTAAAACAATTCTGGAAATGGCTACAACACTTTCAATATTGGAGCAGTGATTATGCTACAGATACAAGGGAACTTTTGCTGGAGGTTTCAACACACAGTACAGGGTTTCACGTAATGCTGAAACCAATTGCTATTAGAATAACAACATTTGGAAGAAAACTATGTGCACCATGGAGTTTATAGTTATGTCCTTTCTTTGAAGACATTGGTGATGAAACTTATGATCCTATTACTGATTATTAATGGAAATGATAAATAGTATGGACATATGCACCTTCCACTGTTCCTTCTAAAGGTACGGGCATATAACTAAGGAAAACACAAAAAACAAACCAATTTTTAGAATCTTTGAAAACATAAGGAGAAGTGATCTTTGAGGATGTGCAACCAGTTGCTGGGCAATCAAATTCATCTCTTCCAACAACAATAGACCCAGTCACAATAACTATTGAAGGAAAAGTTAAATGACTCATGCAAACCATTTAGCTATGTTTAAGTATAGCTGCAGAAGCCCCAGAGCAGCAACCTTGAAAATCAGTAAGTTGGGATGAAACACTTTTTTGCAATTTTGAAAGCTATTTTCAGAACAAAGTTTTCGGTGGCTTAGGCAGGTTTTCACAACTATCATTATCCACCGAAATCATAGCTTTCAGTGGCTTACAGGTTCAAATTTTGGCTTCTAAGCCACCGAAATCACAGAGACCAGCAGAGTGCTCTTAATTTTGCCCAAATCGGGTCTTCTTGTTTCCAGAGCACGTGAAGGTGGTTTCTTATGAAGGATAACAATTAAGGGAATATAAACCATATTTATTTTCTAGATTTTGAGGCATATGATAAGACAAGAAGAACAAGTGGAGCTTTTCCTATTTTTGGTTGAAGATATGCCTAGGTGTTAGCACAAGATCTTAAGCTACCTTATCATCACTCAGAAGATTGTTGGCCAGCTGTCAAAAGATGAATTCTAGTACTTTATCATATCATCAAGATGTTGAAGACTAATGAAGATATATTTAGATTTGTTGAAGACTATTCGATAAGGGTTTGACCCTTAAGATAGGGTTATTTCCTAGTTCTATGAAAATTGTTTTGACTTTCTATATTTAGTATTTTAGATCTAGTTTCTTAGGATCTGAAACTGCTTTGTAAAGACTATAAAGTCTATTGTTTTGAATGACTTAGGTGTTTGACTTTGGAGACTAGAATATATATTGAATATATATCAGAACATAAGCTTCTTTTGCCATCTCTGTTCAGACTTTCATATTCTCTCTTATCTATACTTGTATTGGAATGTAATGTTCATCTGTTTATGTTTATCTGATGTATGATAATTGTCAACTTGTCATTACATCCATAAATTATAATATGCAAGTATTTCACTTATTTTATATGGCCATTCATATATGCCTTATGTATCTGTTTCTTCTAGTATAATAGGTATTCTCCATACATTCATCTTCTATTAAACTTTCTGAACATCTGTGGTTGAAAGCCTTGTCTATCTGAATATGTTCGTACATGTCTAGAGTGTGTGAGGTTTGAGTGAGTTCTCCATCTTGATCCATTTGATTAAACCATTGAAAGATTAGTTAAGTTACCAGGCATCTCTGAGATACAACCTAAGAGAGTTTCCTGGAGTGATAATAGGTCCCCTAAACAAATATCGTTTAAGTGGAAAAGATTGACGTTTTTCAGAAACTGGACCAAAGGTTCTAAAAGCTTGAAATTTTCCCCTGCTTCGAGCCAAGGGTCCTCTCCTAATCTTACGTTTCCTCCATTACCAATTTTCCAAATGGTCCATTTTCCCATTAATGGGAAGGCTTCCACTAAAGCTTTCCACATGATAGAAACCTTATAGGGTTTCACTGGCAGACGAAACCATTCGACTATGGATAAATTAGCGAAATATTTTGAGTGAAGAAATATTGACCAAAAGGAGTTCCCTTGCAAGAGGCGCCAAAGGTTTCGACTTTCTAGTGCACGTGTAAAGGGACAAATATCTTTGAATCCCCAGCCCCCAAGTTTTTTTGGCACAACAATGGAGGACCAAATAGCCAAATGGACACCCCCCATGGGATTATGGCCTCCCCAAAGGTATCTACATCTTATTCTCCTTAATTTATCTAGAATGCCTTTGGGAATAACCGCTATGGAGTTCCAATAGACGGGGATAATTTCTAGTACCGATTTAAGTAGTACTAGGCAACCTCCTCTGGATAAGGTTCTATTAACTCACGAGGAAATCCTTGCTTCCACTTTGTGGATAAGCCATCCCTAATCCTTTTTTTCTATACCGATCGAGTTTTAAATAGAATCAAAAATATTTAATTCCTTCTTCAAGGCCTTTCATCTGTGCCAGGATTAAGTTCAAGAGAGAGTTTGTTTATGTTTCTAAGCAATTGTTAAGAACAAAGAAAGATTTATTCGGATTGATCAACATCCCCATTTCTTTGCGAAATGAATCCAATATTCTTTTAAAGTTTGACACATCTGATAAGGATCCATACACGTTGCAAAGTACATCATCTACAAACATGAGATGAGAAACACTCTCTGATTCTGATACCCTTATACCTCACAAATGACCATTGGAACAAGATTCTTTTATCATTTTTCTTAGAGCTTCTGCTACGAGGAGAAATAAGAAGGGGGAAAGTGGGAAACCTTGGCGCAACCCCCTTGAAGCTCTGAAAAATTTGGAGGGGGATCCGTTAATCAAGACTACAAAGGACTTGCTTTGAAGGCATCCCATTATCCAATTCATTGTTCTTATGCTCATGCCCATTTGCATAAGAACCATATTTAAAAAGGTCCAGTTGACCCTTTCATATAATTTTGATAGGTCCAATTTTAAAATGGCTGCTTTTAGATTGTTCTTTTTTACTGAGTGGAGGACCTCTTGTGCAATCATCACTGTGTCATGTATTTGTCAGTTTTGAAGAAAACCAAACTATTCTTCTCCAATAATTACACTCAACAAGGGTCTTAGCCGTCGGGCTATAACTTTAGAGATCAGTTTATAAACAAAGTTACAACAAGAAATAGGTATATAGTCCTCGAACGTTTCAGAATTTTTTTTCTTCGGTATGAGACAAATACAAGTTTGATTTAAAGGGCCATAAACCTTACCTTCTCCTTGAGATTCTTTAGCCAAAAGGAGTAGATTGTATTTCAACAAATCATAGAAGGATTTAAAGAACTCCATGGAAAGCCGTCTGGGTCTGGAATTTTACCATTCTGCATAGAGGAGAGGGCTTCTTTCAATTTTGATTTTTTTACCTCTTCCTCTAAGGACTTGTTCATTTCTTCAGAGAACAAAGGATGGAACTTGGTAACTACCTCCAATATCTCTTGAATAGGACATCCCCTAGGATCTTGAAAAATATTTTCAAAAAAGCGCGCTCCTGATTTCGCTTTTTCTCGAAAAGAGCTAACCATTACTCCTATTTCCGTCTTGATTTCCCAAATGGTGTTTACATTTCTGCAATGGTTAGTGTAATGATGAAAAAAATTTGTGTTATTATCTCTAGCTTGGAGCCAAAGTGCTCGGATTTTTAGGCGCCACTCAACCTCTTCTTGTTTCAACCATTCATTTCATTTATTTTCCAAACTTTTAAGTTCCTCTAGTTGTGCCTGGTTTAGAGCTCCATCATCCACCTTAGAAAGGATCCGCGAAATTTTTCCTTTGATCTCTAGAAGCTCCTTTTTTCTATTGGATTTCCAACTCGAAATCCGCTTTTTAATAGTGGCTTTGGTGCACTTCAGATTTGCTTCAAATTGCATTATAAAGGGTTCAAAAGAGTCATGATTTAGCCATATCCAAGAGGAAGCTACTAGCTTTCTGAATTCCTCCTCAACCAACCAAACTGGGTTGATTTTAAGAGGCGCATGAGGTGAATCCATTTTTGAACTCCAAAAAAGCGAAATTGGACGATGATTGAAGCTTTCCCCTTCTTCGAATTTTTCCTTAAATCTGAGTCCTAGGTCCATTATTTTTTTCCGAGGTAAGGGAATGGTCCAGTCTCTTGGCTACGACATCATTCCCCATTCTAAAGTTTCTCCAGGTAGGGGAGAGTTTTATAGGCTCTAGGTCGACCAAGCTTTTTGCCTCCAAGAAGGAAAGGAAAAAACATTTATGTCTATCCTCTCTCGGAGTCGGGCCCCAAACTTCTCTTAAGGATAGGGTGAAATTAAAATCTTGCCATATCACCATTAGGGGGTTGCTGAAGATTCCTACAGATTTTAGATTTTCGCAAAATTGTACCCTGTCATAATAGGGCCCATAAATGTTTATAGTAGAAAAAAAAAATCATAGTCTTTGTGCTTGAGATTTACTGATGTGGAGGAGAGGGTTATGGAAGAGGATAAATCCTGGAAATCATAACTCCATCTAGAAAGAAGTCCTCTCGATAAACCTTCTGCATCAACCGCACTAAAAGACGAGTTTTTCAGCCATTGGTTAACAATTTTAATTGCATCTTCTCCTAAACACATAGTCTCCTGAAGGAGAAGGGTGTTTGGCTTAAGGCTCAGGAACAACCTTTTGAGGGATAATTTTTTTTGAGGGCCCCCAATCCCTCTTGCATTGATGGACAAAAAAACCATTTAGGGGGGGGGGGGATGCAAGGGATTCCCCACTCTAAGGGCCCTGGTAATGGTTGCTTGAGTGCCTTTCCAGATTTCGGCTGCAACTTTTTATTTTTCCTTTGATAGATGAGACTTTCTGCCAGCTTGCAAGGTTGGGAGAGGTTCGAGGGCCAAGCCACCTTTTGAGGGTTTGGATAATTTTAAATGATCCTTTGAGTGAAGCGCATATACTTTAGGATAGGCTAAAGGGGGAAACATGGGCTTCTCGAGTGAGGACAACTCAATTGGGTCAGGTAAAATATGTGGGTCAGACAAAAGAAAGGGAGGGTGGGATGTGGGACCAACATACTTTGGGGGAAAAGAGGGGAGTGAATCGACAAGGGGAGGGAGGGATGGGGGAGAGGGAGGAAGGTTGTTTAACGAAAGGGGGGGCGGACCAGAGGGGGAAGGAGCAGGGAGGGTTTTGGATAGACCAGGGGAAGAAATGGGGGAGCGAAGGGGGGGAAAGCGAGTCATAGAGGGAGAAGGAGAAGGAGAGGGGAATCGGTCCTTGAAATCCCCAAGAGAAGCAGACATATCCAAATAAGGAGAAGGAGCATGATTAAGAAGTTGCATACCCAAATTGTCTTCTTGAAGAGCAAGGTTTCCCATGGATAAGCTTGAAGATTTTGCTGAGCCAAGTTACAACTCTACTCCTTCATGTTTCCCGTCAAATGAAAGAGTCTGCACTATCTGATCCCAACCCACAATGGAATTCCTTCTCCATATTTTTTGAGGAGGCTATTCCCAGGGCGCTGGCTTTAGGCATCTAGACTTTAGGTGACCAATTTCATGGCAGCCATGGCACCGAAAAGGTATTTTCCAATAGTCCACTTTCTGATGCCAAGTGACGTCCCCATAAACAATGTCAAGGCTCCTAACCAGGCCTTCCTGTGCATTTACTTCTATCTGTATCCATGCCCAATTTCCATCATGTTTTGTCACCCAATTGGGCTCGAGACCCACACAATTACCTAGGTTATTTCTGATAGTCTCCAAAGCCTCCCTTGTCCAGAAAGCTAGGGGTAGTCCTGGAAAGATTGCCCAAACTTTCAATACTGAAACCAACTCTCTTGATGGATCAAAATCCACCAACAAGGGTTTTAGAAACAAACTTGACGGGCCCCAAGACTAGCTATTTTGGATAAGTACCGTGCAATATTTTTCATCTTTCAACATAAAATAAGCCCAACCCCTTGTCAAGATATGTATTTGAGGTAGGTATCCCAATAGAGGAGTCCATTCCTAGTGAATCCAAGATTGGAGAGCTAAGAATCCAGGTGATTTCTCATTAAATATTCTGACCAATAGTTTACCCTCCAAGCGAGTGATTTCCTCTATCGCAATATCCTCGCCTACCACCATTTTCGCAGGACCCTCTTTTTTGCAAATGCAGTTAGAAGGGTTTTTACTTAGAAGAGAGTTGTTCCTATTCTCTTGGCCTTGGAGACCAAATTATACAACCTTTTTCCTTTCTTTGCCTCACAGACTACCAACATTGTTTTCCTTGAGCTTCACAGGAAAGGGATGACCAGAAAAAAGAGAGTCTAAATGAAGGGTGTTACCAGTCCTATGCATGTCCAAAGACTTCCTATATGAAATAACACCCTCTGGAGCATTTCCATCCTTCATTTGTTTAACATTAACTCCTACTCCCTCTGAATGACTGTATGGCTTCCAACTGGAGTGGAAGGGGAGAGGGGGGGCGTTCGCACGCTCCAAAAACTTCGCTTGTGAGAGGAAATCCCACCCATGTGATGGGATGAAACCATATTCAATCACATCGCCATACGGGGATGCCATCTGTCCTCTATTACAACCTGTCACATGGGGCCATAGGGACGAGGAGGGGGTAAAAAAAAACGCCGCCATCAAGGAGGGAACGAAGAATGGGAAATGAGAAGGGGACAAGAGGGGGGGGGGATGAGGCCCACGATTACGAGGAGTATGCACCTCGAGCCATGTGATTACATAAAGACCTAAAAAATATTGCGTATACATTATTAATAAATGTATAAATAATACATATTATTTTTTGTTTTATAAATACATTTTCTAAGTAAATTAATTTATTTTTTATTTTTTATTAAAGTTTGATAAATCAAGATGGAGTAAGGGGATGAATTTTGAAGAGAGAGATTCTAATAACTTTTTAATGAAAGTTGCTTTGATTTTGATGGATTTAGGATTATAAATTAAATATACAAAGAAAAGAAAGGAAATATATTTATAATCATAAAAACATTTTTAAATATTATAATTGTATTTAACTTTTATTGTTTATATATTAGAATTAAACAATAAATATATAAATAAAATGGTAACATCACCAAATCGCAAAATAAGGAAGAAAAAAATATGAAGAAATAAATAATTCACTTTATATATCAAAAAATTTCAAGGGGAGACCTAAGAAAGTAATCCTAGATATTTTGTATGAATATATAGAATCATTATAAAAAACATAGAGAAGAGAGATAAGACAAACATAAAATAGAGTTGGAAACAATGCTTGATAATAAATTTAAATTCTTTGAAGACAAGATTGAGACAAAGACAAAAAATAGAATTTTAGGGTTGGAGAGTGAGCTGCAGAAAATGTAGGCTAGATTATAAGAAATAGAATAAAAAATCCAAGAAAAGAAACAATGAACCCAAGTGGAAGATGTTGAAGAAAATCGTAATCTTAGGGACAAGATTACAAAGCTAGAAGAAAAGATAATTAGCAATTTGGTTATAAATCGTTTGGAACCTAAGTTGGATATCAGACCCATCAAAGAATAAATGAACAAGCTCATAGAATTAGGCCATGAATGTAACAAAAGAGCCCTGAACCTCATAATTTTTGTAAAAGAGAAGAAAGATGAGGACACCCTCACAATAGTCAAGGAAGAACTAAAAAATAAATCATAAATTGAGACAACTTGCCTCATAGAATAAAAAAGGTTGGGAAAAATAATTGAAAATAAAGATAGGTTGATCTGGTTTAAGGAAAGCTCTAATGACCATAAATATGACATACTTAGAAAAAATCCAAGATTAAAAGGGATAAGAATATTTATCAATGAAGACCTCATTCCATAGAACCAAGTTGAATTAAGGAAGGAAGTTCAAAAGGTGAAAGAAGCCAGGAAAGAAGGGAAATGCCATAGCCTGGTTGGGTCAATGTCCAATTCCAATGTCTCCTTGACCCTTCTTCTGTTAGAGGTTCCAAGGGATCACAGTCAGACTCAACTTCACAATGAAATTCTTTATGGGATTATCAACGTTTTCTCAATCTCTACAGGATTAGAGTATCTCTAAGAACTCTCAGGCTTAATTTTGGTCCTGGCACTCTCCTCAATTCTTCAATAGGATCAAGGGATAGAACCTTGGTCTAGTTTGAAAAGGCATGGAGGTTTCAATTGGTTTAATGCCTCAAGGGATTATCCCTTTTAATATATGACCAATAGGCCAAATCACAGGATTACCTAAAAGGGTGTTCAATTGGCCTTTAGCACCAATGTTTTAAACACACACCCTAGAATTCAATGACCAAGGGCTAGTCTCTTCGCAATTGCGAAAAGTGTTTCCACAATGTTCTCAAAGAAATGTGAAAGGATTATATGGTGACACTTGACATGATAAATCAATGCTCTAGATTAATTCGCAATTGGATTTACAATTAATTCTTTTGCAACTCCAAAACGTGAAAAGTTTTCCCCACCATAGATCCTCGTCTCCAGTCACAATCCGACGATGTAAACTCGATCTCCCCACTCAATCAATGAAGAATGAGGATTGTTGATATGAATATGATCAACAATCGATGATTAATTTCACTGTAGAGCAAGATCCAACAATTCCAATGCTTCCACTCTAGATCCGACGATTGAGATTTAAACTCCTATAAAATATGAAATTTCACCTTAATCCTGCTTGCAGATTAAATATCTAATTGACTAGGTGTTTTTTCATTATGATAACGGGATAATTACATTCATTTACAATATTTATTGAGAGATATTGCAACATACACTAAAGGCATTAATATAATTCAAACCATATATTTTATTGCTTGAGAACCCGAGCTTGAGAATGTAAATTATCTCAGAATCTTCAATTCACATCAAACCTCTCATTCTCCAACCTATCTCTAATATTTTCTACACTTACATATTACATTTATATATGATTTAGTATCCTCAAATAGCTCTAACTGGCTAATCCTGAATTATTACAACAAATCCCCAAAATCACTCAATATGTTTTAAGAATTAGGAACAACATCACACCTATCACAACATAGTTAGATCTATATGCCTTCTAGAGGCTCCTCAAACTAATTATTACAATTAAAATAAAAATTAAGGGATCAAACCCCCTTTAGTAAATAGTTTGACCCTCCTAGGGTCAGAATCAAGAATTCCACTTGATGCTCTTACATTAGACTCCCGTGGAACACAAATTTTCATGGACTCCTTTCAATGAGGTCTTCAAGCCTTTTCCATGCTTTTGGATATTTTCAACACTCATCCAAGTTGCATCTTCCACAGGAATTTCTTTCCATTTGACTAAGTACTCATAGTATTCCTTCCTCCTAGTCTTCTTAGCAATCTTCTGATCAAGAATTCTTTCCATATGCAACTTCTTGGTTGTGGGTAGCTACTTCATCCACTGAACATATTCACTACCATCCCCATCCTCTGCCTTAGATTATTTGTAAGGATATAGGTCTACAACATTGAATATTGGAGATATTCCAATATCTGATGGTAACTCTAATTCATAAGCATTGCTTGAAATTTTCCTCGGGATCTTACAGGGTCCTATTTTCTTCAACTTTAGTTTTCTATATTCTCCTATTAGAAATATCTTCTTTCTCAGATGTTCCAACACTTGGTTTCCAACTTCAAATTTAACCTCTCTTATTTTCCGATCTTCCCTCTTCTTAAACCTCTAACCGTTGTCTTGTAGTTGCTCCTTGAATTGTTCATGTAATGTCTGCATGTCTGCAACAAAATATTCTTCATTTTCACTCCTTAGTTCTACTTTACCCAAATTCCTGAGTTCAGAAACAGCCCTTGGATGCATTCCATATACTATTTGGAATGGAATATTTCTTGTACTCATGTTGGGTGATTCATTATAAGAAAATTCAACTTGTGGTAAAACTTGATCCCACTGACTCTTATGTTCATTAACTAAACTCCTCAACAAGTTACCCAAAATTCTATTTACTACTTCAGTCTGCCCATCAGTCTGAGGGTGATGGGATGAACTAAATAATAAGTTTGTTCCAAGAAGTTTCCACAATATTCTCCAGAAATTTCCATCAAATTTAGTGTCTCTATCTGAAACTATACCCCTGGGAAATCCATGCAATCCCACAATCTCCTTAAAGGACAATTTTGCTATGTGTGTTGCATCACTAGTTTTATAACACGACATAAAGTGTTCCATATTTGAAAATCTATCAACAACTAAAAATATTGAATCGTTTCCTCTCCGTGTTCTAGGAAAACCTAAAAAAAAATCCATGCTTATGGAATCCCATGGCCTATCTAATATAGGCAATGGTTGATACAAACCTAAATTATGTTGCTTCCTTTTGGCATACTGGAAAATTCTACATTTGTCAACAAATATATTCACATTAGACTTAATACCTGGCCAGAAATAAGAAGAATTTAATTGGGAAAAAGTCTTGTCATGGACAAAATGACCAACTAATCCTCCACTATGCTTTTCTTTCAGTAGGTTGTCCCTCATTGAAAATTTTAGAATGCACAGTTGACTGCCTTTGAACAACAATCCTTCCTGTATCCTGTACTCCATCCAAAGACTCCTATCTCCCATCACTAGATTTTCACATGCTTCATAGGCTGCTTTAAATTCTGGATCTTCTCTTTACATCTCTTTGAGATGCTCAAATCCCAACATACTTGAAATTCCTACAAAATTAAACATCTCCTTCTCAAAGCATTTTCAACCTTGTTAGCATTTCAACTAGTATGCTTGATAAAAAAAGTAAAATTTTGCATGAATTCTACCCATTTGGCACGTTTTTTATTTAATTTCTCCTTCTTGGTTATAAATTGAAAATCATGGTTATCAAAATATAAGATGAATTCTCTTCGCATAAGGTAATGCCTCCACTTCTTTAGGGCCTGTATCACTGCATAAAACTCTTTTTCATAAGTTGCATATTTATTCTTGGAATCATTAAACTTCTCACTAAAATAGGAAAAAAGTTTATCTTCTTGACTCAGGACAACACCAATTGCTACCCCACTTGCATCACATCTGACTTGAAATGGCTTTTGAAAATCTGGTAAAATTAAAACGGGTTGCTTCGTAATCTTCCCCTTTAACAATCTGAATCCCTTTTCATATTCTCTTGTCCAATTAAAATATTTATGTTCCTTCCTTATAGTATCCACTATTCATCCAGGTGGATATCAGTGGTCACCCACCTATTCCACTGACTCAAAAAATAGTTTTCCATCTTGGCAGTTTTTCGACAGTTTTTCGGGTTCCAAACTTCTGGGGCTGTTTTCGGGCCCTAAACGACGTGTTTTGGGGATTTTGGGCCCAAGTGACTATTGTGAAGACTAACTTGGGCTAGTTGAAAATTTTTCTTCTCGGTTAGACCTTTCCAATGGGCTATCGTTCACCTAAAACGAAGATTGTATGAAAAAGTTACGACCCCGGGAAGTTGATGTACTAACTTACCCAAACGGGGCCTACATGACTTTTGGTGCTTCATCTTCTAGGGTTAGGTTTTTGGATGTCTAGGGTTTTTGACATTCCTGTTTATTGTAAAAGGCCTTAAGAGCCTCATTGTAACGATCTTCTTGCAAATGAGTGCAACTGTCACATCTCTTCTCAGAGATAAGCCGCCACCATTCCAACAAGCTTGTTTTCGGCTGCATTTTATAGTTTAAGCTTATTTCCTTATTGAATAGAAAACCAGTTATACTATATCTCTGTTATTTTGTGTTAAGCATATTTTAATAATCTGTATTCATTTCTTTATGCTCATAAAATCCGGATCAGTGGTATCAGAGCGGTCTACTCCTTGTCGTCTTAATGCATGTCCTCAATGAGATTAGGGTACAAAGAATTGGGTCTCGAGCTTGTATCTCTTGAGGACAAAAGATATTGCACGCCCAAGAAACCTCTCATGGCAGGAGAAAAGAAATATGATGGGACAGGAGATTCTTTCATAATGTTGCTTGGGGAAGCCCTCATGCAACAGAGGAATGAGATGATTGATAGTTTCATGCAAATCCTTCGGCGGATACCAAAAGGCGACACATATTCCTAAAGCGGAGGTGATACCCCCTTCAAGGTACAAATCAACTTCTATATTCCTATATTTGAAGGTTAGATAGATGCAAACGCTGTAGACAAGTGGTTGAATATAATAGAAGGGTATTTTTCTGTCCATAACTTTTTGAATAGAGACAATATTACTTTTGCACTCCTCAAAGCCGTTCCCCATGTCAAAGAATGGTGGGAAACTTTTTGTGAGAAAAAGGAAACAGAGGAACCCTCATTATTGACAGTCATGACCACCTGGGAATCCTTCAGGGATGCTATTAAGGAACAATACTACCCTATCAGAAGTTATGATGACTTGTATACCAAATGGAACACGCTGCGGCAAGAAAGAGACCAAGCAGTGCCATAGTTCACAAATATCTTCCATACCTTACACACCAAGATGAGTATCAAATATTCAAAGCGACATCTGGTGCTCAAGTATTGCAGTGCTCTGCATAGATACACATAGACCAAAATGGAATTTATGGAAATCTCATCCTTGGGCGTGACCTACCGATATGCCGTCAAAATCGAGCAGAAGCTCAAAAAAAAGACGCGGACCTCAGAGAAAAAGAAAGGAAAGGGCGACCCCAACCCATAGAACAAAGGACATAGCAAATTTGGAGAGTATCTAGACAAGCAGTCCAAGCCACAAGAAAAGAAGGATACCGGAAAGAAAAAGAAAGATATCAAGAAGTGGTGCGATTTCCATAAGAGCCCTTGGCATAACACTGCTGACTGCCGCTCAAAGAAGTCTCTGGTGGCTGAAGTGAAAGCCTCTAAATTAGATGTGTGTCTTGACTCTGAGTCAAAACTAGAGAGGGGAATATGGATCATTGACGTGGAACCTAGTGAAAATGTTTCTACCACAAATCTCCATCCTGGTGAACCAGACAAGCCAGAAGAAGGAGAGTGCCTCTTCCATTCACAGATGTGGGTAAAAGGAACCCCACTGCACTTCATCATTGATAGCGGTATCCAGAAGAATCTCATCTTAGCAGAGGTCATCAAGCAGATGGCCTTGCTGACAACACCACACCCACAACCCTACACCATTGAATGGCTCCGCCAAGGAAGTGATCTCTGCGTCAGCCAACTGTGCCGACTGTCGTATGACATCAAGCCCTTCAAAGACATGGTATTGTGTGATGTTTCTCCTCTCAAAGTTTGTAATTTTCTTTTGGACCAACCTTATTTATGGAAACATCATGCTGTATATGAGTTTAGTCCTTGTAGTGTTATTATTAATTTGAACAAGAAATTGTACAAGATACCTGAAGTAGTCCCTCCTAGTGATATTTCCTTGATCTCTGCCAAGAAATGCATGAAGGTCATCTATTAGACCAAGAAATTTGTCTTCTTCGTGATCCACTCTCAGAGTGAGGGAAAGATCGCAGCCACATCTAGGGTCTCCGCCACAGATCTCTCCACACAATAGAAGAAAGTGGATAAGGTTGTGGAAGAATACTCATATAATTTCTCCTCTCCTACTGGGGTACCTATGCACTACCAGGTCAAGCATCCCATCAATCTGACCCCAGGCACACTGCTACCCAATTGGCCAGTCTATCATCGCTCTCTGTTAGAAAACGAGGAGATCAAGAGGCAGATCTAAGAACTCATCTCCTTGTGGGATCCCAATAATGCTAGTGTTGAAGAAAGACGAGACCTGGTGGCTCTTCATTGATTACCAATCCATGAATAAAATCACAATCCAGAATTGGTACCTGATTCCCTGAATCGACGACCTCCTTGATCACCTCACGGGGGCCAAATACTTAAGTAATATTGATCTGAAGTTTGTATACCACCAGGTCCCAATAGAACAAACAGATGTATGGAAGACTGCCTTCAAGTCAAAATAAGGTCTTTTTGAATGGCTGGTCATGCCCTTTGGTTTGAAAAATGCTCCGACAAATTTTATGAGGATGATGGACAATATCCTATGACCTTTCACCAATACATTTGTAGCAGTGTATCTGGATGACATCCTCATCTACAACAAGACTTGGGAGGAGCACTTGTAGCATATTCAACAGGTTCTACACACCCTATGGCAGCACAAACTATATGCAAACTTAGAAAAATGCTCCTTCGGCATGGACAAGGTCCATTACTTAGGCTACATCATCGATCAACATGGTGTGCATGTGGATCCAACCAAGATCCAGGTCATCCGTGACCAGGCAGCCCCAACCACACTCACTGAACTTCAGAGATTCTTGGGCCTCGCCAATTTCTATCGCATGTTTGTGCTGGGATTATCTCATATCGCATGGGCCTGTAGCCAAGTAACCAAGGGTGGAGGTAAGAAAAAATTTGTGTGGGGCATGTCCCAACAACAAGCCTTCGATGAATTAAAGAAGTGTTTGTTCTCATCTCCATTATTTTCATTACCGGACTTGCAACATCCCTTTGAGATTGAGACATATTCTTGAGACTATGTTGCGGGCACCATTCTCACTCAACACGGCCACCCTGTGGCATATCATAGTGAGACACTATTATATGTTGTCTGTAAGTAACCTACTTACGAAAAAGAAATGTACTCCATTGTGCAAGCCTACCTCCAGTGAAGACATTACATTCTTGGGAAGGAGACAATCATCCACATTGATCACAAGCCACTACAGTTCATACAGACCCAAGGAAAATTGCAGAATGACCGTGATGAGAAGTGGTCAACATACTTACAACAGTTCCACCTCAACATCTAGTATAAAACAGGAAGTACCAACCAAGTTGCTGACTGCCTTAGCTGACCTCCAATGGAGACACTCACTACACTGCTAGACTCTTGTGGTCACGAGACCTCTAGATGGCCCCACCTCTACGAGACAGAACTTGACTTCTCCACCACCTTCTAAATGTTGGGTGCCAACTCAGTGGTTGCTAATTTCCATCTTTTGGATGAGCTTTTGTGCCGTCTGGGCCATCTCTACATTCCATCAAGAGAGCACACAAAGTTGATTTGGGAAGCTCACTACAGTCGGGTGGCATGACACTTTGGCATCGAAAAGACAGTGGCAATGCTGCAGAAACATTTCTACTAGCCGAAAATTCGACAGGATGTCGGCAAGTATATCAGGTCCTGCACCGACTGTGCTATTTCCAAACCGACCTCTAAGAAATAGGTCCTGTACACCCCTCTGCCTACTCTTAACAAGCTGTGGGAATCCATCTTAATGGACTACATGTTGGGCCTCCCATCCACCAAGAGGGAAAATGACTGTGTTTTTGTGGTTGTTGATTGATTTTCCAAGATGATGATTCTAGCCGCTTGAAAGAAGAACATCACATCAGAAGCCACTGCCAAGCTCTTCTTTGAACGAGTATGGGTACATTTTGGGATCCCACAAAAAATTATCTCAGACCATGACAGTCGGTTCCTTAGCTCATTCTGGTCGAGCCTCTGGTCATTACTGGATACCAAGCTCACCAAATCCACTGCCTTCCACCCCCTCATAGATGGCCAAACTGAGGTTGTCAATCAGATGGTCGTACATATCCTACGCATGTACAATTCAAAACACCCCCACACATGAGATGAGAGTCTTCCCTATGTCCATCATAGCTTCAACCGAGCCCTGCATAGCTCAACTGGACACAACCACTTTCAGGTGGGGTTGGGATTCCAACCATTGGGCCCCATGGATGTTGCACTACCCCTGGCGACCACCTCGGTCAAATTTTCTCCTACTCCACCAGAAGATGACAAATGCACCCAATTCATTGAGAAAATCCAACACATTGACCAATAGGTTCAGGATATTCTCCAAAAGTCTAATGACAAATACAAACAACGCCATGATCAACATCGGGTGCCACATAAGTTTCAGGTGGGCTACAAAGTTTGGTTACATTTTCATAAAGAACGCCTTACAAGGCCCCATCGAAAGCTTCGCCCAATCTGTTATGGGATGCACACCATCACCAAGGCTGTGGGTGACAATGATTTTGAGCTCAACATTCCCCCCTTCCTTGGTCTGCATCTAGTCTTCAACGTGGCTCTCCTTCAGCCATATTTCCCACCATTATTGGACACCTCAGAGATAACAGAGTAGTAGACACCAACATAGCTCAACCCTGACTGCATGCAACAAGAATCCAGTGATGATATTATGGAAACACAAATCAAGGGTACTCGACAACAAAGGATCCAACTTTATCGAGTCATCAAAGCAGGGCAACTACTGCACCAAGGCAAGTGGCTCACTTGGGGCCAAATTCAGTAGAAATTTCCTCATATGATGGGGGATCTCAACACAATGGAGACCATTGCTTCCTAAGGAGGGAGTATTTATCCTGTGGATATCGATGTCCACCCACCTATTCCACTGGCTCGAAAAATAGTTTTCCACCTTTGTAGTTTTTCGACAATTTTTCAAGTTCCAAACTTCCAGGGCCATTTTGAGGCCCTAAACGACGTTTTTTGGGGATTTAGGGCCCAACTGACTATTGAAGGCCATAACCCAAGCCAGTTGAATTTTTTTTTTCTCATTTAGACCTTTCCAACGGGCTATCGTGTGCTTAAAACAAAGATCGTATGCAAAAGTTACGACCCCGGGAAGTTGATGTACTAACTTACCCAAATGGGGCCCACATTTCTATGGTTTTTGACATTCCTGTTTATTGTAAAAATTCCTTTAGAGCCTCATTGTAATGATCTTCTTATGAATGAGCGCAACCGTCACATCTCTTCTCAGAGATAAGCCGCCACCATTTCAACAAGCTTGTTTTCCGCTGCATTTTACAGTTTCATCTTATTTCTTTATTGAATAGAAATCCAGTTTTATTGTATCTCTATTATTTTGTGTTAAGCATCTTTTAATAATCTGTATTCATTTCATTTTTCTCCTATAATACGGATCAACTATAGGAGCAAAAATACTGCTAAAATTTCTGATAAATTTTCTGTAAAAGCTTGCCAATCCATGAAATATTCTTACCTCAACAAACTTGGGAAAAGTCCATTATTTTATAGCCCTTACCTTCTATGGATCCATCTTCAATCCCTCTTGATAAATAAAAAATCCCAAGTAAACCAGTTTTGTCTTCATGAACGGACACTTCTTCAGATTTATTAAAATCTTTAGTTGTTGCAGCCTCTTCAACACCAACTTCAAACATATCAAATGCTCCTCTTTAGTTCTTCTATAAACGAGGATTTTATCAAAATAAACAATCACAAACTTATCAATGAAATCCTTAAGCACCTCATTCATTAATCACATGAATGTGCTAGAGCATTTGTCAAGACAAAAGGCATGACAAGCCATTCATACAGTCCCTCATTGGTCTTGAAGGATGTGTTCCACTCATCTCCTTCTCTCACGCTTATCTAATGATAACCACTCTTCAAGTCTATCTTAGAAAAACAATTTTCTCCACTTAAACAATCCATTAAATCATCCATTCTAGGAAAGGGAAATCTATACCTAATTGTTATTTCGTTGATTTCTCCGGGGCTTGTACACATCCTACAACCACCATCCTTCTTTGGACTTAACACAGTAGGTATTGCACAAGGAATTAGACTCTCTCTGAACAAAACTTTGTCCAACAACTTCTGGATTTGCTTTATGATTTATTCATTTTCTCTTGGTGTCAACCTATATGTAGCTTTGTTTGGAAAACTAGCTCTTGGAATTAGATCAATATGATGACTAATGCTTCTAATAGGAGGCAAATTGTCAGGCAATTCATCAACTACTATATCAACAAATTCATCTAACAATGCCTAAACTTCAACATGTAAATCATTTATAGTGGTGCTAATGAGAATTACTCTCAGCTTACCAACAACAACAAACTATATTTCTTCTTCCTTCTTGACCTCCTACAAAAGTTCCTTCCCACTCATGAGTATTACACTTGGACCAACTTCCTCCTTAGTTCCTTCATCTTTCAGTGGCAACAACACATGTTTGTGCCCATTCTTCTCAAGGGCGTGTGTATTATTTCTTCCATCATGCATTTCTTTCCTATCATATTTCCATGGTCTCCCCAACAAAATATGAAAAACATCCATTGGCATAACATCACACAAAATTTCATCCTTATAACTACCAATTTGAATTTCTACTTTGCATTGTTCACTTACTAGAATTTGATGTCCTTTCTGCAATGAAGACACCTTATATGGAGTAGGATGTGCCACTTTTTGTAGTCCTAATTTCTCCACCATTTTTGTAGAATCCAAATTATCTGTACTGCCACTATCAATGACCAGTTTGCATACCTTTCCTCTTGATTTTCATGTGGTTTTGAACAAGTTCTTCCTCTGTGCTAGTTCATGGATTTCTTTTTATGCTTTAACTAAAAACCTCTTCAACATGAGTGCTTCTCCAATCTCAAGAGTCTCCTCTTTCATTGTTATTTTTGCTATATTTTCTTGAGTTTTTTCAATGTGAGCTCCTCTAGTGTTTGCTGATTTCTTTTCAGGACAATACCAAGACATATGCCTTATCTTTCCATAGGTATAACAACGAATTTATCTAACTTTTCCTCTTCCTCTTGAGAATATTCTCCTTCCCCTGGATTCTCTTTCTCTTGGTGATTGAATACTAGATCTGCTTACTTCTTCTTTCATATTTTGAATTATCCCTCTGGATGATCCTTTTCCTCTAGATGGGCTTCTTCCTTTGGTTCTTTGACTCTATTTCCTGGCTAATTTCTCTTATGCTTTCAGGGCTATTGGATAAGCATCTTCCATAGTCCTCAAAGTGAGTAGACTGATTTCATCTTGGACTTCATACCTTATTCCATTGATATACCTGGAAACTTTCTCAGCATCATCTTCTACATGACCTTCTCTGATGTTAGGTTTGTAGAAATCTTCAGTATACTCCTTCACTGACATACCTTTTTGTCTCAAATTTTGTAAATTTCTGAATAGATTCAGCTGATAGTCCTTTGGCATGAATATGGCCTTAAACTTGGCTACCATTCTATCCCAACTCTTAATCTTGTCTTTTCCTTTCCTTCTTCTGTCAGCCTGTAACTCATCTCACCATAAGGTTGCATGTCCTTTCAGCCTAGTTACAATGTGCTTGACTTTCTTCTCTTCATCTATGTCTTCATAATCAAAATAATTTTCCATTGCATTGATCCAATCAAGCAATTCCTCAACATTTAAGTTCCCCTCATACATTGGAACCTCCATTTTAGGTCTGGCTCCTACCTTTGTAACTAGCCTTAACAACTTATCCTCAGTTGTTTCACCTCCTGGGGCTTCTCCTCCTTCACTGAGCTTGTGTCTTCAGCCTCACTGCCATCTCCTATGTCATTTTATCTCCTCTGAGCTACTTCCATGGATTCCATCCTAGCCTGAACTCTCCTTAGTTCATTCTGCAACTCTGTAACAACAACATTTGATGGCATACCTCTTCTCCTAGGAGGCATGGCTGCTGAAGACAATACTCAAGAGGCTCTGATACCACCTGATAGCCTAGTTGGATCAATGTCCAATTCCAATGTCTCCTTGATCCTTCTTCTATTATAAGTGACAAGGGATTATAGTTAGTCTCAACTTCACAAGGAAATTCTGTATGGGATTATCACCTTTTTCTCATTCTCTATAGGATTAGAGTATCTCTAAGAAATCTCGGGCTTAATTTTGGTGTTGGCGCTCTCCTCAATTCTTCAATAGGATCAAGGGATAGAACCATGGTATAGTTGTAAATGGAGTGGAGATTTCAATATGTTTAATACCCCAATGGATTATCCCTTTTAATATATGACCAACAATCCAAATCGCAGGCATACCGAAAAGGGTGTTCAATTGTCCTTTAGCACTAATATTTTAAACACACACCCTAGAATTCGGTGACCAAATAGTCTCTTTGCAATTGCTAAAAGTGTTTCCATAATTCGCTCAAATAAATGTGAAAGGGTCATATGGTGACATTTGGCACAATAAGTTAATGCTCTAGATTAATTCACAATTGGCGTTACAATTAATCCTCTTGAAACTCCAAACGTGAAAAGGTTTCCACACTGTAGATCCTCCTCTCCAGTCACGATTCGATGATGTAAACTTGATCTCCCCACTCAATCAACAAAGAATGAGGATCATTGATGTGAATATTATCACCGACCGATGATTAATTTCGATCTTTTACTACCCTCATATAGAGTAAGATCCAACGATTCCAATGCTTCCACTCCATATCTGACGATCGAGACTTAAACTTTGTAACATACGAAATTTCATTATAATCCTGCTTGTAGATTAAAGATCCATCTGACTAGGTATTTTTTCATTGTGAGAGAGGGATAATTACATTATTTTACAAGATTTATTGAGAGATCTCACAACATACACTAAAAGCATCAATAGAATTCAAACCATATATTTTATTACTTGAGAACCCGAGCTTGAGAATGTAAATTATCTTAGAATCTTCAATACACATCAAACCTCTCATTATCCAACCTCTCTCTAACCTATGCTACACTTACATATTACATTTATATAGGATTTAGTATCCTCGGGTAGCTCTAACTGGATAATCCCAAATTATTACAACAAATCCACAAAATCACTCAATTTGTTCTAATAATTAGGAACAAAATCACACCTATCACAACCAAGTTAGATCTAGATGCCTTCTAGAGGCTCCTAGAACTAATTATTACAATTAAAATGAAAATTAAGGGAAGCAACCCCATTTAGTAAATAGTTTGACCCTCCTAGGATCAAAATCAAGATTTCCACTTGATGCTCTTGCATCAAAATGGGAAATCATTAGGAATCGAAAGGCTATTATTATGGATAGAGACCAAAAAGATAACAATAAATATCAATTTGGGACACTCCAGATCCTCTCTTGGAACTGTTGTGGTTTTCCATGGAGTAAAGGGCCTATACTAAGTTGGATCTCAAGTGACATTGATATTATTTTCTTGGTTGCAACTTGGGAGCATGAATAATCTAAGGTATTTATTATAGAAGGATTTGTTTTGTGGTCAACATTGAACAAGAATTCCTCTCGTAGATGGGTTGGAGGCATAGCTTGTTACATAAAAAAAAACATCTCTCCTCAGATTCGACTTCATAAGAAAGATCCTCTCAATCAATATGTATGAATGGAGATATAAAATATTAATGCTAAGAATATTTATATAGCAATATGTTATTTCACACCCATTAACACTACTTTTTATACAAAAACCAATTTAGATAAGAGTTGTCCCTACAAAATATTAGAGCAAGATATCTACAATATGAAAAATGAAGGTAGTATCCGCATGTTAGGAAACTTTAATGCTAGAACTACAACTGATCATAATATTATTTTAAGTAATGATTCGAACCCTAATCCTCTATGGCTATATGAGGAACTTGTTTTATCTAATATATACAAAATAAACTTTGAAGACCTAATCGAGAATTTTTTTGGTACCGAGCTAATCAATCTCTGTAGTTCTCAAGATTTAAAATTTTTCAATGGTATAAGGAAGTGGCCCAAATCTAATAGGATGACTTGTATCCATGGGTTGGGTAGTAGTGTCATTGATTATGTAATATCAGATATCCCCATATACAACCAAATAGTAAACTTTTATCTTTTAGATGACCATGAATCTGACTCTAATCATAGACCTTTAACCCTAACTCTAAACGTTTCCATGCTCAAAAGCTCCATTGAAGAGAACTCTGATAACCAAAGGAACTTACTTTTTGACATACAAAAAATTCAATAACTTCTTAAATGAATTAAGTAATGCTTTAAATGTCTTAGCGCATCAGAACAATATTGAAGTTTACTATCAAAACTTTACAAAAATCCTCTCTACTTCCATTAACAAATTCTCTATTGAGGTGCTATGTAAAAAGAAAAATGGTAAAACTAACCCTTGGTACGATAATGAAAGTAGAATTGCTACAAAATCCAATAGGCATGCTTCTAATGCATCCTTAAATTATGATAAGATAAATAGATACAAAACCTTAATTAAAAGGAAAAACAAAAGGCTACATAAATAGAAAGAAAGAGAATCTTTTTCACTTATTTAAGATAGTTCCTAATAAATTCTAGAGGCAAATTCTAACTCGTAAAAATAAAGAAAATAATAGGATTTGCTTGAAGGATTGGAATTTTTACCTTAAAAATATTTATAAATCCCCTAATGTCATGGACAACATTTCAAACAGTTCTAAAAAGGATGAAGTGTTTTCTATAGAAGAAATTAAGTTTGGGGTTAAGTGGCTCTCAAAAGGAAAAACTAAGGGCATTCAAGGTTACGAAGCTGAAATATTAAAAATTGGAGGACCTATCCTCATCCCTCACATACATAAGAGATTCAATTTACCTATCCAACAATGTTTCCCAAAACCTTGGACTCAAAGCCTCATTGTACCTATTTTTAAAAGTGGGGATAAAAACAATCCCTCTAATTATAGAACCATTATGATTAGTGACGAACTTTTCAATTACTTCCTAATTAATTCAGTAAGCAACATAAGAGTTGTACATTTTGTTATCAATCCGAGGTCATATTGAACTTACGAATTGTTGTGCACCGCATATGAAAGTATGATGTTTTAATTTCCAATGTGTTGTAGTACTTCTAAATTAATGTCACAAGGAAAGATGTAAATGTTGGATTATTGAGAGAGGGGGGGGGGTGAATTAGTAATGAACAATTTATACCACTTATTAATCCTTTTTAACCAAAATGTATATTCCTTTAACTTATTCAACAATGTTCATTAGTTCATCATTAATATTTTATTTCATCATAAACATTAACATCCAACAGTGAATAATAAACAATAATAGACACATCCATACAATGCACAATACACCAATATTTTACATGGAAACCCAATGCGGGAGAAAAACACAGAATGGGTTTCTTATATGTCCTTAAGAATTACATTCAAGGAAGCACCAACTTCCAATTCTCTAGCTCCAACTGGAAGGAGGCCCCAACCCCCTATTTTCTTAGGCTACATACTAAGGGAATCTCTAACTCCCCAATTCTATGGCTACAACCAGAAGGAGGCTACAACCCCCTATGTTCTCCGGATACAAATGGAAGGTGGATAAAAACACCTAGTTCTCAGGCTCCAACCTGAAGGAAGATCCAACTCTCTGATTCTCCGACACCAAGCGAAAGGAGGTTACAACCCCCTTTCCTTTCCCCATCCAACTGCATTGAAATATAAATGCCAAATGTAGACAACCTGTCACTAAATCAAACACTGCCATTGGCAGCCTGTCACTGTCAACCTATACGAACAACCTGTAACAACTTGTACCAATCAACCTGCAACAACCCTAACAACCTATACTAACAATATGTACCAACACAAGTGCATCAACTATGCAAAACACAACCTGTCTCATCAATCTGATCAACCAATCATATATATTCACCAATATCAATCACAGAGACAACTCTCAACCATATGCACAATATCACCAAGATGTACATCAACCAAGACTACTTACAAACATCAACAATATGTATCACAATCAATATGTGCTTATTAAAGTATACCAAGTCATATATTCCACATCATCCATAAACCATGTGCCAACAATAATACTAGCAAGTGGCTCTAACAATGTACCAAATATGTACCAATCACACATCAACTATAGATCAAACTATGACTCATCAAGATGTACCAACATCACCATACCATACACCTCACATATGTGCCACTCATCAACTATCTATCCCAACATGTATTTCAATCATATACCAAAGACATATACCAATATAACCATCAAAATTTTTCTATAAATACATCACACTATCCATAACCAAATACCATAAACCCTCACATCAAATCATGTGCCAAAACCTCACTGTTATGTAGCCTCAAGTGTGTACCAATCATATATCAAGACCTCTAACAAAATCCTCTCACAATGTACGATAATATATACCAATAAGACTCAGACATGCACCAACAATATACTTCAATAGATCTTCCTCAAAACCACTCTATAGAAATCCCTAAACTTCCAAGAGGGAATCCAACAAATTTACAAGGAAAACCCTCTACCAGATTCATAGATTCAACACTACACATATGAAAACCATACCTTTTTCTTCTTGTAGTTGTGGATCTATTATAGATCTATTTCTGTAGCTATGATTTTGTTGCCACAATTTTGTTGTCGTGATTTTGCTACCACAGTTTTGCTGCCGTAGTTCTACTATTATGATTCTGCTGCCACGATTTTTCTGCTGCGATTTTGTTGTCGTGATTTTGTAGCTGTGATTTTTCTTCCACAAATTTGACCTATCAATAATACCTTTCAAATAACCTTTCAAAAATGGATATTCAATTATATTCCAAAAATCGGTGCTAATAGGAGACCGTTTCTCTCTTATTTATACTCTCCAGGTAGCTTCCTCAAGGGGTTATCTTCTAACTCACTTTACCCAAATTCCTTATTTTAGGGATAACCCACTTCTAACAACTTGTCCACTTACAACCACTTTACTCACAAATACTAAGTTCTCCACTTTTAGTTGCAACTAACTTTACTATTTAATTAATTTCTTTTGCAGCCACTTTGACTTATCCATAAATAGTAAAATCACCACCTCTTGTTGCAACCACTTTATTATTTAAATAATTTTCTCTTTGCAACCACTTTACCATAATTAACAAACTCACAAATTTAATTATTTTATTAATGAAACAACTTTACCCATGATTAACTCCTAGTTACCATCAATTTGACTAGTACACTTCTTCTAGGGGCTTCTAGAAATATTAGAGTTACAACAAAATATTGAACAAAAAAATTGTTGGAAATAAAATATATAAGAGATGCTACAACCACACATTCATTAGTAAGAAAACATGGTTCTGCAATTTCAACATGGAGTGGCGAAAACAAGAGTTGCAGCAATGGGAAAATACCAGAGTTACAACAAAGTGTTAATAGAGTAATTACTATAAATAAAAGAAATGTATAAAATATTCTACAACTACTTCTGTAAAATATAGAAGATACAAACAATATTGAGCTAAGGAAGGGGCCCTACCTCCTTAGAAAATGTGTTGGAAGATCGGTTGTTGTCATTGATGTCAACCCTAGTTATTGGTTGTAGTCATTGATGTCAACCCTAGCCATTGTATTTTGGAACCCATAGTTGATTGAAGTAGATAGACATGAAGGAAATTACACATGAACATACAACACCCATGGATGGATAATATAAGTCATTCCGCTTCCAGTGGTATGTGGCACGTCACGTGGATCCTCATGATTGAGGATAAATGAATTTTTGAAGATGACAATGTGAATTGAAGCAAAAAATACATGTCGGCCCTAATGTTAAAAGGAAGTGACATAAAGGGTATAAATACATCTCATTATACATTCATTTTTAAACACACACAAGTTTATTAATGAACAAGGAGATATAAGTCGAATTTATGAGGAAATTGAAAGTAAAGAAGGCCGAATTTCAAGGGAGGATGAAGTCTTTTAGTGATGTGTTCTAAGGTATTTTATTTACAGGTCATCTTACCATTTTTTCTATAACTTTGTTTCTAGAATGATTCAGATGGTGAAATTTGGAGGCTATTGAGAAGACATATCTAGGTACCTGTGGTAAAAATTTCATCTCTTTATTCGTTACAATTTTGGAGATACACTCTATGGAAGATAGGGTTTTTGACTAGTCCTGAAGCTAGTCATAAACACATGTTCCTGGTAAAATAGTCATAACATATTCATAGAGAATCCAAATGAAGTGATACCAATTGCATTGGAAAGAGTATGGAATGTAGTGTCTTGTGTACTAATTTCAGAATCTGATGTTAAATATGGAGCATGGGGCATGTTGTACGACTTTGCTCTCCTGAATAAACCAAAATTGAATAAGGTCTACCATTTTCTCTATAACTCATTTTCTGGGAGGATTCATGGAGTGAAACTTGGAGGAGCTTTAGAGAATACATTGAGTAATATTATATATAGGATCAAAGTATTCCAAGAAGTGAATAATTGTAGAATTTGAAGAAGTGCCAGGAAGCATTATCAGGTTCTATGTGATGGTTGGTTGATGATGATAATGTAATGTAAAGTTTTATTATCTCTCATATATTCTTGGGTGGAAGGAAGGGGAAAGGATAGAGAGGTCAACCCTTTCTTGATATTGGAGGATTGTATCTTCCTTTTGGAGTTTTATCCCTCCCTTTATATTTGGAAGTTGCAGCTACCTTTGGAAGTCATTACTTCCTTTGAACAATAATACATGATTACTTCTTATATACCGTGCATGTTGTATTGGTGTATCTCTTATACTATTCTTCATTGTTCATTGGATAGTATTCATTGTTGATTGGATATAAATTGAATACATGATCTGATTGAAGTACAAGTTCAAAAATACTAATTTCTCTAAATACTGATTCAACCCCCTCTCAGTATTTTCAACACAAGGTACTGGTTCAAAAGTGCAGTAAGGATATAAATTCTCAACACACCATCACTTGGACAAGAATACAACAAACCTTATATTGCACAAAAATGCATAGATCATTACAATCTGGTTCACCAAATTTGTTCTGCCTCTTCTCCCTTTTTTCTGGCTCCAAGAGAGCAGTCGATGGCCCTAGGAATAACAACAATAATCTACTGTACCCTTGGATCCTTAATTTACTTTGTCAACTCGGGGTTCGTAGAAACTTAAGAGGTGCTATGCACTATGTGTTCAATATGCAATTGTCGGTAGCAAAGGTATGAGACTAATCAAAGGTTAAATGATGCAGAAAAATAAAAATGGTAGAAAGCAACTTTAAACTATTGCTTAGAGGCAAACAAACCAATTTGCAAGTACAACTAATCTATATTCAATGAAAATAATTTATTCTAATGGTAGTAAAGGATATTGAATCATAAAGATTAAACTGAGCATATAAAATGAATTCAATCTAAGCTATGACATAAAGATATAATTGAAGTGAGTCTACACTAATGTATGAATAAAACAAACCGTTTTATGTATAATCCTTTGATCAATGAAAACCATATGTGTTTTTATTGTCCAGTGTTGTTTTCATGAAAATAAGATTAAGATGAATTGAACTTTGAAGTCAAAACTGTCCTATAGGAAATTTCTACATGAATTGTGCAGTTTCTACAAGAAACTCCTACAGGAAGAAAAAATGAAGCTCATATAAATTGTGTAAGAATTTAGAAGTATGAACAAATCTAGAATATAAATAAATGAAGTGGATATGAGGTTCTTGGCATTGGGAGGAACCTAAGAGTGCTCCAAAAGGCTATTGAACATTTCTACTAGATGCCTGCTATAACTAGATAGTTAGTGATAACCTTAAAAAATATGGAATTGATCATGCAAAGTTATATTAACTTCAAAGGAGAATGGAATACTATCTAATAACTAATTAACATGCATGAAAACTACAAAAATTGTAATAGGGTCCTTGAGCCCTCTTGGATGGGCCCTACCCAAGAAGCACAAGGAACCTTAAGAAATCTTAATGAGATGAAAGAAGAACCATCTTTATTTCATTAAAAATAGGAATATATCAAGATCATAAAGCTCTAAGTCTCAACAAAAGTCTTCAAAAATTCTCAATACAATACTTATCAACAATTATCCATCTATCTCCTTGCTCTCCTAGACTATAGGTCTATATATAGCTTGATAGTTCAACCTCCCTTCCCAAATCAAGGAGAGAAGTGAATAAATAAGGGATCTTAGCCCATTGCATCTGTATCTCCAACTGTCGTTGATAAATAGTGGTCATTAATGCACAAGGAGCACTCTTGGAGGTAGTTTGGGACAATTTCCCTTGATCTTTGGTTGGCAATGCTTTATGGGAGACAAAATCCCTTGTTTCTAGGGTGTTGGCACCCCTCATTCCTAAAGTTCGGCCTACTTGGAGGAATACACATCTTTGGAAAAAACATTAAAGAAAAAATTCACATTAGACATGAAAATCCACCTCAACACACATTCACTAAGAAACATGAAAAATATCCATGACTTACTATTAAATATGGTCAAAAGCAAATATCAAGTCATTTTAAGGTGGAAAAATGTGCCAAAGATGAGCCTTTGGAATATGCAATAGTTGGGCTCATCAATAGGGGTATTTATACATAATAGTTTCTTCCTAAATTAATTAAAGGAATCGATGGAAACCCACGAGAATCACGTTGTTCCATCTCATTACATTGTTTTCTCCAAAATATAGAAAGAACCAGGCACATGCTGACTTAATTAGCCCTATGACAAGTGGCAACTAAGTCGTTCTTTCCTTTCTAGGTTCCTAATTTCCTTTGTCATTTTCCTGCGTGAATGAGTTGGTTGTTTGACTAACTGTCTGATCCCTGGATGACAGTTGTGAAGTTGACTGATGCATTGTTACAATAGGTGTGGAGTTACAACACCCATTCTCAGAGTTTTAGAAATGGTCCTATAGTGAGAGTTGCATTAATGGCGATACAAGGGTTGCAACACAGTGAGAGTCACAACATAGAGAGTTGCAAGAAAGGAAAGAGTTGCAACAACAGTGAGAGTCACAACAATGGAGAGTTGTAGCAATGATGTCAGCAACCCATAGTTGCAACAACTATGCTCGAGCTGAGAGTTGCAACTCTTATGTTGGGAAGGTACCTATGCAACCTTGTTCCTATATACCATTGTTAGCATGGAAAGGTGATAATCTCCTAAAAATGCATAAGAATATGTATTGAAATGATATTTGAGAGACTAATTATACCTTGACCAAAAATGCATCATTGTGAATGAAAAGGGTACTAGGATGGAACGAAAATGGGAAAAAGGGTGTACAAAAAGTATTGGACAGGTGTTACACATATGTCAATTTGAGCACCTGTCATCTCCCCCCAACTGAATTCGTTGCATGTCCCCATGTAACCAAACAATTATTTTGAGTTTGAGAGGGTGAGACTCCCTTGGACATTGTTGACACCATAATTAGTTTGTCACGCCTTAGGAGTAGAAACTTCTTCCTCATCTTGTCAACCTTCCATAATTTTAGCAAGACCTTCTCCTAAAGTTTCCCCTTTTGGTTATTGTGTAACAAAAGTGTCCTTCTCTTGAGCTTCCATTGTTTCTTTATCCTATTCCTCCCCTGATGGTTCTGGTGTACCAATAGGGTGACTTTCCCTTGCTGTTTCTTCTATGACAGTAGGGGAATTTTCCTTTGCTAGTTCTTTTGTGTCAACATAGTGACTTTCCTCTGTTCGTTCTGCAACAATGGATCCTACTTCCTGGAAAAGGTAGTGTAACCTATCCAAATTCCATTCCTTTCTGATTTCATGTCCCAACAACTTGAGAGAGGTTTGAAGCTGCTCGTTCTTCTTCTCAAGCATCATATTCTTCCTTAAAAGTGATACATAAAAAGGCACAAGAAAATGGGTACTTACTGTTTTAGATTTTCTGATCTTGGCCAGCTCTTGGGTAGCAGTGACCTTGTTTGCTTCCAAAGTTGTAGCTTCTTCTTTATCTAGGTTGAGGGCTACCAAAATTGACATACTTTCAACACCCTTCTAATACCTTTTTGCTTACCATTTTCCATTGATCACTTTCTTTTTGATACTCTCCTTATCTAGTTTTTTCGCATTTAAATTAAACATAAAAATCTTTCCCATATGCCATTATTATGCTATTCTTGCATAATTCTTAAAGGAACTTGCTAATTTCATGTACTAATACTACTATATAGGAGTAATACAAAAACTACAACTCCTTATGATGGCTACAATACCTCTTTGCTGCAACTCCATGCACACTTTTTATTGCTGCGATTTTCGACAAAACAAACTGTTGCAACTCCAAGTGCACTCTTCGTGCTGCAACTCTAGGTAACTAGGAAAAAACCAACTACTGCAACTACAAGTGCACTCATTGCTGCTGCAACTCTAGACAATTGTTGCAACTTCGAGCATGCTCTCTGTTGCTACGACTCAAGAGAATGATTGCAACTCCAAGAATAATCTCCATTGCCGCGACTCTGAGTCTACCATTGTTTTGATTCTGAGTACAAAACTTTCCAGCAGTCAAAAATATAGTCGGAAGTTGGGAAATGGTCTTCATAGAGGAAAGAAACATGAGGAAAGTAGGTGGCTAAAAGGAGAAATTGTTTTTCCTATCAAGTCAGCACACGCCCGATTCTCACTAAATTTTGATAGAGCCAATGTAACCAGATGAACAGTCGGATTCTCACGACTATCCATCCATCACTTTGTATAATTTTAGAATCAGTCATATTATATAAAAGCCTCAGATTCCCCATATATGGGGGGGGGGGG
>JASDQU010101239.1:113526-132686 GCA_032191745.1 Picea mariana | reverse complement strand
AAACTTCTGAAATATAATTTATTTTCCTTCTTTCATTCATGTATTGATGTGTTGGTTATCGCATGGTTATGATTTTGTATCTCAATTCCTTGTCTAAGGGGGTAGGGCCCCCTCCTTAGTTAGGTACTGCCTATACATTAATGGAGGATTTAACCCTTAAATCGCGTTCATTTAATTTCATAGCTTCTTTACTTTTCAATCTACTACAATTCTAAAATATGGTAGAACAATCACTACAATTCGTGTGTGGTTGATATTTAATATCTTGTTGTTAAGGATTAACACTCTTAAGATGTAATTCTGCATTGGTTGTATTTTCATGAGGTCACAATTGAACATGTGTTGAAACTCATAATTGCTAACATTCTCCCCACTGCCATTATCGCTCTATAGTTATGTTGTTGTAGTCTACGTTTCTGCAACTCGCGTTGATGCAACTCACATCGCTGTGATTCCTTTTGCAGCTTCATTGCTACAACTCCACTTGTTGCTGCACTTTATTTTGTTTTCTTCCTAATTTTTGATAGCATTAGTCTTCAACAGTTTGGGATTGGAATTGGAGGAGTGAACATTTAATTGTCCCAAAAAAACAAGATCTTCATTATGCTTGAGCAAGTCACTAACATATCATAATATAGATTTCAATTTCCACAAGTATGATTTCAATTGTTGCAAGAGTGATTTCAATTTCTGCAAGTGTGATTTCAATTCCTGCAAGTGTGATTTCAATTCCTGCAAGTGTGATTTTAATTTCCACAAAGTGTGATTTCAATTCCTACAAGTATGATTTCAATTTCTGCAAGTGTGATTTCATTTCCTACAAGTGTGATTTCATTTCCTGCAAGTGCAATATTTACTTCCCTGCAACTTAGGAAATAGTTTAGCTCAATGACTTCATTAAGTATATTGAATCCTTGATTTGTGACATTCAAAGTAATACAACCCCCTAGAAAAAAAACACTATAACTTGCATATACAGTGCACAATAGTTCATAAGTAAGATACGACCTCAAATTGATAATTAAATGTACACTTTTCAATTGTTCGCTAATTAATTAGAAAGTAATTGAAAATTTTGTCACAGGTATACCTCCAAAATTGCAACAAGGACCTCTTCTAGGGTTTCCCTTGCTGGTTCTTTTGTAACACAAAGTTTTTTTGTCCCCATCTCCTCATTAGGCTCAAGTCCAATAGAGTTTTGAGCATCCCCTATCATATCAATAGGGTGACATTCCCTTGCTGTTTCTGGTGTGAAAACAAGGTCCTTCTCTTGTGATGTAAATGTTTATTTGTCCTATTCCTCCCCTGCTGGTTCTTGTGTAACATAATGGGTTTTCCTTTTCTGAGTTGCATCATTGTATATTTCCCTCTTCTTCCTTCGGGCAGGTGCATATGATGGCCTTTTCTTCGTCATCCTCAATATTCTAGTTAAGGGTTTGCTCCCTATTACCTCTATATCGCTCGCACGGCTTCCTTCATCTCACTAAGGAGTTACAACAAAACACTCATGAGTTTCTTTTTCAACGGCTAGAGTTCTAGGAGTTGCAAAAATCTCGGTCTCTAGAGTCGTGACAACTACGATTTCCATAGCTACAATAACCAAAACCTATAGAGTTGCAGTAGCGACGACCTCTGGAGTTGCAATATCATTGTCTTTTGGTGGAGTTGCAACAACTGCAACTCCTTTAGGCAAGGTTACAATTGTTGTTGGTTATCTCGCCACCTTGCTCCATGTCTTACTATCCTTGTGCAATGTGTGCTCAACTAGAATTTTTATGAGCCCTTGATGTGAGAGGGCTTCCCTAGGGTGAATATGTTTTTATGCATGTGCAACCATGGTATACAACATCCTCCAAAAGAAAAATGACATATTAACCAGCCTACCATGTCACAGGCGGTCCAGTAAGTGAATATGTTGTAGATATACAACCCTGTAGAAAACTTCACAAGTGATGTACCACTGCACCACCATAGAAACATCGTGCGATGGATTCGGTACTGAGGTTCTGTTGAATCCTGTTCCCTTATTGATCAAGGATTCTCTCGGAAAGAGGAAATGCTCCAGGATCTCAGGTTTCAGCCTTTCTCGACAAGACCAACATTCCCCTATTTGAGGAAGCTAGGTTACTTCGACTATCACCTCCTTTGTCACATGCACCACCATTCCTAACACTTCGGTCCTAATTTCTATGAAATTAATGGAAAATTTGAGTGCCACATTGTCATCATACCCTTGTAGCCTGTTTAAGTATTCAATCCAGTTTCCTTTATTAAACATCTCTCCAATGTTCTCATATGCCTCCAACAATAACATCTATATGGGTTCCCTGTGTTTCAGTCAGATCCCATTCTTCCTACTCAGAGCTCAAGTAAACCATGTCTACAAAACAAAATGAACGGTCCAGAGGGTGCAAATTTCAAAAAATGGAAAGGAATTATTGTATGATAGGGTAATTATGTTGTAGGTTGGGTGATTATGAGTGTGTGACGGGGCGATGAGTGATGCAATAAGGTCGTGTAAATTATAATCAATGCATATTCATTACACAGTTCAGGAGATGTATATTCTGACTTACCATACATGGTTGTGATGGCTCTTACCTTATTCGTGTTGTTGTGTTGGCCCCATGGGACAACTAGGATCCTCGTCGGCATCGAGAGTTGCAAGATTAGTCCAGAATTGTGGCAGCAGAGCTCCCAAGTTGCAACAACGTTCAAAGTTGCAAAATTTTTTAGTGTAATTATGGGAGTATCTACCCACTGTCATCTTAGATAAACACTCCCCTCACTTTAGTGATGAATAAATCACCATAAGGGGGGAATACTCGAGATATATTTGTACATTTATTTATTATATCTCCACTCTCATTTCATGCTGAAAATAATCCGGATTAGTGGTATTAGAGCATGCTACTCTTGATAATTTTTTAGTGCATGTCCCCAACAAGGTCTGAGTATAGAAAGTTGGGTATCGAGCTTGTCTCTCTTGAGAAAAATCGCTCTCGCACACCCAAGAAACCCTCCATGACGGAATAAAATAAAAACGACAGAGCAAACGATTCTATTAATTTGTTGCTTGAGCAAGCTCTCATGCAACAAAGGGACGGAATGATGGAGAATTTTTCCCACATTCTTCAACGCCTACCGATAACAACAGGTGCGTCTTCATCAAGTGACCACTTTGGAGGCACCTCACCTTTCAAGGTACAAGTTAATTTTGATATTCCCATAAGGACATATAGATGTAGATGCCCTAGAAAAATGGTTAAATATGCTAGAAGTTTATTTATCTATTCATAATTTCTCCAACAAGTAAAAGATCACGTTTTCACTCCTTAAGGATCTCCCCCATGTCAAACATTGGTGGGAAACTTACTGGGAGAAAAATTCCACAGAGGATTCTAGAATATATGAGCCAAGCCCGCATGGAATTGTTTTGTGGATGAGATCAAGGAACAATATTACCCTGTTGGGATTGTCGACAACACCACATCCGCAACCATACAACATCAGGTGGCTTCGCCAGGGACGGGATCTTCATGTCAGCCAGTAGTGTCGATTGTCATACAACATCCAACCCTTCAAGGATTAGGTATTATGTGATGTTTCCCCACTGGATGTTTGTTATGTTCTCTTAGGCTAACCATATATGTGGAAGCTCCATGCTATCTATGAGTCTCGACCTCGTAGTGTCATTGTTACTATGGGGGGTCATATCTACAGGATACTAGAGGTAGTTCTGACTATTATCCCACCCAAACAGTGTTGTAAGGTAGTATCTCATACTACTAAATTCAACTTCTTCATAGTATATTCAAAAGGTGAACAAAAGAACATCGCAACCACTGCAACCTCAGCCCAAGCACCTTCTGTCCAGCAGAAGCAGGTCAACAAGATTGAAGAAACGATCAAGGATTCCTTTTGCAAACAGTCATCTCATGTATCCAGAATGGTTAAAAAGGTCCAACCCTTCCAGCCATAGGTTTGTGACAACCTTCAACAAGCTAAGCAACACAAATTCTCTAGCAAGGAAAACAACTCACCAAGGTTCAAGTTCAACAAACGCTTGACCCTCTCCCCTGGGAACTCAACACAATGGAGACAATTTCTTCCTAAGGAGGGAGGATTGATACAGGTGGATATCGGTGGCCACCCACCTATTCCACTGGCTCGAAAAACAACTTTCCACGTTGGAAAAATTTTGACATTTTTTCGGGTTCCAAAATTCCGGGGCCGTTTTGAGGCCCTAAACGACGTTTTTTGGGGATTTAGGGCCTAGGTGACTGCTAAGGGAACTGACCTGGGCCAGTAAAAAAAAATTATTCTTAGTTATAACTTTCCAACTATGTATCGAGCACCCCAAACATAGATCGTATGAAAAAGTTACGTCCCCGGGAAGTTGACATATCAACTACCCCCATCAGGGCCCGCAAACCTTTTGGATTTTCATATTCCGGGGTTAGAGTTTTGGATTTTACTTATGTTAAAAAGGCCTTTGGAGCCTCATTGTAACTATCATATTCTTGCGAATGCGAGTAGCCATCACATCTCTTCTTAGAGATAAGCTTCCACCATTCTAGTGAGTCTTTCACTCTATATTTTTACAGTCTTTGTACATTTTCACTCATTAATAGAAATTGTGTATTACTGTATCTCTATGTTTATGGTTTCATATTTGATACATTTATGTTATGTTACTGGATACCCAAGATATCTCTTTACATTTCTTTATTATATCTCCTCTATCATTTTGTACCGAAAATAATCCGGATCAGTGGTATCAGAGAAAGTTGCTCTTGACCATTTTTCAGTGCATGTCCTCGTCGAGGTATGAGTATATCAAGTTGGGTCTCTATATTGTATCTCTTGAGGAAAATATCTCTCTCACTCCCAAGAAAACCTCCATGGCCGAAGAAAATAAAAACAACAAAGCATACGATTCTATTAATTTGTTGCTTGAGCAAGCTCTCACGCAACAGAGGGATGAAATGATGGAGAATTTTTCCCACATCCTTCAACACCTTCCAATAAGAAAAAGTGCGTCTTCATCAAGTGACAACTTTGGAGGCACATCGCCTTTCAAGGTACAAGTTAATTTTGATATTTCCATATTTGAAGGACATATAGATGCGAATGCCCTAGAAAAATGGTTAAATCTGCTAGAAGGTTATTTCTCCGTTCATAATTTCTTCAACAGGGAAAAGATCACCTTCACACTTCTTAAGGCTCTCCCCCATGTCAAACATTGGTGGGAAACTTACTAAGAGAAAAGTTCCATAGAGGAGTCTGGAATATATGGGGCCGAAGCCCACTTGGGATTTTATTGTGGATCTGGTTAAGGAACAATATTACCCTGTTGGCAACTATGAAGACTAGTACATGAAATTGACCATGCTGCGTCAAGAGAGGGGCCAAGAAGTGCCGGAGTTAACCAATACCTTCCATACCTTTTTCACCAAGCTGGGTATCAAAGACACCGAGCAACATATGGTTCTGAAATACCGCGGAACTCTACATAGATACATCCAAACTAAAATGGATTTTTATGGACATCTCATCACTGGGTGTTGCTTATCGATATGCGGTTAAAATCAAGCATAAATTTAAGCACCATAATAAGAGGGAGTTTGCATCTGCAAATACGCAACGACCAAAGTATGGTAAATATGGACCTAACAACCAATATTTAGAAAACCCGTCCAAGCCATAGGAAAATAAGGGTAATAGAAAGACGAAGAAGGACATTGAAAAATGGTGTCATTTCCATAAAATCCCCTGGAACAACACCGATGAATGTCGCTCAAAATATTAATTGGTAACCGAGATCAAAGACAAGGAGTCAAACCCTGATTCAACATCTGATTCAGAAAGTACTTATAGAATATAGATCATCAACACAGACCCCACTGCTATTGTCACGACCACAACAATTCAACCAGAAGAACCAACAGATCCTGAAGAGGGGGAACACCGTTTTCATTCACAGATGTGGGTGAATGGGGCCTCACTGCATTTTATTATTGATAGAGGAAGCTAGAAGAACCTCATCTCAACATAGGATGTCGAACAGTTGGGATTGTCGACAACACGACATCCGCATCCATACAACATCGGGTGGATTCACCAGGGATGATATCTTCATGTCAGCCAATAGTGTTGATTGCCATATGACACCCATCCCTTCAAGGATGAGGTATTATGTGATGTTTCCCCATTGGATGTTTATCATGTTCTCTTGGGCCAACCATATATGTGGAAGTGCCATGCTATCTATGAGTCTCGACCCTGTAGTGTCATTATTACTCTGGGGGTCATCTCTACAGGATACCAGAGGTAGTTTTGACTACTATCCAACCTAAACAGTGCCATAAGGTAGTGTCTCATACTACAAAATTTAGCTTCTTCACAGTCTGTTCAAAAGGTGAACAAAAGAATACCGCAACCACTGCAGCCTTAGCCCAGCACCTTTTTTCCAACAGAAGTAAGTAAACAAGATTGAAGAAAAGAGAAAGGATTCCTTTTGCACACAGTCATATCATGTATCCATACTAGTTAAAAAGGTCCAACCCTTCTAGCCACAGGTTCATGACATCCTTCAACAAGTTAAGCAACACAACCTCTCGAACAAGGAAAGTAGCTCACCAAGGTTTAGGTTCAGCAAACGCTTCCCTCTCTCCCTCGGGAACTCAACGCAAGGAATACCATTTCTTCCTAAAGATACATGATTGATCTAGGTGGATATCGGTGGCCACCCACCTATTCGACTGGCTCGAAAAGTAGTTTTCCACCTTGGCAGTTTTTCGGGTTTCAAACTTTCGAGGATGTTTTGAGGCCCTAAACAATGTTTTTTTGGGATTTGGGGCCCAAATAACTATATGAGGCATTGACCTGGGTGAGATGAAAAATTTTCTTCTCATTTAGACCTTTCTAATGGTGTATTGAGCGCCACAAACAGAGATCGTATGCAAAAGTTACGCCTTCGGGAAGTTGACATATCAACTACCCCCATTGGGGCCTGCAAACCTTTTGGCTTTTCATATTCCAGGGTTAGGATTTTGGATTTTAATTATGTTAAAAAGGCCTTTGGAGCTTAATTTTAATGATCATATTCTTGAGAATGCGAGTATCCGTCACATCTCTTCTTCGAGATAAGCTACCACCATTTTAGCGAGTCTTTGATTCTGTATTTTTACAATCTTTGTACATTTTCTCTCACTAATAGAAATTGTGTATTACTGTATCTATGTGTTTATGGTTTCATCTATGATACATTTATATTATATTACTAGATACCTGAGATATCTCTGTACATTTCTTTATTATATCTCCAATCTCATTTCGTGCTGAAAATAATATGGATCAATGGTATCAGAGCAGGCTGCTCTTGATCATTTTTTAGTGCATGTCCTTGATGAGGTTTGAGTATATAAAGTTGGGTATCGAGCTTGTATCTATTGAGGAAAATCACTCTCACACACCCAAGAAACCCTCCATGGTGGAAGAAAAGAAAAACAACAGAGCATACGATTCTATTAATCTGTTTCTTGAGAAATCTCTCACACGACAGAGGGATGAAATGATGGAGAATTTTTCCCACATCCTTCAATGCGTACTGATAAAAATAGACGCGTCTTCATCAAGTGACCACTTTGGAGGCACCTCACCTTTCAAGGTACACGCTATTTTTTATATTCCCATATTTGAAGGACAGATAGATGTAGATGCCCTAGAAAAATGGTTAAATATGCTAGAATGTTATTTCTCTGTTCATAATTTCTTCGACAGGGAAATTATCACCTTCGCACTCCTTAAGGATCTCCCCCATTTCAAACATTGGTGGGAAACTAACAGGGAGAAAATTCCCACAGAGGATTTTGGAATATATGGGGCCAAGCCCACTTGGGATTTTTTGTGTGGATGTGGTCGAGGAACAATATTACCTTGTTGGAAACTATGAAGACCAGTACATGAAATGGACCACATTGTGTCAAGAGAGGGGCCAAGCAGTGACAGAGTTCACCAATACATTCCATACCTTGCACACCAATATGGGTATTAAAGACTCCGAGTGACATCTCGTTATGAAATACCATGGGGCTCTACACAGATACATCCAAACTGAAATGGAGTTTCTGGACATCTCATCATTGGGTGTTGCTTATCGATATGCTGTTAAAATCGAGCAGAAATTTAAGCACCAGAATAAGAGGGAGTTTGGGTCTGCAAATCTGCAACAACCAAAGTATGGTAAAGATGGCCCTAACAACCAGCCTTCAGAAAACCCCTCCAAGAAATAGGAAAATAATGGTAACGGAAAGATGAAGACAACATTGGAAAATGGTGTAATTTCCACAAAATCCCTTGGCACAACACCGATGAATGTCGCTCAAAACAGTCATTGGTGGTTAAGATCAAAGACAAGGATCCGAACCCTGATTCAACATCTGATTCAAGAATGAGGTATTATGTCATGTTTCCCCGCTGGATGTCTGTGATGTTCTCTTGGGCCAACCATATATGTGGAAGCACCATGCTATATATGAGTCTCAACCCCTAGTGTCATTTTTACTTTGGGGGTTCATCTCTATAGGATACCAGAGGTATTTCCGACTACCGTCCCACCTAAACAGTGATGCAAGGTAGTATCTCATACTACAAAATTCAACTGCTTCCCAGTGTGTTCAAAAGGTGAAAAAAAGAACACGACAACCATTGCAACCTCAACCCAAGCACCTTCTATCCAACAGAAGAAAGTCAACAATATTGAAGCAAAGAGAAAGGATTCCTTCTACACATAGTCATCTCATGTATCCAGACTGGTTAAAAAGGTCCAACCCTTCCAACCAAAGGTTTGTGATAGCCTTCAACAAGCTAAGCAAAACAACTTCTCCAACAAGGCAAGCAACTCACCAAGGTTCAGGTTCAACAATGCTTCCCCTTCTCCCCCGGGAACTCAACGCAATGGAGACCATTTCTTCCTAAGGAGGGAGGATTGATCTGTTGGTTTTGGAGCCTGATTATCTTTCTGATTTAGAGGTCTTTGTTTTCAATCGTGTTTATACCCCACAAAGACTTTACACCTTGGAAGAATGTACACTCCTCCACGTGGGGGAGTGCACATGGGGGTTATCCTCTCTGCAGAGTCCACTGGAAAGAGACCCCCCGAAGGAAAAATTGCCTTGTAAATGTATATTGTAATTTCATTGTAAATATGGACAGTTCATTTTAAGGTCACAAATATGACGATAGAAGTTATGTTAGGGTTTTTTTCCCTACAAGGAAACCCTCATTTATGAGGGAAATGTTGGAGTTACTTCACACACACCTAGGATTTATTTTTCCTAAGGTTTTTCCTTGTTTATTAGTCATAATTAGTCATTATCCAGTCTCCTATATTTTGGGGGAGAATATATTCTCTTTCAGTTGACACTTTAGTTTGACTAGTTGAGTTGAGTTTAGATGTTGCATTGGTTTTGTCACCATGAAACATTGGGATCATCACCAACTAATGAGAAATTGCCTTGGGATCATCACCAGATTGACGCATTACCCTTGATTTCCTGAGTTAACTCCTCACTACTCTCTATTCAGTCAGTTAACTGAAGACTAGTTGACTAGTTAACTCAACTAGGTGGCAGTTCACTCTCGTAACTGCATGAGAGACTAGACTAGGTGGCAACTTACTCCCGTAACTTTTGGTGTGTGTCCAAATCACTCTAGACCACCACTATGGCTCATTAGTTACTCATATATCCTATATCTATTGTAAATTATTCAGTGTTTGAGTGTGGAATATGGTTAATGTGAATTCTTCCATTCTTTCTCTCCTTCTTCTTGTTTCTCAAATTCTCTCTGCAAATGTGTGTATTATTTTCTAGCCAGATCTATTCTGTGTAGGTTCAACACATTTACAGGAAATGTATTGTGGCTATGAATCGTATGGAATATTTTATTATGAGATAGGATTCTGTGAGAGAAAGAAGAGAAATTTACAACAGGTTTGTTGTAGGTTGTATCCCTTCATTTACTGGATAATAATAAAGGAAGGACCTAGAAATTTCTATGGTGGACGTAACCCACACAGGGTGAACCACATATATCTGTGTCTCTATTGTATTGTGTATATTCTATGTTTTATTTTCACATTTATTTTATTTTATTTTATTGCTCCATGATCTTTTTTTTCTAACAACTGGTATCAAAGAAAAAGGTAACTTGCAGGAAAAGAGGGTTCTTGGTTCAAGTGGGAGCAATGGAGAAAGATGAAAAGTTTAGGGTCGATAAATTTAATGGCCAAAACTACCAGTTATGGAAGATGCGGATGGAAGATTATTTATATCATAAGGATCTATTCCTACCATTGGGTGGAATAGAAAATAAGTTGACAACCATGAAGGATGAAGAATGGGAGGTTCTTGACAGAAAGGCACTAGGAACGATACAACTTAGCCTGGTAGCGTCGATGGCTTTCAATATTTTGAAAGAAAAGACAACAGAGGAGATGATGGATGCATTGGCTAAACTATATGAAAAACCCTTAGCGTCTGATAAGGTATTTCTAATGAAGAGATTATTTAATATGAAGATGTTAGAAGGTGGGTTTGTTGTAGATCATTTCAATGAATTTAATACGATTACTAATCAACTAAGTTCTGTAAAAGTGGAATTCGATGAAGAGGTCAGGGCTCTTATGATCTTGTGCTCATTTCCAAAAATCTGGAATGGCTTGGTCATGGCTATAAGTAACTCTATCTCTGGTTCAAACACTTTAAAATTTGATATCCTTAGTGAGGAAATGCGCATGAAAAGCACATGTGAGACATCAGGTAATGCGTTAAACATGGAGAACAGGGGAAGACATAAGGATAGAGGAAAGGGATCAGTGAACCACAAGAATTCTAGGAAGGGAAGATCCAAATCCAGATTTGAAAAGATAGAGTGCTGGAATTGTGGGAAGAAAGGACATCTGAAGAAAGATTGTAGAGCTCCAAAGAAACAAAGAGATGGACAATAGGAGAAAAATCAGGAAGCAAATGTAACAGGTGATGTGTTACAAGATGCTTTGATTCTTTCTATAGATAATATTTCTAAGTCTTGGATAATAGATTTAGGGGATTCATTTCATGCCACACCCCATAGGAAACATTTTCTAGATTATGTTCAAAGTGATTTTGGATAGGTTCATTTGGGTGATGATGCATGATGCAAAATTGTTGGAATGGGAAAGGTAAAAATAAATAAAAGAAATGGAAACCAATGGTTGTTGAAAGAGGTAATACATGTTCCAGATCTAAGGAAAAATCTAATTTCAATAGAGAAGTTGACAAGTGAATGTTGTATATCCATATTTACAGATAAGGTGTGGAAGGTCACCAAAGGATCGTTGGTGATAGAAAAAGGAGAGATGGTAGGTACATTGTATTTATGTACTGGTAATACTGACTCTTCTATCTCTTTAAATTCTACAGGAGTGGATACAATAGCGTGGTATCATAGGCTTAGACACATGAGTGAGAAGGGGATGCATATACTTCAAAAAATAAATTTGTTTCTAGATCTTAAACAAACTGATTTGGATTCTGTGAGCATTGTGTTTATGGAAAACATAAGAGAGACAGATTTCTCAGAGTCGGAAAAGAAAAGAGGAGTGAAAGGTTAGAGATTGTGAATATAGATGTATGGGGACTAACTCATGTATCATCTCTTGGTCGATCTCGTTATTATGTTACTTTTATTGATGATGCAACTAGAAAACTTGGGTTTTATTGCATTCGACAAAAATCTGATGTTTTTAATACTTTTAAGAAATGGAAATCTTTGGTTGAGAATGAGACAAGAAAAAGGTTGAAGTGTCTTAGATCAAACAATGGAGGTGAATATTGCAGCAAGTATTTTGATGTTTACTATTCATACCATGGTATTTGTAGAGAGAAGAAAGTTCCAGGAACACCACAAGAAAATGGTGTGTCAGAAAAGATGAACAAGACAATCATGGAGAGTGCAAGGAGTATGAGATTGCATGCTGGTTTGCCCTTACATTTCTGGGCAAATGATGTAGATACTATTGTTTACTTAATAAACATAGGACCTTCAAGATCTTTGGATGGTAGAATTGTAGAGGAGGCATTGACAGATAAAAATTTAAACTATTTTTTTTGAAGACTTTCGGTTGTGAATCATTTTTCCATATTGATAAAGAAAATAGAACAAAGCTTGAGGAAAAATCCAAGAAGTGTACCTTTATTGTATACAGTGTTAATGATTTTGGTTATAGCTTATGGGATTATGAAAATAAAAAAATCATTAGGAGTAGAGATGTCATATTCAATGAGAAGGTCATGTACAAAGATCAGTAGCAGGGAAAGAAACAGGAAAAAGAAAAACCAAAATACACAGTGCTTGATGAGATCACTAAAAAAGAAATTCCAAAGGCACCGAAAAATCAAAATGTACAACCACAGGATCAACCGGTACCTCAAACTCCTGAAAGTGTTGTTATAATATCTACTAGGTTAATTAGACCCCCTAAACGATACTCTCATTCATTGTATTATTTATTGTTGACTGATTCTGGTGAACTAGAATGTTATGAAGAGGAAATGCATATAGACACCAAAAAGAAGTGGGAGAAAGGCATGAAAGAGTAAATGGATTCCTTGGTAAATAAATAGACTTGGGACTTGGTTTAGTTGCCTACAGGAAAAAGAGCATTGCATAATAAATGGGTTTACAAGTTGAAGGAAGAAGATGGAGGCAAAAAGCGGTACAAGGCTAGACTTATTCTAAATGGGTTTGTACAAAAGAAAGGTATATATTTTGATGAAATATTTTCTCCTGTTGTTAAAATGACTTCAATTATGACTATTTTAAGTCTTGTGGTAGTAGAAGATTTGCATCTTGAATAGTAAGATGCAAAAAAATCTTTTCTCCATGGGGAGTTGGAGGAAGAGATTTATATGCAGCAGCCATAGGGGTATGAGGTCAAAGGGAATGAGAATTTGGTATGCAGGTTGAAGAAGAGATTGTATGGCCTAAATCAAGCTCCAAGACAATGGTATTTGAAGTTTGACAGGTTTATGACATAACAAGGTTATAGTAGATGCCATTCTGATGTGTTTATTTTAAAAGGCCAGAAAATGGAAGCTATATTATCTTGCTATTGTATGTAGATGACATGCTTGTTGTGGGGTCTAATATGAAGGATACAAATGTGCTCAAGAAGAAATTAGCTAATTCATTTGCGATGAAGGATTTGGGTGTTGCAAACAAAACCCTTGGTATGAGAATAATAAGAGACATGGAAAATCACAAATTGACATTGTCTCAGGGTGAGTACATAGATAAGGTGTTGGAGAGGTTTAGAATGTAGAATGAAAAACTAGTTAGTACACCTTTGGCGAGCCATTTCAAATTTACTAAGGAAATGTGTCCCAAGACACACGAGGAGATAGAATACATGTCCAGGGTCCCTTATTCATCAACAATTGGCAACTTGATGTATGCGATGGTTTTCACAAGACCAGATATTTCACATGCAGTGGGAGTTGTGAGCAGGTATATGAACAATCCAGATAGAGAACATTGGGAGGCAGTAAAGTGGATTCTCAGGTATTTGAGAGGTACTGCTAATCATGCATTATGTTTTGAAGGTTCAGACACTGTTCTACAGGGATATGTTGATTCAGATATGGCAGGTGATAAATATAGCAGGAGGAGCACCACAGGGTATGTTTTCACTGTAGGTGGAACAAAAGTAAGTTGGATTTCGAAATTGAAAAAGGGTGTTGCACTTTAAACAACAAAGCCAGAGTATGTTGCTGCTATAAGGGCTAGTAATGAGATGATTTGGTTACAGAGGTTTATGGAGGAATTGGGAAAGAAGCAGGAGAATAACATGTTGTATTGTGCTGGTGAGAGTTCCATTAATCTTGCAGAGAACTCAGCCTTCCATTCGAATACTAAGCATATACATCTCAGGTACCATTTCATAGGATCCATCTTGGAAGCTTGACATTTGAAGTTGGAAAAGACACACACTAGCCAAAATCCTGCAGACATGTTAACTAAGGGAGTAACCAGGGAGAAACTGAGTTGCTACTCAGTTTCAGTTGGTCTTCAAGCATGAAGATGAATATGATATATTTTCTAGGTCCAAGAAGGTTCATAGTCCAACATATACAACATTCGTGGAGTTGTTGAGATCAGTCTCCAAGTGGGATATTGTTGGTTGTGGATCCTAATTATCTTCCTAATTCAAAGGTATTTTTTTTTAGCCATTTTTATACCCCATGAAGACTTTACACCCTGGAAGAATGTACACTCCTCCACGTGGGGGAGTGCAGAGGGGGGTTACCCCCTCTGCGGGGTCCGAGGGAAAGTGGGCCCCCGAAAGAAAAATTGCCTTGTAAATGTATATTGTAATTTCATTATAAATATGGACCATTCATTATAAGGTCACAAATATGATGATAGAAGTTATGTCAGGTTTTTTTCCCCTACAAGGAAAACCTCTTTTATGAGGGAAATGTATTGCAGATATGCATCATCGCGAATATTGTATTTTGAGATAGGAGACTGTGAGAGAAAGAAGATGAAGTTACAATGGTTTTTCTATAGGTTGTATCCCTTCATTTACTGGATAATAAGAAAGGAAGGAACTGACAATTTTTCTGGTGGACGTAGCCCACACTGGGTGAACCATTTTTATCTGCGTCTATATTGTATTGTGTATCTTCTGTGTTTTATTTCCGCATCTGTTTTATTTTATTTCTCCGCGATCCTTTTTTTCTAGCATGATCTAGGTGGATATCAGTGGCCACCGACCTATTCCACTGGCTCGAAAAATAGTTTTCCACCTTGGCATTTTTTTGACAGTTTTTTGGGTTCCAAACTTCTGGGGCTGTTTTGAGGCCCTAAATGACGTTTTTTGGAGATTTGGATCCCAAGTGATTGTTAAATAAACTGACCTGTGCTAGTCGAAAATCATTCTTCTCAGTTAGACCTTTCTAATAGTGCATCGAGCGCCCCAAACAGAGATCATATGGAAAATTTATGCCCTTGGGAAGTTGACATATAAACTACCCCTATCGGGGCCCGCAAACCTTTTGGATTTTCATGTTCTGGGGTTAGGGTTTTGGATTTTAATTATGTTAAAAAGGAATTTGGAACCTCATTGTAATGATCATATTCTTGTAAATGTGAGTATTCATCACATCTCTTCTCAAAGATAAGCTGCCGCCATTCTAGCGAGTCTTTCACTATGTATTTTTAGAGTCTTTGTACATTTTCGCTCATTAATAGAAATTGCGTATTACTGTATCTCTTTGTTTATGGTTGCATCTATGATACATTTATGTTATATTTTTGGATACTCGATATATCTATGTACATTTATTTATTATATCTCCGCTCTCATTTTGTGTCGAAAACAATCCGGATCAGTGGTATCAGAGCAGACTTCTCTTGATCGTTTTTCAGTGCATGTCCCCGACGAGGTCTGAGTATGGAGAGTTGGGTCTCGATCTTGTCTCTCTTGAGGAAAATCTCTCTTGCGTTCCCAAGAAACCCTCCATGGAGGAAGAAAATAAAAATGACAGAGCAAACGATTCTTTTAATCTATTGCTTGAATAAGCTCTCACGCGACAAAGGGACGAAATGATGGATAATTTTTCTCACATCCTTGAACGCCTATCGATAACAACAGACATGTCTTCATCAAGTGACCACTTTGGAGGTGTTGAAATAATGTAACTGCAAAGAGTATTCTTATTATTATTGTTATTTTATTCATAAGATTAATCCCCATTGTGGATTAATCATGTTGGTAATTGTATTAGGACCAAATCCCCTTTTGCGGATTGGTCATCAGACAATTGTAATAGGCAGAATAAGAAGTTGGCCCCAACAATTATTATTGAGACCCAGAATTAAATTAAAGGTGGGTTTACCCACCCAGAGTGAGAGGTCGACCCTTCCAGTGAAGACCCTTCACACGTGCCAGTCTTGTATATATATAGAGGCTAATGCCTCACTTTATCACAAAACACACTTGCTCATTCTTAAGAAGCAAGGCTGCAACTTACCAGTGAGAGAGAGGGAGAAGAGTGGCGCATATTTTGGAGAGGACTATTTGTATTGGTTTGAGTTATCTCTTGAACATTGTATTGACAATTTATGATAAGGAAGTTTTTGCGGGGTTTTCGTCCCCTAGAGGGTTTCCCAGGATAAACGTTGTGTCTCTTGTGAATGTATATTTCTCAGTGATCTTGTTATTATATTGCTCTTATCTATTGAAATGCAAATAACTATAATAATGGAATAAACATTAACATGGTATCAGAGCCAACCTAAATGAAGCATATTTCACAAGAGAAAAATGTCACTGTTGCAGTACCTACAAATTAGGGTTTTGCAAAAGTGAATCTTTTCAGCCCTAAAACCACCTAGAAATATGCACCCTCCCCCAATGATCATTTTGGCACTTAGAGTGCACCTTTCAGTGGTTGGATCTCCTGGAAAGTGAAACCCTAGTTTCACAAAATACCAGAAGTACCAGAAAACCAGTACCAGAAGTACCAGAGTACCAGAAGTACCAGAAGCACTAGTCCAGAAATCCACAGATCAGATTTGGAGGGGTAAAAATTAGATTTTCTCAGATCCAAGTACACCAGGCTACTTGCCTCAGCCAAGCACACCTCTTGGTAAGGTCAAAATTTGATTTTAAGCATTTTCATTTTTGGTCATTTTTCGTAGCCTCAAGTACAAGATGTCCGCTAGCACAAAGCTTGTTGAGAAACTAGAAGGCATAGACAACTTTCTTGCCTGGAAGTATAGGATAGAGAATGACCTAGCAAGATTCATCAAAGAAGAAGTGGATGAACTTGAAGATGCTGTAGAGAAAGCGAAGCATCAGAAAGACTCAATTAGGGCTCAAAGAATCATTGCAGATTCAATCAAAGACCACCTGATTCCGTATGTATCGTTCAATAAAACTCCAAAGGAAATGTTTGACTCTCTAAGCAAACTATATGAAGGAAAGAACATCAATCGAAAGATGAATCTAAGATCTCAATTGAAGAATACCAAGATGTAGAAAGGAGAAATGATTCAAGAATATTTCTCCCAAATCTTAGAAATTAAAGAACAATTAAAAGCAATTGGAGACACCATAGACAAAGACGAATTCATAATAATGGCCCTAAATGGTCTCAAAAGACCTTGGGATGCTTTCATCTAGTTGGTATATGCCAGAAAGGAAAAACTACAGTTTGAGAGCCTATGGGAAGAGTGCATCCAAGAAGAGACAAGGGTAGCCAACCATGAAGCACTACTAGCAAGGGATGATGATCAAGGCCTAGCTACTCATACAAAAGGAGGAAGGAATAAACCCTACTTCAAAAGGGAATCTCATAGAGAACCTCAACCATTAAACAAATTCAACAACCAAGAATCTCATGCAAGAAATTTTCAAAAGAAAGAACAACGCAAGGGACGAGATCTCTCATCTATCCAATGATATCATTGTGATAAGATGGGACACAAGGTGAATTCTTGTCCAGTCAGAAGAGAAAAATACAAGAGGAAGCACAAAAGGCAACATGCCCACATAGTCGAAGATGAAGAACCACCTATGAAGATGATTAAGGTGATGAAGGACCATGTCTTGATCTCATCTCTCTCAGGATCTGTATCACCTGGAGAGGACACATGGCTCATTGATAGCAGTGCATCAAAACACATGACGGGTAAGAAAAATACTCTCTCTTGTATTTCAGAAAAGAAGTTTTCTCAGAAAGTGACTCTTGGAGATGATTATCAATATCCCATCAAGGGAGTAGGAGAATCAAACTACAAGCTAGATTCAAAAAAATCAATAAAAATGAAGGATGTACTCTATGTACCGGGCTTAAAGAAGAACTTACTCTCCATATCAGCTTTAGATAAGAAAGGCTATAGAGTTTCCTTCATAGATGGAGAATTTCTTATGTGGGCTAAGGGAGAAACCTTATATGAAGCAATCGTCATCGGAAATGAAGAGAATGGCTTATATAAGCTGAAGGGTCACCCAGACACTGCCATGACCCATGCCATCGAAAAATCATGTGAACTTTGGCATAGAAGATTATCCCACATCAACTACAAGGTGCTACCGTACATATGCAAAGCTATCACAGGTTTACCAGAACTCAAGGGTGATCGGGAAGGCATATGCAATGGATGTGCGGAAGGGAAGAATATCAAGAACCCTTTTCCAAAAAGAGATAGCAAAGAAGAAGGAGTATTAGAACTCATTCATTCGGACGTGTGTGGTCCAATGCCATCATCCTCCATTAGTGGGTATGTATACTATGTATCATTTATTGATGACTATTCTTGTAAGACCTAGATATATTTCTTAAAATATAAAGATGAAGTATTTAGTAAATTCAAGGAATTCAAAGCCTTGATAGAGAATCTTTCTAAAAGAAAGATTAAGATACTTAGGTCAGATAATGGAGGAGAATATACCTCAAAGGAGTTTGTAAACTTCTGTAGAGATGAGATCAAGAGGGAACTCACTGCTCCCTATAATCCCTAACAAAATGGTGTAGCTGAAAGGAAGAACAGAACAATTATGGAAGCCATAAAGACCATGATTCACGATCAAGATCTTCCTATGTTCTTATGGGAAGAAGCAGCAATGGCAGCTGTTTATGTGCAAAACTGATTATCCCATAGTGCACTTGGGTTCAAGACCCCAGAAGAAATGTTCACCAGAAAGAAGCCAGAGGTAAGCCATCTCAAAATATTTGGCTGTCCAGTGTTTATTCATATACCAAAAGAGAAAAGAAACAAGTTGGAACCCTCCGGAAAGAAGGGAGTATTTGTGGGATACTGTGAGGTCTCCAAGGCCTTCAGAATCTACATACCTGGTCACTGCCACATTGAAATCAGTAGGGATGTGACCTTTGATGAAGCAGCAACACTTAAGAAATGAAGAAGATTCTAGCTTGAAGAAGTATATGAAGAGGAACCTGTAAATCCCAGGATTGCAGAATCCATGAGGGAAGTTCCCAGAACTGCAGAACCTGTAAGGGAAGTCATAACTTCCCCTGATGAGGAGACTCCTGAAGATCATGATATAACAGAAGTTCAAGAACCTCCTCAAATGACCTTCTCCC
>JASDQU010101239.1:32379-66990 GCA_032191745.1 Picea mariana | reverse complement strand
AATCGAATCCCTGTAGATTCTATGCCTGCTGAGAGTCTTGTAATCGCATACTACACTAAAGATTTATATCAAAGCATAGCTATTTGGGTTAAACGATCCAAAAAGGCCACGTTGCTAGAAGCCTTTGAGGAGGCTACTCAAATAGAAAAAGACATACTTAGTCTTAAGGACTCTTCTAGCAACGAAACTGAGACCGTTTCTTCTTCCAAAAAGAAGATTGAAATCCTCCCCAGACCCACACAAAGCAAAACACAACCTGAAAACTCTAATTTGGAAAATTTAACTAAAGTTGTTCAAAAACTGTCGAATCAAGTTATAGATTTAAAAAGGTCAACTGAAGAAGCTTCCTCGAGTAAAGGACCCTACAAACCTCCTTTCCAAAAACCCTTTCCTACCAATCGACCTAACCCAAACCCCGAAGGCTTGAACCTAGAAAGTTTGCAATGTGCTCTAAACAATTCTAGAAGCCCAAGATAACTTGATGCCTCCCGAGATCCCTCAGGAGGAAGTCGAACAGGAAACAGTTCAAGAAGAAGAGTCTTCTCCAAACATTTTTGGGCACTTCTTGGACGACATTTTTCAAGCTAACTTCGAGACTGTTCACCCTTATAACACTAGGAGCAAGACAAAAAACAAACCTTCTACCGAGAACACTACAAATTCACCTCCAAAGCCATCTAAATAAGCAGAAACTAGACAGAGTAATGTCAGCCCTAACTTAGATTATGATGTTGTTGAATATGTTAAAAAATTAAGGGCTAACATTTCTATTTATGAGTTGTTGAAGTTTCCATTTTTGTTACAAAAAATGTTACAAAATATTTCAGAAACCGGCAAGAATGGTAATTCAATAGGTAACAAGGTTGTGAAAAGCAAAGTTCCACAGAAGACTTCCACTAAAAATAATCCTGATCCTCAAGATAAAGGAAGCCTTCCTTTAGTTTCTGTAAATAATGTAAATAATGTAGATAAAGTAGCATTAGAAATTGCGAGTAAAAAACCACAAGCTACCACTCTTAGTACTCGCAAGAATGTACCTCCTTTTCTTTTAACTTTCGAAATTTTCAATAGAAATGTGCATAATTGTATGGTTGACTCAGGAGCGTCATCTAATGTGATGCCTTGGTCTGTCTGCCAGAAGATTGACGCTGAAGTGGAACCATCTACTTTGAAAATCATACAACTTGATCGGACAAATGTTAAAGTTATAGGCGAACTAAAAAATGTATTGATTAGATTATCATCTAACCCAAAGGTTCATCAGGTTATTGATATAATTGTGGTGGATATTCCAGAAGTGTATGGTTTGTTTTTGAGCAGGGACTGGTTGGAGAAGCTACATGGTTACTTCACAACAGACTGGTCTCACTTATGGCTTCCAGAGAATGGTAAGCCTAACAAGATTAGAGTGAATCGTGAACGTTACCTAAAGTTCACGGTTATAGTTTTGAATGATCCTAACGAACCATATACACCTCCTGTTGATTCACCTGAAGTCTAAGGGATGGACACCTTCTTTGGCAATTTCATGGCCAAGGTTTCACCTATCAACAATCCAGAACAGCAGTCCGAGATCGTAGCATACATGCAACCAACAACTTCTATGCAATAATCCCATGCGCCCGATGGAAACCAAATTTGGTCTCTATATTTTGACAGTCCAAGTCTAAGGAAGGAGCTGGTGCAGGCTGCATCATTATTGATCCAGCAGGTAACCAGACATTAATGGCTTGTAGACTAGAATTTGAATGTACTAACAATACTGTAGAATATGAAGCTTTATTGCAAGGTCTCAGAAAAACTATGGATATGAACATTCAAAACCTGGTTGTAATTGGCGACTCTGAAATAGTGGTTAGGCAGGTAAGAGATTCTATACACTGTCTTTCCCCGCATCTCAAAAGTTATCAGTCTGAGGTATGGAGTTTAATGAACAAATTTTCTGCTTTCAATATAAATTCCATTCCTAGATTAAATAATGCTGAAGCAGATTTACTAGCTAATGTAGCCTCTAAACTTCTTCCTACAGAAGGCTTGTTCCCAAATGCATTCTCCATCGAGCTATTGTTTTGACCATCTCTTCCTGACAATATCACAAACTGGAGAGTATTTGATGATGATCAGCAAATCATTAAATTTCTGCACATGGAAGAAACCTTTCAAGGCACAGTGATAGATGAACGCACGCACGACGACAATTTGCACGATTTTATGGTAATACCTAATCTGAAATCTCCTGAAGCTCTATCGGACATGGTAAATTTCATACCCAAATCCATTGTTAGATTAGAAAAGTTTTTATGATTTTGAAGATAAATTTAAAAAGACGGTCAATTGCAAAACTAATAGTTCCTCGTTGTCTTATGAAAAAGTGAATTTAGGAACTAGTGAAAATCCTTAGTGTATTAATCTAGGCTCGGGATGTTCTAGACAAGAAAAAGCTTCTTTTGTTAAATTATTCAAAGAATTTAAGGATGTCTTTGCATGGACGCACGATGATCTTAAAACATTCGATCCTAATATCATACAACATGTCATCCCGATGAAGCCCCAAACCTTACCCTTCCAACAGAAACTGAGGAAAATGCACCCTAAACTAGAACCGACCGTTCAAAAATAATTGAATAAACTCCTAAGTGCTAAAATAATTTTTCCTGTTAGACACACTCAATGGGTGTCCAACCTTGTCCCAGTTCGGAAGAAAAATGGGGAAATTCGACTTTGCGTCGATTTCTGAAACCTCAACAAAGCATCTAACAAAGACAATTATCCTGTCCCACCCATGGAACAGATCCTGTAATAGGTATCTGGGTCCAAGAGGCTATCTTTATTGGATGGTTTCTCCGGATACAACCAAGTCTTGATGTCTCCGCCAAACCAACTCAAAACCACCTTCCGTACCCCTTGGGGCACTTATGCTTATTGCAAAATGCCCTTTGGATTGATTAATGCTGGTGCTACCTTTCAGAGAGCAATGGACATTACTTTTCGAGGCTTAATCAATCACTCCGTTGTAGTTTACTTAGATGATGTGACCGTTTACTCTAAAAACAAAGACGATCATCTAGCTCACTTACGAGCAGTTCTACTACGATGTCGTAAATACGACATCTCCTTGAACCCCAAAAAGTCCATCTTTGCAGTAGAATAGGGTAAATTACTAGGATTCATTGTGTCTAGTGATGGGATGATTATTGACCCCGAGAGGACTCAAGTCATCGCTGAACTTCCCCCTCCTACATCCAAAAAATCCATGTAGTCTTTCCTAGGCCAGATTAATTTCGTGAGAAGATTTGTCCCCAGTTTCTCCGAAATGGTAAGGCCTCTCCAGAACCTGATTAAGAAAGAAACCCAGTACCACTGGGGACCCACAGAAAATCAAGCTTTTAATGCCATAAAGAAGGCCATAATAGATTCTCCGTCTCTCATGAGCCCTGATTTCTCTCAAGACTTTACACTCTATACTTTTTCCTTTGACCGTTCCTATGCCGCAGTCCTAACTCAGAAGAATTCCGAGAACAATGAAGTACCCATCGCCTTTATGAGCCCTGCTTTCAAAGGTGCTGAACTTAACTACCCAACGGTCGATCGACAAGCCTACGCTATTTTCAAAGTAGTTAAGCACTTCCGGTCCTATCTTTTGAAGTCAAGGATGAAGGTCATTGTCCCCTACCCTACCGTAAGGAACTTGTTAATGCAAAATGAGTTAGGAGAGAAGAGAGCCAAATGGGTCACCTCCTTGCAGGAGTATGAATTAGAGATCACCCCAGCTCAGATCGTGAGAGGCCAAGGGTTGTGTAAACTGGTTGTTGATTCAGAAACAATACAACAAGACGATAGTGATACGTCAAACCTAGAACAACATGATCAAAGTTTGATTTGTTGTGCACAAAACCTCGTAAGTCCTTGGTACGACGATATTAGATTCTACCTTGAACATGGATCAACACCCTGTCCCTTTGACCCCGCCAAAAGAAGAGCGTTGAGACTAAAGTCCGCCTCTTAGAGATCACCCCANCAACACCCTGTCCCTTTGACCCCGCCAAAAGAAGAGCGTTGAGACTAAAGTCCGCCTCCTTTCATCTAGTTAACGGTGTATTGTTTCGTCAGAATTTTGACTGCGTACTGATGCGCTGTCTCGAAAAAGACGAAGCAGAAAAAGTCTTTCTTGAGTTGCATGCAGGAGAAGCTGGTGGTCACTTTGGTGGCGACACTACTGCTCATAAGGTTTTAATAGCCAGTTACTACTAGCCCACACTTTTTATGGACGCCCATGCCTTGTGTCATAAATGTACCATCTGTCAGAAAGCATCAGGGCGGTTGCAAAAACCAGCCTTTCCCTTGCAACCCATTTCAGTAGATTCTCCTTTCCAGCAATGGGGCTTTGATATCATAGGTCCTGTTAACCCTCCGTCCTCGCAAAAACACAAGTATATTGTGACAGCCACTGATTACTTTACTCGATGGTCTGAAGCTGCTGCGCTAAGAACTGTCAACACCAGTCAGGTTATCGCTTTTCTAAACTCGAATATCATCACTCGTTTCGGTATCCATGACTGTCTAGTCTTTGACAACGCTTCATGCTTTTATTCTCTTGAGATGAGCGAGTTTGCTTTGGAAAAAGGAATAAAGTTGAAGTATTCTGCTAGTTACTACCCCCAAGGCAACGGATTAGCAGAATCAACAAACAAGAACTTGATCAAAATTATGAAGAGAACCATGGCTGAAAATCACAAGAATTGGCACAATGCACTGCTGAACGCACTGTGGGCTGATAGGGTAACACCCAAAGCCGCTATAGGTAACTCCCCCTTTTTCCTCGTTTATGGAAGAGAAGCCATTCTGCCCCCTCACATTCTTCTTCCTTCGCTTCAGTTATCACAAAAAGTCCAAGAAGAAGATTGTCCCCCCCTAGAAAACCGAATTAACACTTTGATGAAGTTAGAAGAAGTAAGAGCCCAAGCTAAGCGTAAGTTATACCAACATCAACAATTGATTAAAAGCTGGTTCGATTCTAATTCTGCTTCTGATAGAAATTTTGAAGTAGGCGATCTCGTCTTGAAGTGGGACAAACCACACGAAGGAAAGGGTGAGCACACCAAATTTCAAAACTTATGGCTTGGGCCATTTCTAATTGCTGAAAAGTTGGGTCCTAGTTCCTTTCGATTGCAGAATCTTGAAGGGCAGCTTGACACCTATCCGGTAAATGGCCAAGCTCTGAAGAGATACTTTGCTTGATAACTACCCTTGTATATTATGTAAATATTTCATTTTTGCTTGCACTTTCTTTTGCTTTCTGTTTTCAATTTTGATTTGAATTTATTAGTTTGTGTTCTTTGAAACAATATACATACCTGTACACTCACCTATTCAGACAAAGACGATTAAAAAATTTTCTTCGCTGAAATAACTTCTGAATATTTGTACAAACATCAATCATATATCTTTGAAACTGATATCTATGTTGGAAAATTTTGTTTTTTGAAAGAAGTTTACTGATTTCAATCTCTGAGCAAAGTTTGTCATGATCATCTATTATCTTTTTACGCTATCCCTTTTCCGTAAAGGAATGACTCAAAAGATGTCTCCTTGTCATAGGAAGTTGTTTTTATAAACATCTCTGGAACTGAATAAAGGACGGTGCTAAAAAATTATGATGAGGTCTAAAAAATATATGTTAAAATATCAGAATTTTCAGCGTCACCCCGCTCAGCCATATATCTTCAAAAGAAAAACAAAATAAAATTATGAATAAGAGCTGTGGGAAGTGCTTGTAAACCTGCCGGGATACTGAACAGGTCTGCCAGCAGCGGGTAAATGCATGCATGGCGCCAATACAACTTCACCAGGGTACTGAACAGGCCCGCTGGTAGCGAAGCAATGTCGGGTACATGAAAATCTGCAAAAAATATAAGAAACCTCTTTAATGTTCTTTATTCTGATCTAGAACTTCTTGACAGGATACAGATGTCAGAGTGGGTTAAATGGAAACCCTGTCGAGGCTATGGATGCCTACTGGCAGCAGTGGCCATGCCAACAGTATTGAATATTTTATCTTTAATATCGTGACTTGCTGATCTTAAGACTGTTATTGGTTTTCATCTTTTAAAACACTGCTGAAAAAAAATGATTAATGATGATGTTAGTACGATTTTCTGGTTGTTATTTTTGAGTTGAATTTTTCTTGGCTGTCCTAATCTGAATTTGTTACTTTTGCAGAGATAACTGCTTCTTCCAGTGTGTCGCCATTGTTGGCAGCCAATTCACCTTTTTCTACTATCCTATAAGCTGCCTACACCTATGTCTTGCGAACGTCAAGTTTTTCGTCGCATTTTTCAAATAGACGACATTTTCATTTCTTGCGACATTGACACATTTGTCTTCGTTAGGTTTTCATGACTGTAAGCGTGAAAAATTCTCCTTTCGAAGTTGTTTTTCGATCATTATCTGAACTGTGGTTATTACTTTTTTTATTTGCGCTTGCCTCTTATTGATCGTTACACGATTGGCAATATCCTTTGATCAGTTCTCATACTTCGATTGATTATATGACTTGATTTTTTTTTGAGTTTGTAAGACATTGAGCATTTGGATTTGCATTTCATGACTTGCCTAATCTTTGATTCTATGAAATGCATAAGGGTTTTGATTAAATTTTTATATGTATGATAGGATCCTTATGTTAATCTTTTATATGTGTTTGGCTTGTCAACTATTTGGCACCTTGGTTAAACTTATGAATCAATACATTAGCGCATATTTGATTTGGATGTTGATTTGTATGTTGGGTGTTTAAACACTATGGCATAGTGTTAGCGCATATTTGAATGCACATTGGATTTGATTAGTTGTACACTTGACTTAATGGATGATCCACTATTATGAATTGAACAACTATATCGGTGGTTGTACTTTGACCATAATTGTTTTGCATGGCGGTGAATAACTCCACCACCTTCGCATGCTTGCGTTAATGCTTACCTCTTTTGGCTTGATTCATTCTTGTTGGTTTGGATAGCTCTGTTACTGTGTGTTTGAACCCTTCCCTTACCATGCATTCAACTCCATGGCACTAGTCGTGCGAGTTGAACCCAATGGCAAGCAGGCCCTGTTGATGTTTGACAATGCCCACCAAGATTTGGCAGACAGTGGGTGGCTTACATTCGTGGAACGTTTCGATGGCTTTAACCTTTGCATGGTTCAACAGTTTTCCACGACCTTTGATGGCTGTCGAGCCAAGGTGGGCGATATACAATTGGAAATTGATGAACATTTTATCAGTCTTGCTACGGGTTTGCCTGCCACTGGACAACGATGGTCCAAGAATTGCAAAGTCAAGGAGGTCCCATGGACACTGCTCTTCCAGTGATGTAAAATCACCTCCTGTGATAGAGGTATGCCCATGACCATGCTTAAACAACGTTGGCACAATTTATTAATGATAATCAAACAGTTTATCACCTGTGTGGGTCAATACGGGTTTGTGTTCTTACACCACCTGCGTTTGCTTATGGTTTTTATGGGTTATGAACTCAATATGCCCTATTATTTGCATAGAATCCTGTTTAAAATGTTGAAGAAGTACAAAAGAAACCAGGCTGATAGCAGCCTTTTTCATTATGGGCTAGTAAAGCTTATCGTTGTCTGTCATTTGACTTTGCATAAAGATAGTTGGAGCAATTTCATTCCTCGGAATGGTTTCGAGGATCCGAACCCTACACAGGTTGACAAACCTGTGGTGAGTGAGGTCAAGGTTGTACCCCCAGTGCCCTACCATATCCTAGTGACTAAAACCTCATCCGACCCTCCTATCAACTTACCCCACGCTGTGACTAAGAGTGTTGAGACTGTTAAACCTATGGGAAAAAATCCCAAAGTAGACCTCACTGCAAATGCCAAAGGGAAAAAGAATGCACGTTTGATTTCACGGATGGCGAGGAATAAACCAAAACCCCCTATCGAACCAAACCCTATCGTGTTGAGTGAGGACTCCGATTCGGAGGTGGAGCGTTTCTACTAGATGCCTGCTATAACTAGATAGTTAGTGATAACCTTAAAAAATATGGAATTGATCATGCAAAGTTATATTAACTTCAAAGGAGAATGGAATACTATCTAATCACTAATTAACATGCATGAAAACTACAAAAATTGTAATAGAGTCCTTGAGCCCTCTTGGATGGGCCCTACCTAAGAAGCACAAGGAACCTTAAGAAATATTAATGAGATGAAAGAAGAACCATATTTATTTCATTAAAAATAGGAATATATCAAGAGTAGAAAGCTCTAAGTCTCAACAAAAGTCTTCAAAAATTTTCAATACAATACTTATCAACAATTCTCCATCTATCTCCTTGCTCTCCTAGACTATAGGTCTATATATAGCTTGATAGTTTGACCTCCCTTCCTAAATTGAGGAGAGAAGTGAATAAATGAGGATTGTTATCCCATTGCATATGTATCTCCAACTGCTGTTGATGAATAGTGGTCATTAATGCACAAGGAGCACTCTTGGAGGTAGGTTGGGAAAATTTCCCTTGATCTTTGGTAGGCAATGCTTTATGGGAGACAAAATCCCTTGTTTCTAGGGTGTTGGCGCCCCTCATTCCTAAAGTTCGGCCTACTTGGAGGAATACACATCTTTGGAAAAAAGATTAAAGAAAAAATGCACATTAGACATGAAAATCCACCTCAACACACATTCACTAAGAAACATGAAAAATATCCATGACTTACTATTAAATATGGTCAAAAGAAAATATCAAGTCATTTTAAGGTGGAAAAATGTGCCAAAGATGAGCCTTTGGAATATGCAATAGTTGGGCTCATCAATAGGAGTATTTATACATAATATTTTCTTCCTAAATTAACTAAGGGAATCGATGATAACCCATGAGAATCACGTTTCTCCATCTCATTACATTGTTTTCTCCAAAATATAGAAAGAACCAGGCACATGCTGACTTAATTAGCCCTATGACAAGTGGCAACTGAGTCGTTCTTTCCTTTCTAGGTTCCTGTTGGCATCCATTTCGCATTTTTATCCTATCCTTATAAGTTGCCTACACGGGTGTTTTGGAACCCTTGATTCTCATCGCAATCTTTTAAATAAAACAACACTATTATCTTGCGCATTTGCACACCTGCCTTTTGTTCTCATTTTCACGACTGCAAGCGTGAAAACCGTGAGTTCGAAGTCATGTCGATGGCATTAAAATCGTCACTGGATTATTATGGTTACTCTTGTCTATGTGTTCATTGCATTTCTAATTCAATAATGGTCACACAATTGGCAAGACACCAAATCTTTACTCACTTTGCATTTTTTAATATGACTTCATTTTATAAGTTTGCGATGCAATGGTATTCTAGTGATTGTGTTTGAGTCCTTAATCCAATGGTGGTTTGGTGTTCTATTGTCTTTGGTCAAATTTCTTTGGTGCAATGGTTTGTTGAGAACGCATTAACATTATGATCAGACCCTTGGTGTAATGGTTTTATACAATGCATAAGTTTTATGGTCAAATCCTTGGTGCTATATTTGAAATATTGCTTTGTTTTAAACCATGCAAACACTATTGTTGTGCAAATATTTGGGTCGACTTATCATGGTTTTCAATAGTTGTTTGATTGGCATTGTTTTTAACAAACACCAATAGCGAATCACCATAGCGCCATCGATTCTACATTCGATATGAATGTTCTTCATGGATTGTTTCATTCCACCACCCTCGCACACATAGGCATTAATGCCTACCTTGTATCTCGGGTTACCTTTGTTCTTTTGGGGAAATCTGTGAGCTTGCGGTCTTGCGTATACCCTGTCCAAAACCCGGTCCATTTTCCCTACTCACTGTCTCTGCTGTCCTATGGCACCTGTGGTGTGCATAGAACCTAATGGCATCCAAACGATGCTGTTATTCGACAATGCTCGTGAGGATTTGGAGAATAGTGGCTGGTTAGTTTTCATCCAAAATTTTGAGGGTTTCAACCTTTTAGTCACCCAATAGTTCGCCCTCACGTTCAACGGATACAGGGCTAAGATTGGAGATATCCAACTCGAGCTAAATGAAGAATTCCACAGTTCAGCTATAGGCTTGCCAGCTAAAGGGAATAGGTGGTTTAAGAATTCAAAAGTGGACGAGGTGCCATGGCCGCTCCTATTCACATCGAGGAAGATTGTTAGTTGTGATAGAGGTATGCCTGTCACTTCCCTTAAGACCAGGTGGCATGATCTATTATCCATTGTTAAGCAATTTGTGACCTGCGAAGGTCGTTATGGTTTGGTATTTCTTTATCATCTCATATTGCTTATGAATTTTATATACTACCCTCTAAATATGCCTCACTACCTCCTACACAGCCTATATAAAATGTCCAAACAATTTAAGCATGAAAAGGCTGATAGTAGCCTTTTCCATCACTGCTTGATCAAAGTCCTTATTGTCCATCATTTGAAGCTTAGTGGTGAATGTTGGAAAGCCTTCCTATCAAGGAATGGCTTTGCCACTCCTGAGTGTGTCCAAGTGGACAAGGTCATGGTCACTGAAACCCTAGTTGAACCTGTCGTGCCACCTCCTACCATGCTACCCCCTGTCAAACCCTCGAACTGCCCCAACATTGACCTACCCGATACTATGGCCGACCCATGTGCTAAAGAAAATACTAAGACCCTCAAGAGGCCTATAAGGAAGAAAGGAAAAGGTGATACTGGTGCCAATAGTAAAGGAAAGAAGAATGAACGATGGATATCCAGATGTGCTAGGAACAAGCCCAAACAAAACTCTGACCAGAAGCCTATCGTTTTGAGCGAGGATTCAGACTCTGAGATTGAACATTTCTTGACTGAGGAATACCCTTACTCTCATGGCCTCTATTCTGTGGAACCCTATGACTATGTTTCCAACCTACCTCCATGCCTCAAGAATGACCCTAACTTCCCAGGAATTAAGCTTCACAGTGGAACCCCAGGTAACTTGAAAGAACCCTTGCCTGTAATGCCAAGGCTCGATCAATCATCGTGTACTCAATGCAATTCTTGGATTAAACGTTACTACACGGATGTTCCTCTATTGCAATCTAAAATCAAATCTTTGGAGGAATGGATTACTATGTTGTCAATGGAAAGAGACAGGCTACAAGCCAATGAGAAGAAGCAAAAGACTACAGGTTCAATTGTCTTCAGAAATGTTGATGCAACCACGACCTTTGTCAACTCAAATTTATCCTGACTGAAACGTTTTTCTACAGTCTAGGTACATACGAATTGCTATGGGAAATTGGACATGCTATGGCAGTTTGGAACATGTTTTTGTTATATAGTTTTGTTTTAGGTTGTTAGTTTTAATTAGAATTAGAGATTTGGGAGATTGTTCCCAGATTGTTTGTAAACAATTTTGGATAATTCCAACAGGGAAGTTTTATCCTGTGGCCTTTATATACTCATTAATTTTTGTAATGAACCCATGACTGTTGGGAGAACAAAGACTATGGATTTATGATGATACAGACTTGAATGGAAGTGGATCTTTTGTAACAGCTTTAGCTTTTAATTTATCATATTTTCATTCAGGTTTTGTGCATTTTAATTTGTGATCAAGTTGTTGACTACTTTAGATATCAAGACTTGTTATAGATTATTGCGTTGTGTGTTAAATTTTGTCCATATCTTATGTATCTCGTTTTTTAGTACAACAATTACTCCGTTTCAATTTGATGAGTAAAGGTTTATCTTCTTCATTAAATGAACTGTTCTGTACAGATCTTCGTACAAGGATTTATCTAACTATGATGATTTGTAAATTATAAGATTGTTGTCATTTTTATGTCTTGTTTTTTCTATCGTTCATATTCAAAGAGCACTACTGCTTCTTGTTTACAAGAAGCTTGTGGAGAATTTGGTGCGGGTTTCCTCCCATCAAATAGCTAAATCAACTACTTTGCATAGGACAAATAGGAAGCATTACTGCAGGTTAGTTCATTATTTGCAATTTAATAGTTAATAAATTCGAGAATTTTCAGTAGTTTGGATAGTAGTATAGTTCAGATTTACAGTTAGGATTATTATTTTAATTGCTCAGCTTAGTTAGTTTTCATTTCATTTCTCTCACATAAAAATTATAAAAATAAAAAATAATAGCTTTGCTGTCATAGGACAGTTCACAAATGGTTTTTGCATGTTTTCAATTTAAAATCTGTAATCTGTAGATATTGTACATATATAAGTGAGATTTAATTGTATTAATAGATGAACATTTAGGACAATTGCTCTATAGTATTAGTTAGTAAACTGTATATATATTTCAGATTTGTATATAGTTTGTTGTAGTTTATTTTTTCCATTTAGATTAGTTTATTTAGTTTAGTTTTCTTTCATTTTCCTAGGACTTATATCGGCCAATGGAGCCGCTAAACCCGTTAGGGTGGATTGTCCCAAACGGCTTGGGTTATTTAGACAACCCCAGACCGGATCCACTACTCCAGTTGACGAGCGTTCATTTTCGCCTGTCAACAAATGGTGCTAGAAGGAGGGCCTGAAAATTATTAATGGCACAAGGTGGTCGTAAGACTCCTCCACCACCTAACCGCTCGCCTATAGTGACAAGAAGTCATTCAAACGATGAAATTGTCCCTCAAACAACAACCACATCAAACGATGATCTACGAATCAGAGTTGAACCAGTAACCCCAAATCCTACAGGTGGTGACATACAAGAGATTGTCCACCAATCTCTCTTAAGAACACATAGTGCCTTTGCCCGTTTAAGACAACCAAATCGACCTTTGGACCAATTGTTAGACTTCTCTGATATCAGAGAACAACTTGGAGGCACTAACCTCACTTTGAACCCTACAGATCCAATCCTCACTCCTGCTGCAGGAGGATCTGGAATACCACACTCACCACCTCCTTCACCTCCTTCTTCTTCTGGAGAAGACTCTTCTGACTAAGGCAGTTCCCCTTCTCAGCCTTCCACGCCGCCTACAACAATGGCCAACCAGAACAATCCTGCAAGACCCTGGCTCGACCAGGGTGCAGTAGCCGTACCCGGGCCTCAACATCCCTTACCCAAACATCCAAAGAAGTGGCTTCCCAATTTTGACCCTGACTCTAAATAGATTACTGAGGATCACATTAAAAAGTTTATGTTAGCCATTAGACTCCGTAATGTCAAGCATGAAGACATAGTCTGTAGATTGTTCCCCTATACTTTCAAGGGAAATGCCTCTACCTGGTACTTTGCCCAACAACCCCATACCATCGTGTCTTGGGAGAAGTTTGAATCCTGTTTTCTAGAGAAGTTTGGTGATGATAAGTCCCCATAAGTTCTAGTCATGGAGATTTCTAGTTTAAGAATGAACCCCAAAGAGAAAATCAAAGACTTTAACCAAAGATTCTTAACACTAAAGAACCGAATCCCTACAGATTCGATGCCTGCTGAGAATCTTATCATAGCATACTATACTAAAGCCTTGCATCAAAGTATAGCCATTTGGGTAAAACGATCTAAGAAAGCCACGTTGTTAGAGGCCTTCGAAGAGGCCAGATAGATTGAAAAAGACATCCTTAGTTTAAAATACACTACTAGCAACGAAACAGAGACTAGTTCATCTTCCAAAAAGAAGATCGAAATCCTCCCTAGACCCGCTCAAAATAAAACACAACCTGAAAGCTCGGATTTAGAAAACTTAACTAAAGTCGTTCAAAAACTGTCAAACCAAGTTATAGATTTGAAAAGGACGGCCAAAGAAGCTTCTTCGAGCAAAGGGCCCTACAAACCCCCATTCAGGAAGCCTTTTCCCACTAACTGACCTAATCCAAATACCAAGGGCCTAAATCTAGAAAGTCTGCAATTCGCCCTTCAAACAATTCTAGAAGCCTAGGATAACTTGATGCCTCCTCAGATTCCTGAGGAGGTAGTTGAACAAGAGACAGTTGAAGAAGAAGAATCTTCTCCGAACATTTTTGGACACTTCTCAGATAGAATTTTTCAAGCTAACTTAGAGATAGTACATCCCTACAATACTAGGAGTAAGACAACAAACAAATCTTCTTCCGAAAACACTACGACTTTACCCCCAAAACAATCTAAACCGACTGAGACTAAACAGAGTCATGTAAACCCCAACTTAGATTATGATTTAGTTGAAGATCTAAAAAAGTTAAGGGCTAACATTTCTATTTATGAATTATTAAAATTTCCATTTCTGCTACAAAAAATGTTACATAATATCGCAGAGAATAGCAAAAATGGTAATTCAAGTAGTAACAAGGTTGTTCAAAACAAAGTTCCTCAGAAGACTTCCGCTAAGAATAATTCTGATCCTCACGATAAAGGAAGCCTTCCTGTAAATAATATAACAAATGTATATAAATCAGCTTTAGAGACTGCGAGTAAAAAGCCACAAGCTTCCACCCTTAGTACTCGCAGAAATGTACCTCCATTTTTGTTAACTTTCGAAATCTTTAATAGGAACGTGCACAATTGTATGGTAGATTTAGGAGCATCATCCAATGTAATGCCATGGTCTGTATGTCAGAAGATTAATGCTGAGGTTGAACCATCCACTTCAAAAATAATCCAACTTGATCGAACTAATGTTAAAGTCATAGGCGAATTAAGGAATGTGCTTATAAGATTATTGTGTAACCCCAAAGTTCATCAAGTTATTGATATTAATGTTGTGGATATTCTAGAAGTTTATGGTTTGTTTCTAAGCAGAGACTGGTCGAAGAAGCTACATGGCTATTTCGTGACAGATTGCTCTCACCTATGGCTGCCCGAGAACGACAAGCCCAACAAGATCAAGGTAAATCGTGAACGCTACCTTAAGTTCACTGTCATAGATTTGAATGATCCCAACAAACCACTTACACCTTCTGTCGATTCACTCGAAATACAAGGGATGGATACCTTTTTTGGCAATTTCATGGCCGAGACTTCAGCTATCACCAACCTAGAACAATAGTCTGAGATTGTGGCATATGTGCAACCAACAACTTCTACACAATGGTCTCATGCACCCGATAAAAATCAAAGTTGGTCTCTTTATTTTGACGGGTCAAAGTCCAACGAAGGAGCTGGTGCAGGCTACATTATTATTGATCCCTCAGGTAACAAAACCTTGATTGCATGTAGGTTAGAATTTGAATGTATTAATAACATAGCGGAATATGAGACTTTATTGCAGGGCCTCAGAAAAGATTTAGATATGAACATTAAAAATTTGATTGTCTTTGGTGATTCCAAAATCGTGGTTAGACAGGTAAGAGATTCTATCCACTATCTGTCTCTGCATCTTAAAAGCTACCAATCTGAGGTATGGAATTTAATGAATAAGTTTTCTGCTTTCAATATAAATTCTATTCCTAGATTTAATAATTCTGAAGCTGATTTATTAGCTAACATAGCTTCCAAACTCTTTCCTGCAGAAGGCTTGTCCCTGAATGTATTCTCCGTAGAACTGTTGTTCAGGCCATCTGTTCCCAACAACATCACGAATTGGAGAGTCTTCGACGACGATCAATAGATTATTAGCTTCCTGCATATGGAAGAAACCTTCCAAGGCGCGGTGATTAACGAATGCACTCATGACTACAATCTGCGCGATTTCACAGTAATACCTGATCCGAGAACTCCTGAATCTTCGTCGGACATGGTAAATTTCATCCCTAAATCTGTAGTTAGATTAGAGAAATTTTATGATCTTAAAGATAAATTCAAAAAATTGGTCAACTGTAAAACCAATAGTTCCTCTTTATCGTATGAAAAAGTAAACTTAGGAACTAATGACAATCCACAGTGCATTAATTTAGGGGTGGGGTGTTCTGAACAAGAAAAAGACGCATTTATTAAATTGTTTAAGGAATTTAAATATGTTTTTGCGTGGACGTATGATGACCTTAAAAATTTTGACCCTAATATCATACAACACGTCATTCCTATGAAACCCCAAACCTTGCCCTTTCAACAAAAATTAAGAAAAATGCACCCTAAGCTCGAACCGACCGTCAAAAAAGAATTAAATAAACTCCTGAACGCTAAGATAATTTTCCCAGTTAGTCACACACAATGGGTTTCTAACCTTGTCCCTGTCTAGAAGAAAAGTGGGGAAATTCAACTATGCGTCGATTTCCGAAACCTTAATAGAGCGTCGGATAAAGACAACTACCCTGTCCCACCCATGGAATAGATCCTTCAACAAGTATCTAGTTCTGAGAGACTATCCTTATTGGATGGTTTTTTAGGGTACAACCAATTCTTGATGTCTCCTCCAGACCAACTTGTAACTACCTTCCACACTCCATGGGGCACCTACGCTTATAGGCAAATTCCCTTTGGACTGATTAATGCCGGTGCCACTTTCCAGAGAGTGATGGACATCGCTTTCCGAGGCTTAATCAATCAATCTGTCGTAGTTTACTTAGATGATGTTACTATATTTTCCAAAAAAAAAACTAATCATCTAGCTCATTTAAGAGCCGTTCTACAACGATGTCGTAAATACGACAATTCTTTAAATCCTAAAAAATCTATCTTCACAGTAGAACAAGGTAAACTCTTAGGATTCATTGTGTCAAGCACAGGGATGATTATCGACCCTGAAAGGACTCAAGTAATCTCGAAACTTCCCCCTCCCTCATCCAAAAAGTCTATGCAGTCTTTCTTAGGCCAGATAAACTTTGTCAGGAGATTCGTCCCCAGTTTCTCCGAAATGGTCAGACCTTTACAGAATTTAATTAAGAAAGACGCACAATATCATTCGGGACCCTTAGAAAATCAAGCTTTCAATTCAATAAAAAAGGCCATAATAGATGCTCCTTCTCTCATGAGCCCAGAATTTTCGCAAGACTTCACGCTCTACACATTTGCTTCTGACCGCTCCTACGCTGCCGTCCTAACTCAAAAGAACGCTGAAAACAATGGAGTACCCATTGCCTTTATGAGCTCTGCTTTCAAAGGCATGGAACTTAATTACCCAGCAGTAGATCAGCAAGCCTACGTTGTTTTTAAAGCAGTCAAGCACTTCCGATATTATCTTTTGAAATCTAGGACAAAAATTATTGTCCCTTACTCGGCCGTCAGAAACCTGTTAGTGAAGAAAGAACTAGGCGAAAAGAGGGCGAACTGGGTCACCTCCTTGCAGGAGTATGACATAGAAATTACCCCAGCTCAAATAGTGAGAGGCCAAGGGTTATGCAAGTTTGTTGTTGACTTAGCAGCGGGGCAGAAAGAATAAAATGATATGTCAAACCTAGGACAACACAATCAAAATGCAATCTGCTGTGTTCGAAACTTTGTCAGTCCCTGGTATGACGATATAAAATTCTATCTTGAACATGGGTTAGCCCCCCGTCACCTGGATCCCACTAAAATAAGAGAGTTAAGATTAAAATATGCCTCCTTTCATTTGATTAATGGTATTCTATTTCGTCAAAATTTTGATGGAGTACTAATGCGTTGTCTTAACAAAGATGAAGCAGAAAAAGTCTTACTAGAATTGCACGCAGGAGAAGCTGGTGGGCATTTTGGTGGTGACACCACTGCCCATAAAGTATTGAGAGCTGATTATTACTGGCCCACACTTTTTGGAGATGCCCATGCCTTGTTCCTCAAGTGTATTATTTGTCAAAAAGCATCAGGGCGGTTACAGAAACCAGCCTTTCCTTTGCAGCCCGTCTCAGTAGACTCCCCTTTTCAGCAGTGGGGCCTTGATATTATAGGTCCAATCAATCCGCCATCCTCATAGTAGCATAAGTTTATCATAGACGCCACAGATTACTTTACCAGGTGGTCGGAAGCTGTCGCATTAAGAACTGTGAATACCAGTCAGGTAATTGCCTTTTTAAATTCAAATATTATTACTCGTTTTGGTATCCCTGACTGTTTAGTATTCGATAATGCTTCTTATTTTTCCTCTCTTGAGATGAACAACTTTGATCTAGAAAAAGGAATTAAATTAAAGTATTCTACCAGCTATTACCCCTACGGCAATGGATTGTCAGAATCAACAAATAAGAATCTGATTAAAATCATCAAGAGAACGGTATCTGAGAATCACAAAAACTAGAATAATGCACTGTTAAACGCAATCTAGGCTGATAGGGTAATGCCAAAGACTATTTTAGGTAACTCCCCCTTCTTTCTCGTCTATTGAAGAGAAGCAATTCTACCACCACACATTCTTCTTCCCTCACTACAGCTATCACAAAAAATACAAGAGGAAGACTGTCCCCCTTTGGAAAACCGAATTAACTCTTTAATAAAACTAGAAGAGGTAAGAGCTCAAGCTAAACGTAAGTTAGATCAGCATCAACTAGTGGTCAAAAGATGGTTTGATGCCAAATATGCCTTTGATAGGAACTTCGAAGTAGGTGACCTTGTATTGAAATGGGACAAATCACATGAGGGAAAGGGAGAGCACACAAAGTTTCAGAACTTATGGTTTGGACTGTTTTTAATTGCTGAGAAATTGGGTCCCAGCTCTTTCCGATTACAGAATCTAGAGGGACAGCCAGACACCTATCTGGTGAATGGCCAAGCTCTGAAAAGATATTTCGCTTGATGACAACCCTGTGTATATTGTGTAAATATTTTTCTTCTGTTTGCTTTTCTTTTACTGTTTTGGTTTTGATTTTTCCCCTTATGCTTACTAGTTTTGTTGTTGGAATACACATACCTGAATTTTGGAACTGTTCAGATAAAGAAAACAAAAAATTATTTCACTGAAATGACTGCTGAAAAATTGTCTAAACATCAATTATAACATGCTTATGAAATTTACGTCCGTGTTGAGCAAAGACTGTTGTTTGAAAGAAGTTTATTGATTTCAATCTGTAAGTGAATCCTGTCACGATCATCCATTATCTTCTTACATTGTCCCTGTTCCTTAAGGGAATACCTCAGAAGATGTCTCCTTGCTTTAGAAGGTTGGTTTTTTAAACAAACCATCTCTGAATCTTAATGAAGGACATTTTTAAAAATTCTTTCAAGGTCTATAAAAAATACGTTGAAATATCATAATTTTCAGCGTCACCCCGCTCAATTATACATCTTTAAAAATCAAATAAATCATTAAAAGAGCTATGGGAAGTGCTTGTAAACCCACCGGGATGCTGAACAGGTCTGCTGGCAGCGGGTAAATGCATGCATGATGCCAAGACAACTTTGTCGGGGTACTGAAAAGGCCCGTTGGTAGTGAAGCAATGTTGGGTGTATGAAAATTTGTAAATATGAAATCTCTTGACCTTAAAACGTCTTTTATTCTGAACTGGAACTTCCTGGTAGGATACGGATATTAGAGTGGGTTAAATGGCAACCCTGTCGAGGCTATCAACGCCTGCTGGAAGTAGTGGCTCTATCAACAGTATTGGATATTTTATCTTTAATATCGTGGTTCGCTTGTCTTAAGACTGTTATCAGTTTTCATCCTTTAAACACTGCTGTAATATTTGATTAACGATGATGTTTAAACAATTTTCTGGTTGTTTTTGAGTTAGAATTTTTCTTATTATCATAATCTGAATTTGTTCTTTTGGAAGAGATAACTGCTTCTACCAGTGTGTCGCCATTGTTGACAGACATTTCGCATTTTTATTCTATCCTTATAAGCTGCCTACACGGGTGTTTTGGAACCCTTGATTCTCATCGCAATCTTTTAAATAAAACAACACTATTATCTTGCGCATTTGCACACCTGCCTTTTGTTCTCATTTTCACAACTGCAAGCGTGAAAACCGTGAGTTCGAAGTCATGTCGATGGCATTAAAATCGTCACTGGATTATTATGGTTACTCTTGTCTATGTGTTCATTGCATTTCTAATTCAATAATGGTTACACAGTTGGCAAGACACCAAATCTTTACTCACTTTGCATTTTTTAATATGACTTCATTTTATAATTTTGCGATGCAATGGTATTCTAGTGATTGTGTTTGATTCCTTAATCCAATGGTGGTTTGGTGTTCTATTGTCTTTGGTCAAATTTCTTTGGTGCAGTGGTTTGTTGAGAACGCATTAACATTATGATCAGACCCTTGGTGCAATGGTTTTATACAATGCATAAGTTTTATGGTCAAATCCTTGGTGCTATATTTGAAATATTGCTTTGTTTTAAACCATGCAAACACTATTGTTGTGCAAATATTTGGGTCGACTTATCATGGTTTTCAATAGTTGTTTGATTGGCATTGTTTTTAACACACACCAATAGTGAATCACCATAGCGTCGTCGATTATACATTCGATATGAATGTTCTGCATGGATTGTTTCGTTTAACCACCCTCGCCCACTTAGGCATTAATGCCTGCCTTGTATCTTGGGTTACCTCTGTTCTTTTGGGGAAATTTATGAGCTTGTGGTCCTGAGTATACCCTGTCCAAACCCCAGTCCGTTTTCCCTACTCACTGTCTCTGCTATCCTATGGCACCTGTGGTGCACATAGAACCTAATGGCATCCAAACGCTGCTACTATTCGACAATGCTCGTGAGGATTTGGAGAATAGTGGCTGGTTAGTTTTCATCCAAAAGTTTGAGGGTTTCAACCGTTTGGTTGCCCAATAGTTTGCCCTCACGTTCGACGGATACATGGCTAAGGTTGGAGATATCCAACTCGAGCTAAATGAAGAATTCCTCAGTTCAGCTACAGGCTTGCCAGCTAAAGGGAAGAGGTGGTTTAAGAATTCAAAAGTGGATGAGCTGCCATGGACGCTCCTATTCACATCGAGGAAGATTGTTAGTTGTGATAGAGGTATGCCTGTCACTGCCCTTAAGACCAGGTGGCATGATCTGTTAGCCATTGTTAAGCATCTTGTGACCTATGAAGGTCGTTATGGTTTGGTATTTTTTTATCATCTCAGATTGCTTATGAATTTTATAGACTACCCTCTGAATATGCCTCACTACCTCCTATGCAGCCTATATAAAATGTCCAAATGATTTAAGCGTGAAAAGGCTGATAACAGCCTTTTCCATCACTGCTTGATCAAAGTCCTTATTGCCCATCATTTGAATCTTAGTGGTGACTTTTGGCAAGCATTCCTATCAAGGAATGGATTTTCCACTCCCGAGTGTGTCCAAGTGGACAAGGTCGTGGTCACTGAAACCCTGGTTGAACCTGTCGTGCCACCTCCTACCATGCTACCCACTGTCAAACCCTCAAAATGCCCCAACATTGACCTACCCGATACTATGGTCGACCCGTGTGCTAAAGACAATAATAAGACCCTCAAGAGGCCTATAAGGAAGAAAGGAAAAGGTGATACTGGTGCCAATAGTAAGGGAAAGAATAACACACGATGGATATCCAGATGTGCTAGGAACAAGCCCAAACAAAACTCTGACCAGAATCCTATCGTTTTGAGTGAGGATTCAGACTCTCAGATTGAACGTTTATTGACTAACGACTACCCTTACTCTCATGGCCTCTGTTCTGTGGAACCCTATGACTATGTTTCCAACCTACCTCCATGCCTCAAGAATGACCCTAACTTCCTGGGAATTAAGATTCACAGTGGAACCCCAGGTAACTTGAAAGAACCCTCGCCTGTAATGCCAAGGCCCAATCAATCATCGTGTACTCAATGAAATTCTTGGCTTGAATGTTACTACATGGATGTTCCTCTATTGAAATCTAAAATTAAATCATTGGAGGAATGGATTACTGTGTTTTCAAAGGAAAGAGACAGGATACAAGCCGACGAGAAGAAGCAAAAGACTACGGGTTCAATTGTCTTCAGAAATGTTGAGGCAGCCACGAACTTTGTCAACTCAAAGTTATCCCGACTGAAATGTTTTTCTACAGTCCTGGTACATAGGAATTGCTATGGGAAATTGGACATGCTGTGGCAGTTTGGAACATGTTTTTGTTATATAGTTTTGTTTTAGGTTGTTAGTTTTAATTAGAATTAGAGATTTGGGAGATTGTTCCCAGATTTTTTGTAAACAATTTTGGATAATTCCCACAGGGATGTTTTACCCGGTGGCCTTTATATACTCATTAATTTTTGTAATGAACCCATGACTGTTGGGAGAACAAAGACTATGGATTTATGATGATACAGACTCAAATGGAAGTGGATCTTTTGTAACAGATTTAGCTTTCAATTTATCATACTTTCGTTTAGGTTTTGTGCATTTTAATTTGTGATCAAGTTGTTGAGTACTTTAGATATCAAGACTCGTTACAGATTAATGTGTTTTGATTTAAATTTTGTCCATATCTTATGTATCTCGTTTTTTAGTACAACAATTAATCCATTTCAATTTGATGAGTAAAGGTTTATCTTCTTCATTAAATGAATTGTTCTGTACAGATCTTCGAACAAGGATTTATCTAACTGTGATGATTTGTAAATTATAAGAATGTTGTCATTTTTATGTCTTGTTTGTTCTGTCGTTCTGTTGGATATCGGAAGTCACCCTTGGATTGCTAGCAGGAGCAGAGCCCGACGCCCATCAGATTAATGTCACGATTTGTTTAAAGGGTGATAAAATGGAGGGAAACTCAAAATGGCACAATCTCAACTCAGAAACTAGACCAGGCGTGCATGAACGAGTGAGGTCTTGATAAACTCCAAACAGTGAGTCGTAGTAAAGGGTGAGCAGGTGGAAGACTTATGCGAGAAGGGTGCAAGGGTCTATAATAAACATCAGGTTCATCACAGACTGGAGAAGAATGTATTCAAACGCAAAACCCTTTTACATTCAAACNATGAGATGAAACAAAGATGGAAGAAAGGAGAACTGTTTGTTATAAACCAGGAAGTCTCAAACACAGAGGCATAACTAGGAAACCAGAATATCGCTGAAACTTTACAGTCGGGAGATTAGCTCTACCATCAATAGATACAAAAATGGTAAAAATGCCTACATATACTCAAAACTACAATAGCGACGGAACCAAGAAAATGCATTGAAAGCTTTGTGTCTGCATGGCTTCTGACACTCTCAAGCCGCAATCTTTGAATAACCGTGCAACTTATGGCAGACACGATCAATCTTCTGACAGTTACATCGGCGAATCGACGTGCCTTTAATTCATTGTAGGATGTCCCCATAATGGCGGAGACGATGTCTAACCACCGCCAACCACTTCAATAACTGCTTCTCGGGATTGGGAACGACCCAGCCAACTCAACACTTCGGGATTTGGACGACTTCTCGCGCTGCCACCTGGAATAACTAAATAGCTTGAGGGACAAGCATGGAGGTCAGCGCGGAGGGTGAGGCGCATGACAGGAATGGAGGCGCCGGTTTATAAGGGCATATGGGAGAAGTGATGAGATGAGAGGAAGATGATGGAGGACATCAAATGGAGAAAAAGGGGGAAGAATACGGGAGGATTCGCCTTCGGGTGAGATGCTGACGTGGAGAGGAAGGATACATGGCGAGTGATAAATGGACGATGAGATGAGGGAAAGGCCATCTGGAGGTGTGAGAGAGAGGTGAACGGTGACACATGGTGGCAAGGGAAAGGAGGGCAAAAAGATGACATGGCGGGAGGCGGGCCCATGCGGATTAAAGACAGGGCAGCTGAGAAGGTCGGGGCCGTGCCTGAGCTGTTGATCTGGGCTTCTTGATCGTGGCCGTCGGAAACTGCATCGATGATTCTGGACCCCCCCCTCTGCTTAAAGGTAGAAGGGCGGGGGGGGGGTCCGGAATGGTCTTCATCGTCGTTGATCCGGGCACGCTCATCTGGACCACCCGGTCTTGCTTGCTGCTTACCATGGGCACATTATCGCCCAAAACTTTGGACAAGTGGGTTTTTACCCCTTATTTTGTGTTCTACCCCCTTATACAAGAAATATCGCTAACATTTGGCTCCATGGGGGATAGAGTCGTCCCTGTGATGCTCTAAGAACTTTTTTGCAGACTTAGTGCCTTTGCTGTTGGGCTATGGAGTCATTTATTAGTCCGAAAAACAAAAACAAAAACAAAAACAATATTTACAGAACCAAACAAAACGAGCTGACTGCAGCTCACAGAAAACATTTCTTTAAGAAATTCCCATTGACTGGGCCACTAAAAACTTCATTGCCTTCCAGATCCTGCAACCTGTAAGTGTTATTGGAAAACACTTCCAGGATCTTGAAAGGCCCGAACCAGAGGGCGTCGAATTTACTGTGTTTGCCCTTCTCCTTCCTGGGTGCATCCCACTTGAGCACCAGATCACCCTGCTCAAACTCTTTCTTCTTGTTTTTTCTGTCAAAAGCCTGCTTGATCTTCTGCTGACGATTGCAAGTTCTATCCAGGACCTGTTCTCTGATCTGCTGCACTTCCACCATCTGATGAATTCTTCTGATCATAAGATTTGGTTCCCCCTCATAGTCATGGAGAAGATTTTCCACAGGCAAGGCAAGCTGAGTGGGGAAAATTGCCTCAATCCCATAAACAAGCTGGAAGGGTGAGAGACCCAGGGATTTCTTCATTGTCACTCGGTCAGCCCAAAGTGCAAATTTGAGCTTTGAGTCCCAGGCCCTTTTATTATCCTCCAATAGCTTCTTGATAAGCTTGATTAGACTTTTATTAGAGGACTCTTCCAGTCCGTTTCCCTGAGGATAGTAGGGAGTAGAGTGAATCAGTGAAATCCCAAACTGTTCAAAAAATTTGATCAAAGGCTCAGACCGAAATGGGGAAGCATTGTCAGTGACGATTTTGCTAGGGCAGCCAAACCTAGCAATGTTGTCCTCCAGGAAGCTGATGATCACTTTGTGAGAAGTACTTCTGGTAGGGACAACTTCTATCCATTTAGTGAAGTAGTCGGTCGTTGTCAAAATCCATCAGTGCTGGCCACTTGAAGGAGGATGAATTTCCCTGATAAAATCCAATCCCCACTGCTGAAAAGGTGCTGAGACCACCACAGGTTTCAATGGCAGGGATTTGAGCTGCTGCTTCCCTGAGAATTTTTGACATTTGATGCAGGCTCTAATTTCCCTGCAGACATCAGAAAACAAGGTGGGCCAGTAGTACCTAGCTCGAAGGATCTTGTGAGCAATGGTCTTACAAAAATAATGGCCTCCACAGAGACCACTATGGAAATCATTCATAACCTTCTGGGCCTACTGTGGGTCCAAACACAGTAGCAGTATTCCCTGGGGGTCTTTCCAATACAAGGCTTGATCAATGAGACAATACCTGACCGCTTTGAGCTTTAAAGCTCTTGCCTTGCTTTTTTCCATTCCATCAGGGGGTCTCAACTCCCGCAGGAAATACAAGATATCTTTGTACCAGGGACATGCTGCTAGTGGCACAGTGCCTTGGAAACCTTTGTTGGATGATTCAACTTGTTCATTGATAAAATTGATTCCCAAGACTTTGTAATTGGATTCGGCCAGGAGCTTGGCCAAACCCTGCCCTTTTATTAGCTTGGTGGGCTTGATCTCCAAGTCAAATTCTAGGATCTTGGCGATCCATTTACTTCTTTTTCCGTCTATGTCAGGCTGTATAAGAATGTCCTTCACAGTGGTTGAAGGGACATATGCAATGATCTTTGAGTGTAAGACATAGACCCTGAAAGATTTGAGAGCTTTCACCAAGGCATAAGCCTGCTTCTCCATGATCTCATATCGGAGCTCTGCATCTCTCAGCGCCTTACTAAAGAAGACAATAGGCTGCTCTTGCCCTTGATTGTTTTTCTGCAATAGAACCGATGCCACTGTGTCAAAGGAAGAAAAAGAGAATATCATAAAATCTTTAGAATAATCTGGACTGACTAGCACAGGAGCCTCGGTCAATGCTTTCTTTATTTGGTCAAAATACTTCCTGGGTTCAGCAGTCCATTTTATCTCATGGCCCTTCCTGAGCATGGCTGTGATATGTTTCACCAATTCAGCAAAATTTGAGACAAACCTCCTCAGAAAATTAATCCTTCCCAAAAATGCTTGGACCTCCTTTTTGGATCTGGGAAGTGACAGGGCCTGAATTGCTTCTACCCTGTTAGGATCAATCCTCACTCCCTCTACTGAGACTATATGGCCTAATAGTTTCCCTTATTGCATAGCAAACAATGATTTCTTGGGATTTAGGGAAAGGCCAAACCTGCGAAACTTCATGAAAACCCTCCTCAAATGGCAGTGGTGCTCTATATCAGTCTTGGAGAAGACTGTTATGTCATCTAGGTAAATTACCACGAACTTATCTTTTTCCCCGATGAAGGCTATGTCCATGGCTCGCTGAAACGTTGCCCCTACATTCATCAATTCGAAGGGCATCTTGGCATACATGAATGTGCCCCAAGGAGTGGTGAAGGCTGTCTTTTCTCTGTCTTCAGGCATGACTGATATCTGATTATAGCCAGAAAAGCCATTAATCATAGATATCCTAGATGCACCAGTGACCCTCTGCAATATATGTTCCATGTTGGGCAGGGGGTAATTGTCCTTCCTTGAACTCCTGTTTAGGTTCCTGAAATCGACATAGAGTCTGAATTCTCCGCTCTTCTTTCTTACTGGGACCAAATTGGCTACCCAGCTAGAGTATCTCAAGGGGACTATGATCTGGGCATCCAGCAGCTTTTTCACCTCTTTCTCCATGACAGGTAATAGCGTAGGATTTATCTGCCTCAGCTTCTGCTTGAAAGGTCTAGCCTCCTCTTTCAGTGGGATCTTGTGCTCAATGACTGACGTGTCGTATGTATTGAGGTCTTCGTAGGTCCAGGCGAACACATCGGAAAACTCCCTTAGCAAATCAGTATACCCGATCCTCTGCTCCTCAGTCAAACTCCTCGACAACTTAACAAACTTGGGCTCCTCTGGTGTGCCTATGTTGCATTCAATCGTATCAGCATCATTACCCGAAATTCTGCCCTTTATCGCCACATCATTCCCATCGAACAATCTTTCTAATGGAATTAGACCTCTTGGTATATGATTTCTCGGTAGTTGAATAATCTGATGGTCAACGACTTTATTCAACAACTCCCCAGGGTGGTGGTCAGGTCCCTCGTCAGGGTCCTCATCTATATGCAATGCAGAGAAGTCATCGATGGACTGGAGGAATTTCTCAATCTCCTGATCATCTTCAAATACCTTCCAATGTTTGACATTGTCTGGCACGGAGGGTCTGTATTTTACTTCCACCTCTGATCGATCATCGGGCAGCGCAGGAGCTTCGAACAAACTAGCTGAGAAGGCTTGAAAGTCTGCCGCAGCATTTTCTTCCTGTGGAATGAAAGAGATGTTAAAAGCTAGGAAGAAACTATCAATTAGATCCCATACCTCGTTCCTGTAATTCTTGAGGAGAGGGTGCTTGGTCTGATAGACGTTTTTGACCTACTGGACAATTAATTCTGCATCCCCGAACACAACCATCTCCCTGATTCCCATTTCTTTTGCAGCGCTTAATCCTAGAACCAGAGCCTCATATTCTGCCACATTGTTAGTGACTTCAAACTCCAGCTTGTATGACAGTGATATGGTTTCCTGAGAAGGAGACTTGAATACCACTCTGGCACCTGCACCTATACTGGAAGAAGCTCCATCAAAGAACATATTCCAAACATATGTGGTTGGAGGAGGCATCCCCTGATCAATACTGAGCTACTTTCTGATCTGCAAAGGGGTCTCAAGTTCATTAGTGACCTGCAATAAGCTAGATCCTAAGTCAGTGTCCAAGGCATAGATGAGATGATTGGTAGGGTTTGCTTCATCACTGACAATGTAGGCTAGCTTGGATTCTTTGTACAATCTCCTATGTTCCCCCCCAAAGAATGGAATGGTGGCATAGGTGAGGTCCATCTGTAATGTCCCTCCAAGTCTTTTAATCCAAGACCTTGACAACAGCATGCCAAACTTGGGGGGAACATCAGCTACCACTATATCCATGACCATACTTTTCGTGGGCAGCTGAAACAGGGAAACTACCAGGTCCTTGATGAATCCCAAACACTATACCCTCTTGGAGTCAAAGGAATAGAGGTCATGATAGGCTCTGGTGACTTCTAACCCTAGCTCTTCCATGACGGCTTTATGCATGAGGTTGTGGGAGGTTCCTGAATCCATTAAGCAATTATGTAGCACTTTGTCATGTATATTCAGGGAGGTGTAGAAGGGAGGGGATGAATCATCTCTGTCTTCTACCATGGGACCTAGGACCACTGCAGGCCTTTCATCTTGGAGGTTTATGCAGTCTGTGGAAGGGCCAGAGGCTTCACATTTCAACAGGTCGGAGAAGCATTTTTTGAATTCCCCATGTTTGATTAACTCAGTGAGGGGCACAGGGATTCTGATCTTTTGAATTTCATGCTCGAAATTAAAGGAATATATGAGCTTTGGAATTTCTCTAATCTCAGGAGCATGATTTTGAATGATAGGGGAGAGAGGTTGGGCCTTCTTACCTCTATGGTTGTCTGCTACCTCTTCAACAAGCTTCTCTTCTCTAATGGATGACTCAGGAACATCAGGGGCTGTTGCCCACTTGTCTGATCCCAGGTTATACCTGCCCCGACCACCGCCAGCTTTGTCTGCTTTGCTGAGTTCATTGAGCTGACCATCCATGAGAGATTCTTCATATGCTGATTTGGTCAGATGAGGGAAAGGGGGAGTGACCTCTAAACTGTAAATCTTTGGCTCAGGTTCGTCCACTTCCTCTTGTTCTTCATCAGCCATGAAATTATTATGGAAGGGAGCCTAAATTCTTTGGTCATCTCTGTCTCTTTCCTTCTCTTTGTGCATAACTGGAGGAGCAAAATTGTTGGGTCTCCTGAAACCTCCTTTATTTTCATTGTTTTGAGGGCCCTTATACATCTGCCTTCTTTCCACCTTTAATATTTCCACTTCTTCTTTAATAAAGTTCATTACTTGTGCTAGCTCACTTAATTGAGGGTGGGACAATGACGGGCCAGAGGTGTTGGAGTCAGAAGTTGAGGCTTCTGATTTTCCTTTTCTTCTATCTGTGTTGGCCTTGTTCCTCAGTCTGTCTGCTGCTAATATATTAGATTCCACCTCTATAGCTGCATATTGCATCTGAGCTAAAGAGGTGGCTCTCCTTTCTCTTAATACGAGACAGAAATCAGGGTCAAATGCACTAGCATATGAAATTTGAGCAGAGGCTTCNGAAGGTTTTATCTCTGCAGGAATCTTGTTATACATCTTATTGAATCTTTTGGAGAAGTCAGAGACTGACTCCCCTTCCTGCTTCTTCAAGGACCCAAACTCAGTCATGTAATATATGTAATATTTTCTATCCCCCCACTGTCTCAGGAAAACATTATCCAGAGCCTCAATCCCAACTATGGATCCTGGGGCCAGTCCCCTGAACCACTTCCTAACTTCACCATCCAGGCTCTGGACGAAGACTCTCATCCAGACATCCTCATTCTCAATATTCAGGTTGTCTGCATAGCTGTAAAAGGTATCCAGGTGCTCTTCAACAGTGACATCTCCCTCACCACTGAACTTGGGCATGTATTTAAAATAGTCTCCAGCAGGGAGAGGGTTCAAAGGCTGAGGAAGAATCAAAGGAGCATATCTAGCTGCGACTATGGCATCCATTCTATTTGGAGGGGGATTAACACTAGCCATAGGGATGTTGAGTGGAGGAGGACTCGGAGGAGATGGAGTGTGAACATATGAGGAAGGAAAAGAGGTCCTCACAGGATATGACGGGGAAAACAGAGAGAAGTCCAAGGGACCTGAGTGTGCAGGTGTCTCTCTCTGTGCAGTAGTAGTAATCAAAGGAGGAGTAGTGAGACCTCCTGAGAGGGGAGTGACAAGGATATCTCCCTCTGATACTAGACCAGGAGGGGAAAACTCAGCAGGAACACTCCCAAAGTTCAGAAAACGGGAAACTTCAGAAGGAGGACGACTAGGAAACTGAGAATCTAAAAATGGAGTTCTCACAGAAGGGGAGGGCGTATTACCTTTTTCATCGACAGAAACTTCTTTTGCAGCTCTCTTTCCCTTTCTGCGCACCGCTTCCAAGTCTGCTTCTGATGTGGCCAAAGGCAAATGTGGGTTTGACCTCGTATGTCTGCCTCTCGAAGCCATAGTTGATAGAACAGGTTCTCCCCAGCGGAGTCGTCGCAGTGGAGTTGCCAGGTGCACAGTAGCAATCTTCAAGTTCTGATATCTGATGCACCTTCAGAAATCAATTAGTCGTTGTCGTTCTGCCCAGGGAAAATCTTCAACTTCGTCCCCGGCAACGGCGCCATAAATGTTGGCTATCAGAAGTCGCCCCTGGATTGTTAGCAGGAGCAGAGCCCGACGCCCATCAGATTAATGTCACGATTTGTTTAAAGGGTGATCAAATGGAGGGAAACTCAAAACGGCACAATCTCAACTCAGAAACTAGACCAGGCGTGCATGAACGAGTGAGGTCTTGATAAACTCCAAATAGTGAGTCATAGTAAAGGGTGAGAAGGTGGAAGACTTATGCGAAAAGGGTGCAAGGGTCTATAATAAACATCAGGTTCATCACAGACTGGAGAAGAATGTATTCAAACGCAAAACCCTTTTACATTCAAACACAAAAAACCAGAGAGTACAAGAATGCCACAACAAATCCTTTATCCTAGCATAATTGCAACAATCCACGTGAATCCTTCACTGTGAACACTCCGGCATGAGATGAAACAAAAATGGAAGAAAGGAGAACTGTTTGTTATAAACCAGGAAGTCTCAAACACAGAGGCATAACCAGGAAACCAGAATATCACTGAAACTTTACAGTCGGGAGCTTAGCTCTACCATCGATAGATACAAAAATGGTAAAAATGCCTACATATACTCAAAACTACAACAACGGCAGAACCAAGAAAATGCATTGAAAGCTTTGCGTCTGCATGGCTTCTGACACTCTGCAGCCGCAATATTTGAATAACCGTGCAACTTATGACAGACGCGATCGATCTTCTGACAGTTACATCGGCGAATAGACATGCCTTTAATTCATTGTAGGACGTCCCCATAATGGCGGAGACGATGTCTAACCACCGCCAACCACTTCAATAACTGCTTCTCAGGATTGGGAATGGCCCAGCCAACTCAGCACTTCAGGATTTGGACGACTTCTTGCACTGCCACCTGGAATAACTGAATAGCTTGAGGGACAGGCATGGAGGTCAGCGCGGAGGGTGAGGTGCATGACAGGAATGGAGGCGCCGGTTTATAAGGGCATATGGGAGAAGTGACGAGATGAGAGGAAGATGATGGAGGACATCAGATGGAGAAAAAGGGGGAAGAAGACGGGAGGATTCACCTTCGGGTGAGATGCTGACGTGGAGAGGAAGGATACGTAGCGAGTGATAAATGGACGATGAGACGAGGGAAAGGCCATATGGAGGTGTGAGAGAGAGGTGAACGGTGACACATGGCGGCAAGGGAAAGGAGGGCAAAAAGATGACATGGCGGGAGGCGGGCCCATGTGGATTAAAGACAGGGCAGCTGAGAAGGTCGGGGCCGTGCCTGAGCCGTTGATCTGGGCTCCTTGATCGTGGCCGTCAGAAACTACATCTATGATTCCGGACCCCCCCCCTTCGCTAAANATCTGGACCGCCGGGTCTTGCTTGTTGCTTACCATGGGCGCGTTATCGTCCAAAACTTTGGACAAGTGGGTTTTTACCCCTTCTTTTGTGTTCTACCCCCCTATACAAGAAATATTGCTAACACGTTCGTATTCAAAGAGCACTGCCGCTTCCTGTTTACAAGAAGCTTGTGGAGAATCTGGTGCGGGTTTCCTCCCATCAAATAGCTAAATCAACTACTTTGCACAGGACAAATAGGAAGCGTTACTGCAGGTTAGTTCATTATTTGCAATTTAATAGTTAATAAATTCGAGAATTTTCAGTAGTTTGGATAGTAGTATAGTTTAGATTTACAGTTAGGATTATTATTTTAATTGCTCATCTTAGTTAGTTTTCATTTCATTTCTCTCACATAAAAATTATAAAAATAAAAAATAATAGCTTTGCTGTCATAGAACAGTTCACAAATGGTTTTTGCAGGTTTTCAATTTAAAATCTGTAATCTGTAGATATTTTACATATATAAGTGAGATTTAATTGTATTAATAGCTGAACATTTAGGACAATTGGTCTATAGTATTAGTTAGTAAGCTGTATATATTTCAGATTTGTATATAGTTTGTTGTAGTTTCTTTTTTCCATTTAGATTAGTTTCTTTAGTTTAGTTTTCTTTCATTTTCCTAGGACTTAGATCGGCCAACGGAGCTGCTAAACCCGTCGGGGTGGATCATCCCAAATGACTTGGGTTATTTAGACAACCCCGGACTGGATCGACTCCTCCAGTTGACGAGCGTTCATTTTCACCTGTCAACAGTTCCTAATTTTCTTTGTCATTTTCCCGTGTGAAGGAGTTGGTTGTTTGACTAACTGACTGATCCCTGGATGACAGTTGTGAAGTTGACTGATGCATTATTACAATAGGTGCGGAGTTACAACACCCATTCTCAGAGTTTTAGAAATGTTCCTATAGTGAGAGTCTCATTAAAGGTGATACAAGGGTTGCAACACAGTGAGAGTCACAACATAGTGAGTTGCAAGAAGGGAAAGAGTTGTAACAACAGTGAGAGTCACAACAATGGAGAGTTGTAGCAATGATGTCAACAACCCATAATTGCAACAGCTATGCTCGAGTCGAGAGTTGCAACTCTTATGTTGGGAAGGTACCTATGCAACCTTGTTCCTATATACCATTGTTAGCACGGAAAGGTGATAATCTCCTAAAAATGCATAAGAATATGTATTGAAATGATATTTGAGAGATTAATTATACCTTGACCAAAAATGCATCATTGTGAATGAAAAGGGTACTAGGATGGAACAAAAATTGGAAAAAGGGTGTACAAAAAGTATTGGACAGGTGCTACACATATGTCAATTTGAGCACCTATCATCTCCCCCCAACTAAATTTGTTGCATGTCCCCATGCAACCAAAAAATTATTTTGAGTTTGAGAGGGTGAGACTCCCTTGGACATTGTTGACACCATAATTAGTTTGTCATGCCTTAGGAGTAGAAACTTCTTCCTCATCTTGTCAACCTTCCATAATTTTAGCAAGACCTTCTCCTAAAGTTTCCTCTTTTGGTTATTGTGTAACAAAAGTGTCATTCTCTTGAGCTTCCATTGTTTCTTTATCCTATTCCTCCCCCGATGGTTCTGGTGTACCAATAGGGTGACTTTCCCTTACTGTTTCTTCTATGACAGTAGGGGAATTTTCCTCTGCTAGTTCTTTTGTGTTAATAAAGTGACTTTCCTCTGTTCGTTCTGCAACAATGGATCCTACTTCCTGGAAAAGGTAGTGTAACCTATCCAAATTCCATTCCTTTTTGATTTCATGTCCCAACAACTTGAGAGAGGTTTGAAGCTGCTCGTTCTTCTTCTCAAGCGTCATATTCTTCCTTAAAAGTGATACATTAAAAGGCACAAGAAAATGGGTACTTACTGTTTTAGATTTTCTGATCTTGGCCAGCTTTGGGGTAGCAGTGGCCTTGTTTGCTTCCGAAGTTGCAGCTTCTTCTTCACCTAGGTTGAGGGCTACCAAAATTGACATACTTTTAACACCCGTCTAATACCTTTTTTCTTACCATTTTCCGCTGATCACTTTCTTTTTTATACTCTCCTTATCTAGTTTTTTCGCATTTAAATTCAACATAAAAATCTTTCCCATATGCCATTATTATGCTATTCTTGCATAATTATTAAAGGAACTTGCTAATTTCATGTACTAATACTACTATATAGGAGTAATACAAAAAATACAACTCCTTACGATGGCTACAATACCTCTTTGCTGCAACTCCATGCACACTTTCTATTGCTGCGATTCTCGACAAAACGAACTGTTGCAACTCCAAGTGCACTCTTCGTGTTACAACTCTAGGTAACTAGGAAAAAACCAACTACTACAACTACAAGTGCACTCATTGTTGCTGTAACTCCAGAGAATTGTTGCAACTTCGAGCATGCTCTCTGTTGCTGTGACTCAAGAGAACGACTGCAACTCCAAGAATAATCTCCGTTGCCACGACTCTGAGTCTACCATTGTTTTGATTTTGAGTACAAAAATTGCCAACAGTCAAAAATACAGTTGGAAGTTAGGAAATGGTCTTCATATAGGAAAGAAACATGAGGAAAGTAGGTGGCTAAAAGGAGAAATTGTTTTTCCTATCGAGTCAGCACACACCCGATTCTCACTAAATTTTGATAGAACCAATGTAACCGGATGAACAGTCGGATTCTCACAATTGTCCATCCATCACTTTGTATAATTTTAGAATCAGTCATATTATATAAAAGCCTCAGATTCCCCATATATGAGGGGGGGGGGATTATTATAGCAATAAGCATTCGACTGTTATTGTACTTTTAAACTTCTGAAATATAATTTATTTTCCTTCTTTCATTCACGTATTGATGTGTTGGTTATCGCATGGTTATGATTTCATATCTCAATTCCTTGTCTAAGGGGGTAGGCCCCCCTCCTTAGTTAGGTACTGCCTATACATTAGTGTAGGATTTAACCCTTAAATATTGTTCATTTAATTTCATAGTTGCTTTACTTTTCAATCTACTACAATTCTAAAATATGGTAGAACAATCACTGCAATTCGTGTGTGGTTGATATTTAATATCTTGTTGTTAAGGATTAACA
>JASDQU010101238.1:308205-326463 GCA_032191745.1 Picea mariana | reverse complement strand
GTGTCAGCTACCTTCCTGTTGCCAAGGTGGTGAATTGCTCTGAGTATATATACTCAGTTTTTGTATTTGTGTTGGGATGGATGGTAGAGCAGAGCTCCTGACTGTAATGTTTTAATGAACCACTGGTTTTCCTGGCTATGTATCTTCATATGAAATTTTCTTGTTCAATGTAAGGCAGTTCTCTTTTTCATCTAGTTTCGATCTTATACTAAAAGTGTTCATGATTGATTGATTCACATGAATCATCGTGATTGTGTTATGATAAAGGATTTATTATAACGTTGTTATGTTCTTTTAGTGTTTCTGCTTTTCAATATAAGAGGTTCTTGTGATCAAGTTTTCTTCTACAGGCTGTTAGAAGCTCAATGCCTACAACAAGCCTTCACATTTCCTCACAGAAGTCTTCTTCCTACTCACCCTTATTGCAACTTACTATCTGGAGTTAAACCAAGACCTCATCTTCTTGTGCATGCCTGGCCTAGTTTCCAAGTTAGAACGATATTGTTCTGAGTTTACTTCCATTCATCACCCTTTATCAACAAATAGTGGCATAAATTGATGGGCTTCATGCTTACTCCTACTGCAATCCAAGAGTGACTTCTGACGTCGTTGTTGGGGATGAAGTTGAAAATTTTCCCTGGGATTGAATGACATTGAGCCTCTAATTCTGAGGGTGCATCAGGCATCAGAGCCCTACGAGATTGCTACTGTGCACCTGGCGACTGCATTGTAATGACTCCACTATGGAAAACCTGCTATTTTAGTTGTGGCTTCCAGAGGTAGACACACGTGGTCCCATCCACAGCTTCCTCTAGCTACACCTGAAGATGATCTGGAGGCGATTATTAGAAAGGGAAAGGCTTCTGAAGGAGAAACTTCCACCATTGAACCAGGTAATTTTCCATCTCCTTCTATAGAAACTCCATTTTCTTCTTCTCAGCTTCCTAGCAGACCTTTTCCTGAAGTTTCCCATTTCTTGAATTTCGGAAGTGTTCCTGTTGATTTTTCCCCTCCTGGTCTAGGATTGGAGGGAGAAATCCTTGTCACTCCCCTCTCCCCTGAAGTTATACCTCAGCACAGACCCAGGACCACAGAAGATTTCGCCACTCCTAGCTTTACCACCCCTCCTCTTATTATTGTAGCTTCTATTGCACAAAGAGAAGCATCTGTTGACTCAAGCCCCTTAGCCTTCTCTCTGAATCCCCCATTGTTCCCCCTTCCACTTGGAGGCTCATTTCAAGTATTCCCTGTTTGAACTTCTTCTTTTCTGAGTTTTCATCCACCTAATATTCCTATGGCAGGAGAAAATCCCCCCATGACCTGAATGTAGGCTATAATAGTTGCTAGGTATGCTCCCCTTTTGTTACCTTAGCCTCTCAATGCCCTTCCAGCAGATGGCTACCTTAAGCAGCTGCCCAAGTTTACAGGCGAAGGGGACATAGCTGCAGAAGAACACCTTGAAGCCTTTTACAGTTTTACAGATCATCATCTTATCATGCATGCAGACATATGGATGAGGATTTTCATCCATAGCCTTGAAGGCGAGGCTAGAAAGTGGTTTAGGGCCCTACCTCCTGGATCTATCGATGGGATTGAGGCTTTGGATAATGCCTTTTTGAGACAGTCGGGAGACAAAAAAGACTTCATGTATTACATGACAGAGTTTGGGTCTTTGAAGAGAAAGGAAAGAGAGTCTGTCTCTGACTTATCCAAGAGATTCAATAAAATGTACAATAAAATCCCCGCTGAGATAAAGCCCTCAAAAGCCTCTGCTAGAATCACTTATGCTAGTGCTTTTGATCCCGATTTCAGCCTCCTATTGAGGGAAAGGAGAGAAACTACTCTGGCTCACATGCATGATGCAACCATGGAAGTAGAATCTAACATATTGGTTGTTGACCGACTCAGGAATAACATTGATAGAGACATATCCAAGAAGAGACCTAAAGCCTCCCCTTCCTGATTCAGGAGCATTGCCAATATCAAGCAAGCGTGGGGCAGGTGCCAATGCATTTTGGCACATGATAAAATTGTTTAAATCTTTTTGAAGTTGGATGCACCAAACTTAAATTTAACAATTAAGGGAGGGCGTACTTCCATATTGTAAACAGACCTTGAGCATCCCGCTCTCGTCTGTATTAGGTGAAGGCACTTATGTTAGTTAATATTAGTAGGTAGCTTTGAATTCTCAGATTAGACAGTTTTAGGAGCGAAGAGGGAAAAAGGATATAGACACCCTCACTTGTATCATTGTAACAATAGTAAGATATAGCATAGAGAAGAGAGCAGAGAGTTGTAGTTGAAAACACCCATGTACAGAGATTTGAATTAATAGAAAGAGCTTCGATTCAAATTCATGGTGTCGTATTCGTTCTTTGTGTATGCATTATGAATGGCATGCTCATGGATGTTTATTCTCTTTTATGCATTTACTTTTATGTGCGAATGTATGATTTCATGTTTAATGTTTGAAATCTGAAGAGAGGGAGAGTGGAGAATGAGTTTCAATTATTTCTCAGTCTGAGTAAGAGTTTTCCTGCAAGGAGTGCAGTGGAATTGTCCACAAGGTGTGCGTCGACAGAAGTCAGAGTTCATCTCTGAAAACTCAGAAGAGATAACATTATTCTCATTCTCGTAGAAGTGCAAATTTAGCACAGGATCCATGCAAGGAGTGTGCAGGCTGAGTGAAGTATCAAGGTTTGCAAACTAAGCGGAATTGTGAAAGACTACTATCGCAAGGAGTGCACAGAGTCGAAGGATTCAATACCTGGAAGTGTTGGAAAGTTGTCGCAAGGAGTGCGTGCAAGAATCATCTTGAAGACTCGAGTTGTGGAGAAGCTTAAAGGAATTTGTGTCTTGAACATTGGAAGGAGACGCAACAATTTTGATTCACTGGCGGACAAGTTTTCGTGAAAATACCGTATTTGTTTCGCCAAAATTGTCAAGGAGGACTTTGATAGTCAAAATCCTCTGTGGAGGATTCGCGAAGTCCTGAAAGCCGTCAGATCTTGCAAAGGAGTAGGGGAGTTATGACATCATTCATCGAGTGATATCTCAGAAGAATCGGACTGTAGGATCCGAACCAACAAGGGCCGTTGGATCACCCGCAAAATCACATCTCAAGATTTCAGGAGGTTAAGGGTCGAAACCTTTGTAACTAGACTCGCAAAATCACGAAAGGCGAAGTCCTAAGGTGGAGAAAAAATCTAAGCCATCTATTTGAGGAGGACAGGTGGTAGAGATCAAGGAATCTCATGAACTCGGAAGTTCACCGGCTGAGAGCCCAAAACTTGGGTGCTTGAAGTCGCGAGAAGCGAAGCCACGAAGTGTCGAGGTTTCACCTAAGAGACATGTGGCAGAACCACATGGTGGGCCTAGGGAATAATCAGCCGAACACACATCACACTTTTGGAAGAGTCAACATCCTGTTGACCTCTTGCGTCTCGGGAACTTGGGAGATAAGGAAACGAAAGCTCGAGTCTTCGACTCGCGAAGTCGCGAGTAGCAAAAGGCACTAGTACTTAGCCTAGCTGGTGGTCGTGTGGGAAAGGTGCTGACAGAGAAGGAGCCATAATCATTTTGGAAGAGTCAACATCTCGTTGACCTCTTGCATCTCGGGAACTTGGGNGCAAAAGGCGCTAGTACTTAGCCTAGCTGGTGGTCGTGCGGGAAAGGTGCTGACAGAGAAGGAGCCATAATCATTTCATGATCTTGGGTATCACGGATTTGGAGGAGGAAGAGTCCGAGTCTCAACTCGTGAACTTGCGAGATTGCGAGTTGTCGAGAAGGACTTGTGGATCGATAATTTTGCAGATTCCAATGGGAATCAAAAGAGCCGATCTAGCTCAAGGGAATATAGAACGATCCTGTGAGTGGATTTTAGTCCCGAGGGTTGATAGGTCTACACCATTTGGTATCAGAGAACAGAAAGGTTTCTTTTCTTTTTGTAGCAGGGAAAAGGAAGATTCCCCATGCTACTGAGAAGAAGAGATAGACAAACACCCGATCCGCCAGAGGATAGGGAAATGCCGAGAAGAAGGGGTAGACAGATGCCTGATCCAACCATAGAAAGAGAGATGTGTGACCTACACACCAGACTTGAGGACATGGAGACAGCACAGAGGTGCACAGCCGGTGCTGGGGATCTTAATGATTCTGAAAGTGAAAATGAGGTCGCACATGAAGGAGAAGAGGTCACAGTAGAAGATGTAGAAAATGAACACCTGCTTAGAGTTGTTGCAAGAATGGGGGCAAGAGCCAAAATGGACATTCCGGTTTATGAGGGAAACCTGGATGCTGAAGAGCTTCTAGACTGGATTAGAGCTCTGGACACATATTTTGACTATGAAGATGTCGAGGAGGAAAAAAAGGTCAAACATGCTGTCACAAGATTGAAAGGACATGCAACATTGTGGTGGGATGAGCTACAAGTTGACATACATTGCAAAGGCAAGAAGGAGGTCAAAAGTTGGGATAGGATGATCGCAAAGATGAAGGTGAAATTCATTCCCAGTGATTACCAAATTATTCTACTTCGGAGAATGCAAAATTTGAGACAGAAGTTGATGACAATAAAGGAGTACATTGAAGAATTCTACAGGCTCAAAATCAGGGTAGGTCGTCACGGAAGTGATGATGAAAAAGTTTCCAGATACATGAATGGTCTGAGATATGAAATTCAGAATGAGATGAGTATGATGACAATCCAAATGGTGTAAGATGCTTATCAAATGGCTCTAAAGGAAGAAGAGAAGCTGAGCCGAAAACAAGGTCAAAGAGGCCGAGGCAGAAGTCAGCCCAGAGGCAAATCAATTGCCTAGGATAGAAATCAGAAAACCAAGGAAGACTGGAAGAAACCTCAGACTCAAACTGAGAGAGGTTGAAGTTCACAAAGAGAGCAACATACTGAATAGAAAGTTCAGTATGTTGATGGAAACATTTTTCCTCGTACCAGAGGAAAAATGTGAAAAATTTGAGACAGAAGTTGATGACAGTAAAGGAAAACACTGAAGAATTCTACAGGCTGAACATCAGGGTAGGTCATCACGAAAGTGATGATGAAAAAGTTGCCAGGTACATGAATGGTCTGAGATATGACATTCAAGATGAGATGAGTATGATGACCATCCAAATTGTGGAAGATGCTTATCTAATGGCTCTAAAGGCAGAAGAGAAGCTAAGATGAAAACAAAGTCAAAGAGGTCAAGGCAGAAGTCAGCACAGAGGCAAATCAATTTCCTAGGATAGAAATCAGAAAACCAAGGAAGAATGGAAGAAACCTCAGACTCAAAGAGTTTGAGGTGGAAGTTCACAGAGAGGGAAACATACCGAATAGAAAGGTCAGTATGTTGATGCAAACATTTTTCCTCGTAGCAGAGGTAGAGGAAGAGGAAGAGGTGGAGTAGTGAAATGCTTCACATGTGGAAAGAATGGACACAAGTCTTATGAGTGTCTAGACAAAAAGAAAGAAGGTGGTGAAACTCACATTGCCAAAGCACAGAGGTGAAATGTTCAGGCTGAAGGTGGACGATCGTTGATGATGCGAAAGGTTCTCTTAACGCCAAAGAAGGAGGTGGAGAATCCAGTGCAAAGGAACAGTCTTTTTCGGACTACTTGCAAAACAAAGGACAAGGTATGGAAATTCAATGTGGACAGTGGTAGCATAGATAATCTCGTTTCTACAGAGATGGTACAAAATATGGAGCTGGAGACGATTGATCATCCAAGCCCATACATAGTTTCGTGGTTGCAAAAAGGACATTAGGTAAATGTCACTAAGCAATGTCTAATTGAATTAAAAATAGGAGGGTATAAAGATGAAATAATTTGTGATGTCATTCCCATGGATGTTTGTCATCTATTGCTGGGTAGACCATGGCAATATGACATGAATGTGATTCATGATGGGAGAATGAACACATACACCCTAGAGAAGAATGGGAGAACTCACATGTTGTTTTCAATCAAAGATAAGGAGGTGAAACCTAAAGTAAGCAACACTATACTTCTCATGAGTGGGAAGGAACTTCTTACAGAGGTTAAGAAGAAGGAGGAACCACAATTCATTATGGTCAGGAGGCCGAAGATTGTTTTAACCAGTACGAGGGTGGATGATTTACCAGAAGAGGTTCAGAAACTGTTGGAAAAGTTTGCTGACATAGTAGTGGACCAACTACCTTGTTCTTTGCCACCGATCAGAAGTATACATCCTCAAATTGATCTCATACCTGGAGCTAGTTTGTCAAACAAAGAAGCGTACAGATTGACGCCGTGGGAAAATGAAGAAGTCAAAAGACAGATCCAGGATTTAATGGACAAAGGGTTGGTTAGAAAAATCTTGAGTCCATGTGTTGTTCCGACAGTGCTCAGTCCGAAGAAAGACGGAGGCTGGAGGATGTGTACTGACTCAAGGGAAATCAACAAGATAACCATCAGGTACAGATTTCCATTACCACGAATGGATGATGTGATGGATTGCTTGGGTGGAGCCAAATTTTGTTTGAAAGATTGATTTGAAAAGTGGATATCATCAAATTCATATGAGAGAAGGAGATGAATGGAAGACAACCTTCAAGACTAACGAAGGGTTGTATGAATGGCTTGTTATTCCATTTGGTTTAACCAATGCACCAAGTACTTTAATGAGGTTGATGAACGAAGTCCTGAAGTAGTTCATCGAAAAATTTGTCATTGTGTATCTTGATGACATACTGATTTTCAGTAAGACAAAGGAAGAACATCTGGAACGTTTGGCTACAGTGATGAAGAGGCTACAGTAAGAGAAGCTACTGATAAACATGAATAAATCCTCATTCATGAAGACAGAGATGATTTATTTTGGGTTTGTTATTTTTGCAGATAAGTTGAGGATGGATCCAGATAAGGTGGAGGTAATTAAGAATTCGCCATCACCGAAGAGTATATTTGAGGTGAGAAGCTTTAATAGATTGGCTAGTTTCTACCAGAAGTTCACCAGGAATTTCAGCGGGATTAGTGCACCGATGATGGACACAGTGAAGAAGAGACAAAAATATTTTCACTGGATAGAAGAAGATGAGAAAATTTTCAATTTGCTGAAAAGGCAAATCACGGAACAACCAATTCTGGTGTTGCCAGATTTCAAAAAGACATTTTAGGTAAAATGTGATGCAAGTGGATTTGCAATAGGGGCATTCTTGAGCCAAGAAGACAGGCCGATAGCATACTTCAGAGAAAAGTTGAATGAAGCGAAAGTGAAATACTCCACATATGACAAGGAGTTCTATGCTATTATCCAGGCATTGAATAAATAGAGGCATTACTTATTCCCGAAGGAGTTTGTCTTATACAGTGTCAATCATGCTTTGCAATTTGTGACTCAATAGGAAAAGTTGAATCAAAGACAAGTTAAATGGGTTGAATACATGCATAACTTTACTTTTGTAACTAAGCATATTTCTAGAACTGCTAACAAAGTTTTTGATGCTTTGAGTAGGAAATGTTTGCTATTGCAGGAGTTCAAAGTCAAAACACTGGGTTTTGATGATCTCAGGGACATGTACAGACATGATACAAATTTTAAAAGGGTGTATGAAGCAGCTGAGAATCCAATTCTCAGGGATAGAAGCCAATGGGCAGAATACATGATCCAAGAAGGATTACTGTTTAAGGGTAATCAACTTTGTATTCCAAAATGCTCCATGAGGGAGAATTTGTTGAAGGAGAAACATAGTGGAGCATTAGCCAGGCATTTCGGTCATGACAAGATGTTATCAAAGCTATATGAGTCATATTATTGGCCAGGAATGAGAGAAGATTTCAAAATATTTGTGGACAGATGCAGATTTTGTCAGCATTCAAAAGGGAAGAGACAGAATGCAGGCTTTTATAAACCGTTACCCATACCTGACAGGCCGTGGGAGGCAATCAGCATGGACTTCATATTGGGGTTGCCAAGAAAAAAAAGAGGGTTTGACTTGATCTTTTTGGTAGTGGATAGATTTTCTAAGATGGCACACTTCATACCATGTCAGAAAACTAGTGACACAACTCACATTGCGAACCTGTTTTTCAAAGAGGTCATTCGACTTCACGGCTTACCAAGGAGCATAGTTTCGGATCGAGACACCAAGTTCATGGGACACTTCCGGAGAACCTTTTGAAAAAATATGGGAACAAACTTGTCGTTCAGTTCAGCTTATCATCCTCAAATGGATGGATAGACCGAAGTTGTGAACAGAAGTTTGGGAGACTTGCTGAGGAGCTTGGTGACAGAACACCGCAGTCAGTGGGACAATATTCTGCCACAGGCGGAATTTGCTTATAATGATTCAATCAATAGAAGCACAAGGTAGAGTCCATTCTAGATTTTTTATGGGATGCAACCAAGAGGAGTTTCAGAATTGAGATATTGATAACAGAATGCAACTAGGAGTGCTAGTGCAGAGGATTTTGCCAAAGCGGTGAAGGAACTTCACAGCCAGGTGAAGGAGCGATTGCATAACTCAAGCCAAGAGTATAAGCGCAGAGAATATCAACACAGGAGACAACTTTAATTTGAGGTTGGTGATTTGATTCTAGCACATATGAGAAAGGAAAGGTTCCGAAAGGGGACATATAACAAACTGAAGATGAAGAAGATCGGACCATGTAAGATCTTGAAGAAATTTGAGGCGAATGCTTATGAGATTGAATTACCCAATGGGACCAGAATTTCTCCGATATTCAATGTATCAGATTTGTACCCATACAAAGATGAGGAAGAAGGAACAAGTGATGAACAACTAGAAGTTCAGTGGACTAAACAAATGCCAGTTGCAGAAAAGCTGCAGATGGAAAGCATACTGGACAAAAGAGTTAGCAAGATGACCAGGAGAAAAGAATACTTTGAATATTTGGTCAAGTGGAAGGGACATCCAGTTGAAGATGCCAGCTGGGAGAATGAATAAGAGATTCAAAAGCATGGATAGACCATGCAGGCTCTCATGGACAGGAGCCCATGACAATTTTCAAGCAAGGGAGTATGATGCAAGAGCATCGCCAACATCAAGCAAGTGTGGGGCAGGCACCAACGCATTTTGGCACATGATAAAATTGTTTGAATCTTTTTGAAGTAGGATGCACCAAACTTAAATGTAACAATTAAGGGAGGGCATACTTCCATATTGTAAACAGACCTTGAGCATCCCTCTCTCATCTGTATTAGGTGAAGGCACTTATGTTAGTTAATGTTAGTAGGTAGCTTTGAATTCTCAGATTAAACAGTTTTAGGAGCGAAGAGGGAAAATGGATATAGACACCCTCACTTGTTTCATTGTAACAGTAGTAAGATAGAGCATAGAGAAGAGAGCAGATATCTGTAGATTAAAACACCCATGTACAGTGATTTGAATTAATAGAAAGAGCTTCGATTCAAATTCATGGAGTTGTATTAGTTCTCTGTGTATGCATTATGAATGTCATGCTCATGGACGTTTATTCTCTATTATGCATTTACTTTTATGCGCGAATGTATGATTTCATGTTTAATGTTTGAAATTTTAAGACAGGGAGAGTGGAGAATGAGTTTCAATTGTTTCTCATTCTGAGTAAGAGTTTTCCTGCAAGTAGTGCAGTGAAATTGTCTGCAAGGTGTGTGTCGATAGAAGTCAGAGTTCATCTCTGAAAACTTAGAAGAGATAACATTATTCTCATTCTCGTAGAAGTGCAAATTTAGCACAGGAGCCGTGCAAGGAGTGTGCAGGCTGAGTGAAGTCTCAGGGTTTGCAAACTGAGTGGAATTGTGAAAGACTACGTTTGAAAGGGGTGAACAGAGTCGAATGTTTCAATACCTGGAAGTATTGGAAAGTTGTCGCAAGGAGTGCGTGCAGGAGTCATCCTGAAGACTCGAGTTGTGGAGAAGCTCAAAGGAATTTGTGTCTTGAATGTTGGAAGGAGATGCAACAATTTTGGTTCGCTGGCAGACAAGTTTTCGTGAAAATACCGTATTCGTTTTGCCAAAATTGTAAAGGAGGAATGTGACGGTCAGAATCCTCCATGGAGGATTCGCGAAGTCCTGAAAGTTGTCAGATCTTGTAAAGGAGAAGGGGAGTTACGACAGCATTCAGCGAGTGATATCTTGGAAGAATTGGACTGTAGGATCCGAACCAACGAGGGTCGTTGAATCACCTGTGAAATCGTATCTCAGGATTTCGGGAGGTCAAGGGTCGAAACCTTTGTAACTAGACTCGCGAAATCACGAAAGGCGAAGTCCTGAGGTGGCGAAGAAATCTAAGCCGTCTATTTGAGGAGGACAGGTGGCATAGATTGAGGAATCTGGTGAACTCGAAACTTCACCGGGTGAGAGCCCAAAAATTGGGTGCTTGAAGTCGCTAGAAGTGAATTCACGAAGTGCCGAGGTTTCACCTAAGAGACACGTGGCAGAACCACATGGTGGGCCTGGGGAATAATCAGCCAGACACACGTCACACTTTTGGAAGATTCAACGTCTCGTTGACCTCTCGCATCTCAGGAACTCGGGAGATAAGGGAACGAAAGCTCGAGCCCTCGACTCGCGAAGTCGTGAGTAGAAAAAGGCGCTAGTACTTAGCCTTGCTGGTGGTTGTGCACGAAAGATGTTGACGGAGAAGGAGCCATAATCATTTCGCGATCTCGGGTATCATGGATTTGGAGGAGGAAGAGTCGGAGTCTCAACTCGTGAACTTGTGAGATTGTGAGTTGCCGAGAAGGACCTGTGGATCAATAATTTTGTAGATTCCAGTGGGAATCAAAAGAGCCGATCCAGCTCAAGGGCATATAGAATGATCGTGTGAGAAGATTTCAGTCCCGAGGGCTGATAGGTCTACACCATTTGGTATTCGAGGTCAGAAAGGTTTCTTTTCTTTATGTAGCAGGGAAAAGGAAGATTCACCATGCTACTGAGAAGAAGAGACAGAAAAAAACCCGATCTTCCAGAGGATAGGGAAATACCGAGAAGAAGGGGTAGGCAGATGCCTGATCTAGCCATAGAAAGAGAGATGCGTGACCTACACACCAGACTTGATGACATGGAGAAAACACAGAGGTGCACAGCTGGTGTTGGGGATCTTAGTGATTCTAAAAGTGAAAATGAGCTTGAACATGAAGGAGAAGAGGTCACAGTAGAAGATGCAGCAAATGAACACTTGCTTAGAGTTGTTGCAAGAATGGGTGCAAGAGCCAAAATGGACATTCCAGTTTATGAGGGAAACCTGGATGCTGAAGAGCTTCTAGACTGGATTAGATCTCTGGACACATATTTTGACTATGAAGATGTTGAGGAGGACAAAAAGGTGAAACATGTTGTCACAAGATTGAAAGGACATGCAACATTGTGGTGGGATGAGCTACAAGTTGACAGACGTTGCAAAGGCAAGAAAAAGATCAAAATTTGGGATAGGATGATCGCAAAGATGAAGGTGAAATTCATTCCCAGGAATTACCAAATAACTCTATTTTGGAGAATCCAAAATTTGAGACAGAAGTTGATGACAGTAAAGGAGTACACTGAAGAATTCTACAAGCTGAACATCAGGGTAGGTCATCACGAAAGTGATGATGAAAAAGTTTCCAGGTACATGAATGGTTTGAGATATGACATTCAAGATGAGATGAGTATGATGACCATCTGAACAGTGGACGATTCTAATCAAATGGCTCTAAAGGAAGAATAGAAGCTGAGCCGAAAACAAGGTCAAAGAGGTCGAGGCAGAAGTCAACCCAGAGGCAAATCAATTGCCTAGGATAGAAATCAGAAAACCAAGGAAGAATGGAAGAAACCTCAGACTCAAACTGAGAGAGGTGGAAGTTCACAAAGAGGGCAACATACCAAATAGAAAGGTCAGTATGCTGATGCAAACATTTTTCCTCGTACCAGAGGTAGAGGAAGAGGAAGAGGTGGAGTAGTGAAATGCTTCACATGTGGAAAGAATGGACACAAGTCTTATGAGTGTCCATACAAAAAGAAAGAATGTGGTGAAACTCACGTTGCCGAAGCACACAGGTGAAATGTTGAGGCAGAATATGCTGAAGGCAGAAGATCGTTGATGATGCGAAAGGTTCTCTTAGCGCCAGAGAAGGAGGTGGAGAATCCAGTGCAAAGGAACAATCTTTTTCGGACTGCTTGCAAAACCAACGATAGGGTATGCAAATTCATTGTGGATGGTGGTAGCATAGGTAATCTCATTTCTACAGAGATGGTAGAAAAGCTGGAGCTGGAGACGATTGATCATCCAAGCCCATACATAGTTTCGTGGTTGCAAAAAGGACATCAGGTAAATGTCACTAAGCAATGTCTAATTGAATTTAAAATAGGAGGGTACAAAGATGAAATACTTTGTGATGTCATTCCCATGGATGCTTGTCATCTATTGTTGGGTAGACTATGGAAATATGACAGGAATGTGATTCATGACGGGAGAATGAACACATACACCCTAGAGAAGAATTGGAGAACTCACATGTTGTTTCCAATCAAAGATAAGGAGGTGAAACCTAAAGTAAGCAACACTGTACTTCTCATGAGTGGGAAGGAACTTCTTATAGAGGTTAAGAAGAAGGAGGAACCACAATTCATTATGGTTAGGAGGCTGATGATTGTTTTAACCAGTACAAGGGCCTGATGATTTACCAGAAGAGGTTCAGAAACTGTTGGAATAGTTTGCTGACATAGTAGTGGACAAACTACCTTGTTCTTTGCCACCGATCAGAAGTATAAGTCATCAAATTAATCTCACACCTGGAGCTAGTTTTCCAAACAAAGCAGCGTAATGATTGACGCCACGGGAGAATGAAGAAGTCAAAAGACAGATCCAGGATTTAATGGACAGAGGGTTGGTTAGAAAAAGCTTGAGTCCATGTGTTGTTCCGACAGTGCTCAGTCCAAAGAAAGACGGATGCTGGAGGATATGTACTGACTCAAGGAAAATCAACAAGATAACCATCAGGTACAGATTTCCATTACCAAGAATGGATGATCTGATAGATTGCTTGGGTGGAGCCAATTTTTTTTGAAAGATTGATTTGAAAAGTGGATATCATCAAATTCATATGAGAGAAGGAGATGAATGGAAGACAACCTTCAAGACTAACGAAGTGTTGTATGAATGCCTTGTTATGCCATTTGGTTTAACCAACATGCCAAGTAATTTCATGAGGTTGATGAATGAAGTCCTGAAGGAGTTCATCAAAAAATTTGTCATTGTGTATCTTGATGACATACTGATTTTCAGTAACATAGAGGCAGAGCATCTAGAACGTTTGGCTACAGTGATGAAGAGGCTACAGCAAGAGAAGCTACAGATAAACATGAAGAAATCCTCATTCATAAAGACAGAGTTGATTTATTTGGGGTTTGTTATTTTTGCAGATAAGTTGAGGATGGATCCAGATAAGGTGGAGGTAATTAAGAATAGGCCATCACCGAAGAGTATATTTGAGGTGAGAAGTTTTCATGGATTGGATAGTTTCTACCGGAAGTTCATCAGGAATTTCAGTGGGATTAGTGCACCAATGATGGACATAGTGAAGAAGAGAGACAAGTATTTTCACTGGACAGAAGAAGATGAGAAAAGTTTCAATTTGATGAAAAGGAAAATCACTGAACAACCAATTCTGGTGTTGCCGGTTTCAAAAAGACATTTCAGGTAAAATGTGATGCAAGTGGATTTGCAATAGGGGCAGTCTTTAGCCAAGAACACAGGCCAATAGAATACTTTAGCGAAAAGTTGAATGAAGCAAAAGTGAAATACTCCACATATGACAAGGTGTTCTATGCTATTATCCAGGCATTAAAGAAATGGAGGCATTACTCAATCCTGAAGGAGTTTGTCTTATACAGTGTCAATCATGCTTTGGAATTTGTGACTCAATAGGAAAAGTTGAATCAAAGACAAGTTAAATGGGTTGAATACATGAAGAACTTTACTTTTGTAAATAAGCATATTTCTGGAACTGGTAACAAAGTTGTTGATGCTTTAAGCAGGAAATGTTTGCTATTGAAGGAGTTCAAAGTTAAAACACTGGGTTTTGATGATCTCAGGGACATGTACAGAGATGATCTAGATTTTAAAAGGGCATATGAAGTAGCTGAGAATCCAATTCTTAGGAATAGAAGCCAATGGGCAGAATACATGATTCAGGAAGGATTATTGTTTAAGGGTAATCAACTTTGTATTCCAAAATGCTCCATGAGGGAGAATTTGCTAAAGCAGAAACATAATGGAGGATTAGCCAGGCATTTCGGTCATGACAAGACGTTCTCAAAGCTAGATAAGTCATATTATTGGCCAGGAATGAAAGAAGACGTCAAAATATTTGTGGACAGATGCAGAATTTGTCAGCATTCAAAAGGGAAGAGACAGAATGCAGGATTTTATAAACTGTTACGCATACCTGATAGGCCGTGGGATGCAGTAAGCATGGACTTCATATTGGGGTTGCTGAGAACAAAAAGAGGGTTTGACTTGATCTTTGTGGTAGTGGATAGATTTTCTAAGATGGAACACTTCATACCATGTCAAAAAACCAGTGACACAACTCACATTGCGAATATGTATTTCAAAGAGGTCATTCAACTTCATGGCTTACCAAGGAGCATAGTTTTGGATCGAGACACCAAGTTCGTGGGACACTTTTGGAGAACCTTATGGAAAAATATGGGAACAAACTTGTTGTTCAGTTCATCTTATCATCCTCAGACGGATGGATAGACCGAAGTTGTGAACAAAAGTTTGGGAGACTTGCTGAGGAGCTTGGTGATAGAACACCGTAGTCAGTGGGACAATATTCTGCCACAGGAGGAATTTGCTTATAATGATTCAATCAACAGAAGCACAGGGTAGAGTCCATTCTAGATTTATTATGGGATGCAGCCAAGAGGATTTTTGGAATTGAGATATTGATAACAGAATGAAACTAGGAGTGTTAGTGCAGAGGATTTCGCTGAAGCGATCAAGGAACTTCACAGCCAGGTGAAGGAGCGATTGCAGAACTCAGGCCAAGAGTATAAGCATAGAGAATATCAACATGGGAGACAGCTTCAATTTGAGGTTGGTGATTTTATTCTAGCACATATGAGAAAGGAAAGGTTCCTGAAGGGGACATATAACAAACTGAAGATGAAGAAGATCGGACGATGTAAGATCTTGAAGAAATTTGGGGTGAATGCTTATGAGATTGAATTACCCGATGGGACCAGAATTTCTCCGATATTCAATGTCTCAGATTTGTACCCATACAAAGTTGAGGAAGAAGGAACAAGTGATGAACAGCCAGAATTTCAATGGACTAAAGAAATGCCAGTTGCAGAAAAGCCGCAGATGGAAAGCATACTGGACAAAAGAGTTAGCAAGATGACCAGGAGAAAATAATACTTTGAATATTTGGTCAAGTAGAAGGGACATACAGTTGAAGATGCCAGCTGGGAGAATGAAGAAGAGATTCAAAAGCATGGGCAGTCCATGCAAGTGCTCATGGACAAGAGCCCATGACAATTTTCAAGCAAGGGAGTATGATGTAGGAGCATCGCCAACATCAAGCAAGCGTGGGGCAGGCGCCAACGCATTTTGGCACATGATAAAATTGCTTGAATCTTTTTGAAGTTGGATGCACCAAACTTTAATGTAACAATTAAGGGAGGGCATACTTCCATATTGTAAACAGACCTCGAGCATCCCGCTCTCGTCTGTATTAGGTGAAGGCAGTTATGTTAGTTAATGTTAGTAGGTAGCTTTGAATTCTTAGATTAGAAATTTTTAGGAGCAAAGAGGGTAAACACCCTCACTTGTATCATTGTAACAGTAGTAAGATAGAGCATAGAGAAGAGAGCAGAGAGTTGTAGTTGAAAACACCCATGTACAAAGATTTCAATTAATAGAAAGAGCTTCGATTCAAATTAATGGTGTCGTATTCATTCTCTGTGTATGCATTATGAATGTCATGATCATGGATGTTTATTCTTTGTTATGCATTTACTTTTATGCGCGAATGTTTGATTTCATGTTTAATGTTTGAAATCTGAAGAGAGGGAGAGTGGAGAATGAGTTTCAATTGTTTCTCGGTCTGAATAAGAGTTTTCCTGCAAGGAGTGCAATGAAATTGTCTACAAGGTGTGCATCGACAGAAGTCAGAGTTCATCTCTGAAAACTCAGAAGAGATAATGTTATTCTCATTCTTGTAGAAGTGAAAATTTAGCACAGGAGCCATGTAAGGAGTGTGCAGGTTGAGTGAAGTCCCAGGGTTTGCAAACTGAGCGAAATTGTGAAAGACTATTGTCGCAGGGAGTGCACAGAGTCGAAGGATTTAATACTTGGAAGTATTGGAATGTTGTTGCAAGGAGTGCATGCATGAGTCATCTTGAATACTCGAGTTGTGTTGAATCTCATAGGAATTTGTTTCTTGAACATTGGAAGGATCCGTAGCAATTTTGGTTCACTGGCGGACAAGTTTTTGTGAAAATACTGTATTCGTTTCGCCAAAATTGTCAAGGAGGAATTTGATGGTCAAAATCCTCCGTGGAGGATTCGCGAAGTCCCGAAATCTTTCAGATCTCGTAGAGGAGTAGGGGAGTTACGAAAACATTCAACGAGGGATATCTCGGAAGAATCGGACCGTAGGATCGGAACCAACGAGGGCCGTTGGATCACCCACGTAATCGCATCTCAGGATTTTGGGAGGTGAAGGATCAAAGACATTGTAACTAGACTCATGAATTTGCGAAAGGTTAAGTCCCGAGGTGGTGAAGAAATCTAAGTCGTCTATTTGAGGAGGACAGGTGGCAGAGATCAGGGAATCTCGTGAACTCGGAAGTTCATCGGGTGAGAGCCCAAAACTTGGGTGCTTGAAGTTACGAGAAGAAAATCCGCGAAGTGTCGAGGTTGCACCTAAGAGACACATGGAAAAACCACACGGTGGGCTTAGGGAATAATTAGCCAAACACACGTCACGCTTTTGGAAGAGTCAACATCCCATTGATGTCTCGCATCTCAGGAACTCGGGAGATAAGGGAATGAATGCTCGAGCCTTCGACTCATGAAGTCGCAAGTAGCGAAAGGCGCTAGTACTTAGCCTAGATGGTGGTCATGCGGGAAAGGTGCTGACAGAGAAGGAGCCATAATAATTTTGTGATCTCGGGTATCGCAGATTTGGAGGAGGAAGAGTCGGAGTCTCAACTTGCGAACTCACAATATTGCGAGTTGTCGAGAAGGACCTGTGGATCGATAATTTTGCAGATTCCAGTGGGAATCAAAAGAGCCGATCCAGATCAAGGGAATATAGAATGATCCTGTGAGTGGATTTTGGTCCCGAGGGCTGATAGGTCTGCACCACTTCCCCTTCAGATGGACGAGGTAGCTAAAGTGCTAAAATCAGTTTCAGCTAGAATGGAAAGGTGGGAGTTAGAAGGGAGGCCCATGTACATAAATCCCCAAAATACTTATAACAGAGGCTTCAGGAGGCCTAGAAACAATGTGCCACAGGATTTGACAAGGGAAAAAAGGAGCAAAGAAAGAGATGATCAGAGGATTCAAACCCCTCTCCAAAATAACCTAGTTTCTCATGAGGAAGGAGAGGAAATAGATGAGATCGACCCTGAAATTCACTATATTGAAGACACTTCCCCTTTTCCCCATTTGACTCAATCTGGATATAAAGAATCCCTTATGAACATTCAAATCAATGAGTTGGGTAAAGAGGAAAAGGCCAACAACACTCCTAACAGATATCATCTCAGGTCAAAGAAGAAAGAAGGGAATTTTGATAGCCATGATCAGACCCTCATAGTCGAAAGACCTGCTAAACCTGCAACAATCACTACTAAAGAAAATAAAACTTAGAATACTTCGCCAACAGCCAAAGAACCTGTCTCTGAGGGAAGGGAAGCTCCTAAGCCTCTTTCCTCCTTTAGTTTTGAGCACGAAATTCAAAAGATTAGAATTCCCATACCCCTCTCAGAACTAGTTAAAAATGAAGATTTCAAAAGGTCCCTCTCCAAACTGCTACAATCTGAGTCCCCCCAGCCTTCCACAGACTCAGTAAATCTTCAAGATGAAAATCCAACAGTCATCCTAGGTCCCATGGTAGAAGACAAAGATGATTCATCCCCTCCCTTCTACACATCCCTGAACATACATGATAAGGTGTTTCATAATTTCCTCATGGATTCAGGAGCTTCCCACAACCTTATGCCCAAAATAGTCATGGAAAAATTGGGACTGGAAGTTGTTGGATTACTGAGAGGGGGGGTGAATTAGTAATAACGTAATT
>JASDQU010101238.1:290431-308105 GCA_032191745.1 Picea mariana | reverse complement strand
CCATTTTTGCTATAAAATATTGAATTCCTAAGTTACCAGGCATACTTAGTATACAGCCCTAAGTAGTTTCCTGGAGTGTTAACAGATGGAAGATAATCACTTGATAAGGAACACATGTCGAGGGTCACGATAGGAGTAAGGATATCAGGATCCAATAATCCTATCGAAGAAATCACCATGTCCACCACTGGATCCAAATCGTCGGAAGTTGAAATCATGGGAGATGATGAAAAATCAACACTAGGAGGGGAGATAGAGTGTATATCTTCCTGAATTTCTTCATGAGGGGGAAGAAAAGAGGATTGATGATGGTTATGATCCTGAGGTAACTTGTCAATACGAATCATTTTGCGGAATAGATTCATCAAAAGGAAAAGTTGGGGAAATGCAGTCGATTGCAGATGACAATGAACTCAACCGTGATTGCATCGAGGAGACGGCGGGCGCCAAGAGATGTGGGTCCTCTAACGAGGGAGAAGTGGATTGGGTAGAAACGTATGACATTGTGGCTAGACAAAGAGTCACTAGTGCATCAAATTCCAATGGACAAGGTACAATCCAAGGGTCAGATGATTCCAAAGATTGATAAGCCACAGTTGAAATCATATCGATGGTGGCAATATGATGTGTAGTCGGTGGAAGTCATGTAGGTAAGGTACCCATGAGGCTAGAATCTTTTAGTAAGCCAACACCAACGCTTTCATACATGATCTTGTGGTCTCCCAAGAAAGGAATATTGTTGGTAGCGGGAACGCGCGCATTGGTCGTGCATAAATCCAACTGATCAACAGTGACAATTTTTCCCTGATGAGGAAATTGTACACATCGAAAGATCGAGAAGGCAACGAACATCACAGAATAAGACCAACTTCTTCCAAGTAATAAGTTATAATCGATGGGAGCATAGACCACCTTGACATCAATAGTAACAGTTTTTCCACCCAATTGGATGGGCAGGGACTGTAAAATCCCATGGGGATGAAAACCTCACCCATCGAAGGTGCATAACATCGTTGGGGATTTGTTGAGTGCTAGTGATTTTAAACCTTTCCAACATGCTAAAGACATGACACAAGTTGAGGCTTCCTCATCTACAATAGTTCGATGGACTTGTTGGTTATGAACAACAACATCAACCTGGAAAGAAAGTTGGTGGGAGAGTCAAGACACGTAATTTTCTAGGTTGAACATGATATGGTTGGAGGACTCAGGATCAACAATGCCAAGAGTGGCCAAGAGCATTCTACGTTGACTGGGGCAGTGTTGTAGTACTTCTAACGCACACATAACACACGGTGCTTGAGCCAAATCTTCAACAATGTTGTAGTTCTGGGTGGCACGTGAACTAGGATTAAAGGTAGCTTTACATATAGTGCTCTTAGGAGTGCGTAAGATAGATTCAAACGTGGGTTTCTCAATCTGGAGTGGTCGAGATGGAGGATTAACTGATGGAAGACTAACGGAGGGTGATGATGGATCTGGTAAAGTGTCGATACTGTTAACGTCTTTTCCTTTGTCAGGGTTACCTGGTGTGTCATGGGTCTTAGAGCGAGTGGTCAAATTGATCCCATTAAACATATAAATATGTGCACTCAATGAGGCCTCATCATTAGGATTGCTAGAACTACCCCCAGGAGAAGGGGTTTGAGAAACCATGGATTGCTGCTATGGAAAAGGTTGAGTAAGCACAGTGGGTTGTGACTTCCCTTGGAAACTTTTGGCCACTTCATTGTGAAGTGGACAGTCTCAAGTGTAGTGATCATCACCACAAATGATACACAAGAATTTCAATTTCCATTGTGGTTGCTTTTCGGTAGCAGATGTTTGATTTTTGGGTTGTTCATTATTAATTTTTGATTTATTCTTTGTCTTCTTCTTACCTTCAGATTGTTGTGAAGGGGCAGATTGAACTGCATTCACCTCAAATATCTGAGTTTGGGGGGAGGTAGAGGAGGGTGTAGACGATTTGGAAAAAGATTGAGTTTTGACAAAACCGATAACACCATCTGCATGAGATGAGGATGATGGCTTAGAAGGATCGGTATTAGCTCGAGCAAAAATAGGAAGCAAATCATACAAAGTACCAGATTGAGAATAAACCAAGTCTAAGTATTGATTCCGAGCAATGGTTTCTTCCTCTGTGACCACACCACCCATAGCGACATCGCGAGCGATCGGGGGTAACAGTGATTTAGTAAACCATTCTACCAAGAACATGTCAGGAATGACTGCCGTGATCATCCTTCGTCGTTGCCTCCACTCATGAATATGGTCAAAGATATGCACAGAGTTAGTTTGATGAAGGGAGGTCAAGAGTTCAGTACCTATCTCGTAGCGAATAGGCATTTGAATGTGCGTGAGGAAAGACATGGCAAGGGAATTGAAATCATGAAAATAATCACGTGGTAGTTCAATATACCACTTTGCTACTGAAACAGTAAGTGTTCGCTGGAAAAGATGCAAACATCTAGAATCATCCATGAGGGAGTTTGATGAACACCACAAATGGAAATTCATCACATGGTTGTTTAGCTGGAATATCAAAAGGAAGTTTAGCTGGAATGACTCAAAGTTTTGACATTCAAAAGGAATTTTAGCCGGAATATACGAGTTTTGATATTCCGAAATTTGGGTTTCCGTCAAATTTCGGAATATCAAAAGGAAGTTTAGCTGGAATGACTGGCCAAACCAGTGAATGAGAAATAGGATTATTAGTTAACCGAGAGAAGTCTGGGAGATCCAGATTCGCAAGGAAAGGTAGTTGTTGGTTAATGTGCGAATGATATTGGTGTGGCATAGGAACACCAATAGGACCATAGACTGGGTTAGGTGGATAGTTGTAACCAGTAGGTCCTCCTACATACGGTTGTTGTTGGCCAGGATAAGAAGGATTAGATGGTGTATGAGAAGCATTGGCATAACTCGGTGGGTTCTGAACATTATAGGCTGAGTGATTTATTTGCCCATGAGGAGGATAAACATTTTTCCCTTGAGAATTGTAAGGAGTAGATTCCGGAGGCAGATACACATGAGGCCCATGAGGAGGATAACACTGTGGTCTCGGAGAACTCCAGGTGGTGTTTTGGATGTCACCCAGATAAGATTGCCTGTAAGATGTTCTGGAAGGGATAGGATTGGATACTCCTCCTAGTGGGTTATAATAAAAGTGCCCCCCAATGTGGGTTTGGGTAAGAGTGCCTTCTAAAGATACTGCCCAGGATTGTGAAGGGTTTCCCCCCTACCAGCGGTGGATGTATGACCGGGGTTTTACTATCAAAAGGAGGTTGCCCTCCAAGAAGTTGATGAACAAGGGGTTGTCCCCAGGGAAGGGTAGGCCCACCATGGAAAGGTAGTCCTCCAGGAGGGAAAGGTATGTTGGATGGTGGTTTCCCTCCAGCTGGTTGTGTTTGGCCAACAGGGGTCTATGTTCTTGGGTGAGAAGATGTCCTAATAGGATCATGTGGAACATGCAGAGCTATAGAGTAAAAGCTTGTAGAAACAGTAGCAGAGATTGAAGTGCTTTGGGGATGAGTAGAGGTGATGAGTCTAGCATTAGAATGAACTTGTGCTAGTGTAGTAGTATGGTGAATAGCCTGATCGACTGGGTGATTCATGGTTTGATCGGATGGTCCTGTTTCACTAGGAGGGTCATGAGGATGAAAGGGTTGTCGAATAGATTCGAAATGTTCATAGAGATCACGTCTCGATGAAGTCCTCCATACAGAACAAGCAGGTGTGGGATTGGTTTCTACTGCGGTGCTAGGACAAACATGAGTCCTATACTCATCACCAAAGATTGGTTTTGTGGATCCCATATATGTTTCGATAAAGATCCTCTTCGGTAATCGTGGGAGATCTTCATCTATGACATTCCCAAGGGAGTCTAAACGAACCAAAAGTGGTTCGAGAGGAGTTACCGACATAGGTGTGGTGGGATTTTCAACCATGACCAAAGTATATTCTAAGTTATCTAACGGAGGAGAAATAACACTTCCAGCGTTAGATTGATTTTCTACCTCTCTATGGTAGTTGTCTTCTGGAATCAACCAAAAAAAACAACATGTGCTAATAAAATCTATGAATCAACCAAGCAGACAAAACTTCTCTCGATGACCGTACTAGTTGGTGATGAAATCCAACATCGCGTGATCAAGTCAAGCAGGGGTTGGGATATGGTGGAACAGTTACAATGGAGACCTGCTTAATGGACTTTCACCTTGGTGCAAGATTCCACAAAGTAATTGTAGATTTACCCTCCAAGGAGCCCGAGTGAGTTTGACCAATGTATGTTCCAAGTACAGTGAGACTTCCCTTCACCATCGCCTTGTGTAAGTACCTAAAGATTGTGGCAACTAAAGACACCAATTCGTAGTGAGTCCCTGGGCAGGTATAGTCGATAGTCCGATCCGAAACGTATGGGCAAGATAACAAGTATGAAATCAAATCGAGAGGCTCCCACACATAATCGTGGGTATACCTCTAAGTGATCCCCATAATATGATTCAACCACTATAAACAATTGAACCGCGGAGGGATTATCTCCGTAATTCGCCCGAATACGACCTCGTGCATAACACCTGTGTGAGAGGGGGATCCCAGAAAAACAATACAACAATTGGATTTGAATCTCCCTAGCTCAGGATGCTAATGTTTGTTTTGAACAACTTTGGATACTTGTACTCAGAGCCTAATCCAAAGTACTAACCCTAGTCTACTGTTGGTGGAAGATCCTAAAAGCAAAAATGTTCTAGATAATTTTTAATTAGCATTTTTTTTATAGCTATTCTTTACTCAAAGGGTGTGTGAGAGTGAAATTGATGGAATAAGGACTCAATTCCCAAAAATATGCATGAAATATGATAAGCAACTGTTTCTTTTCAATGAACGCCTATTTAAGGGAAAGAGAAGGAGTCGTTTTCACTTTCAAACACTAACATGAAAAGTCCTTGAATAATTGGTTCTCAATCGAATCTAATGAAATGCTAAAGTATTTTCAAAAAAACTTTCTAATACGCAAACCAATCACTAAAATGTATTTTTTGTCGTTTTCATGCGAATGATGATCAATTCAATGAAAAACTTGTCCTGCCAACTACCCTTTCAGATCAAGGAGATTCGGACAAGAAAACACAGATTTCGCACAAACAACACACCATTTTACAATCAAACAAGAGAAAGAAAATCAAAAAATGCAAAATTAAGGAGAACGAAATTGGACAATATGACCTCAAAGAACCAAAGGAGAAGAGGCACAGACTTATGGTGTCCTTCACTAGAGTTCCCACTCAGTCGAATAGGAGAGAAAAAAACAGTGGATCGATTTCAAGCTCTCAACAGCAAAAACTCAAAAATAATAAAGAAGGGCATAAAATATGAACAAAAGGGTGTTTACTTCTTAGGAGGGAGTGTGTCAAAGGTCAGAGGAAGAATCATTGAGTCACAAAGAAGCTCAGCAAGTGAAAAAACAGGGTTTGGACCTCCAAAAAATGGATTTTTTGAAAGGATTTTTGCAAAAAAGGGGTTGGCACTCTGGTGTAAGGGACACAAGGGAATTATAACACTCTTTCCATCACCTTTAGGGAGTGTTTTCACTCTGCTAACATGGGCATAGGGGCGCCAGTCTAAAAAAACTCATAAAAATGTCCAAAAACCCAAAATTTTAGTCAAATTTTGACAGTCAAGCTGAATGTGATGGGGTAAAGAGTCAATCAACAAGTGTAATCAGATATGAATGGGTGAACAAGTTAGGAAAACAACAAAGGGTAATACAAGGTCTATGAGGAAAAATCAAAACCAAAATTTTCAATTCGACTCCTCAATGGACTCGTTGGTTTTTGTTGAAGGAAAATCTCCCTGCGGACAGGTAGATCTCCTCAAAGAGATAGACTCTTAACTCTAAGGCATAAAGTGATTATCATGGTCACTGAATTCCTTTTAAATCTAGGTGGACTAGTGTGTGAGAAGGAAGGAGAAGAGAAATACCCTTAATCGACATTTGTCCATGCACGACTCGAGTTGAGCTCCAATCTTTCGCTCCTTGATGGATCCTGTAGATAAACAAAGTACGACCACTTCCTACTCTATCAATATTAGTCCGAAATAGATCTATATACTAAAGAGACAAATTCATGTGAGATTGAACGTGAATTATAAAGAAACAGTCCAAGCAAATTATATTAATGAGGACAAAACATTACTTACAGTCGTAGATGGATTGCAGCAGTTTCGTCAAGTCCTCCTTGTCTAACCCTTACTCAAAAGATCCACGATCTGAATGACAATAGCTTCACCAATTGCTCCCTATGAGATCATAGGTCTCTTTCTTCCAAATCATCTCTGTTCCAGCACCACTTATAATATCATAAGTTTGGTGTGATTCTCCCTTTCCATTCCCCTTTCACTGTGAGAAATCTTGCTTGTATAGCCTTGGAGAGGCTCAACAACTTGAGATATATTTGGGGTGAGTTGAGGATTTTCCTCCTTCATTTAGGGATCTTCCCTAAGATCATGGTTTGATTGAGGATTCAAATCCAACTTCCTTCTAAGAGTGAAAAGATCCTTCCCCCATTCTTCTCAACAAATCAACTGTTGTCGAGAATAGGTAGTGCTCCCTCAAAAGGGTACTCAGAGCATTATAACGCTCCCTAGTAATGTATAGGGGAGAAACAACACTCCTGAGGGTAGAAGAACTCCTGAAAAATGGAAAATGAGTGTTATAATGCTCCCTGATATCTTATAGGGGGGTGCCACCACTCCTGAGAGAGGTATAGGGGAGCGCTCCCCTCCTAAAACTCAGTTTTTTGGGTGCTTTCAGATGGCAAGAGGTTCATAATCCTGTTGAATCATTTCTCTTCTTCCAAATCAAATGTTTGAGGTGTTTCAAGTGTCCTTCTCATGTCGTTATAGGTATGACATAGGTATCATGGCAGTATGCTTTCTTTGACACTTGCGACACTTGTGAGAAAAATGTGACACTTGCGACACTTGTAATTATGACACTTGCGACACTATCGAAGTGAGTAATTTTGATGTGTAACACTATGTGTTCCACACTCAAAAGACTGCCTCTTGCTTATCAGGGAAGCACATGCTTCAGCATATGGGGGCCACTTCGGGACCACAAAGACCACCCAACATCTGCAACGCCATTTTCATTGGCCTTCCATGTAGCCACAAGTTGAAAAAATTATTAGAGCTTGTGCCTTATGCTCACAATCCAAGCCATCCAATCGGAAGCATGGGTTGTATCAACCACTGTTGCTTCCTTCTTGGCCTTGGGAGTCAATATCAATGGAATTCCTAAGTGGACTTCCAACAACCCAAAAGAAACATGATGCAATCTAGGTACTAGTATGTTGCTTCAACAAAATGGCATTTTTTATCCAATGCACAAAGACTACTACAACAATGAAAACAACGAAACTCTATTTTCGTCATGTTTGGTCCCATTTTAAATTCCTAAGTAGTATCATCTCATACATAGATTCTTGCTTCATCAGTACATTTTGGAAGACCATATGGGAGCTATTGGGGTTCCACCTCAAGTTTTTTACTGCATTCCATCCTCAAACGGATGGCCAAACAAAGGTTCTCAACATAGTCTTGGTGCATGCTCTCCAAACTCACATTGTGCATAGAAAAAAATGGGACAATTAATTACACATTCTCTAGCATAGCTACAACAAGGAAACACATTCTTATACACGATTTTCTCCTTTTGAAGTCTCCTTGGGCTTCCAACCAACATCTCCAACTAATCTTCCACTCACTTGGGCTCCTCAAGGTACGATTCATCAACAACAGGAACAACTGTCAACTCAATGATTTCTCCAACAAATTGCACAATGCCACAATGCAGTCACATCAGCACTCAAGGAAGCCCAAGATCATGCCAAGAAACGCCATGACAAACAAATAACCTTCATGGCCTTTCAACTAGGGGATCAAGTCTGGTTACTCATGGATAAGAAGCACTTCAAGGGCCACCATCACAAGGTTATGCCAATCATATATGGTCCTTATACAATACTCAACAAGATTGGAGAAAATGCATATAGGTTGGATCTGCCAGCACAACTCGGAATCCACAATGTTATTAATGTAAATCACTTAAAGTTGTTTGAGCTTTCCCTCCTAGAAGAACCAGTCACCATCACTCATCCTGTGGACACCATTCCTGATTTCCAAGTCCCATTGGCAAAGGACACTATACTGGACACTCGAGGTCACTCTACAAGACACCAGACTTACACTTCATATCTGGTAGCCTAGCAAGGCCAAACTCTAGCTCAGGCAAAGTGGATCACAACTGATGTATTGCACAACGAGTTTCCACATATTCTCATGGAAGCCGTGATGCTTCCATATCTAAACAGGGAGGAATTGGGAAAAGGAGGCCACCTAGGGGAACGCCCACCTAGGGTGCACAAATCAATCACCTACACACAACACTTATTCACCTTTTGAATATGAATTAAATGGTTCCCTTGGTATATAAGGTGAACCGGGACTAAAATAAATAATTCTTACCTTTTCTTCTGAAGCTATGTGTCTTGGTTGTTTTCTTTTCTAAGTTTTCATTTTACACTCACAACAATTTCATTTTTAGGGTTTGTGAAGAATAACTAGTGTGCCTTCCTTCATGGTTGGCTCCTGGTGACTCCATTTGCCATGCTTCCACCTCTGAGAGAAATCTTGTCTCATTATCTAGCCACTCTCTCAGGGAGAAAATCATTTCCTTCAATTTTTTTGAGGTAGAAGGGAGGGCGCACCAACTGGGGCTTGCACCCTTGTTGGTTTCTTGTTTGTGGGAATGAAGTGAGTGTTCCCTCTTCCATGGCTACACTTGTATTCTCCCACTAATCCCCATAGGTCACTCTGATATCGCCAAAACTTCTTAGCCACTCTGAGATCACCCCGATCTGGATCCCCATTTTCTTGGTCACCCAAACTAATGGTGTGCCCTTGTTTAGATTTGCACCCCTAAGGAGATTTTTTGGTCAGAATCCGAGCTATGGCTTGCATGGTCACCTTCTCCTGTAGATCGCCTTCTTGGGCATATCAGTTAGGAGGAGCCAAAGGGACTTGGTATGAAACAGATTCTGAATTTCCTAAAGCTCCTGGGTTGTAGTCCAGTAAGGCCCCTGAGTAGTCCAGCCCCTCCATTTTTTTGGCAAGGGATGCAACAAGGGGCGGGAGAGAAGTGAGAATTTGAGTTGACTACGCTGGGGAGGAGGATGAGGTGAGCGAAGAGGAGGAGGATAATAGGGAGGGAGTGGGGGGGAGGACTAGGTGGGGTTGGTTTTTTTGGTAGGAAGACTCGCATTTCAACTTCCCTCATAGCTGAGGCATCTTTGGGATAGTGGGAGAGTGAAAATGGGCCATGAACAGAGTAGGAGAGGACAAAAGAAGAGTAGGGAAAGGCTGGAGAGGAGGCCGAGCTCTGAGAAGAAAAACCAGGAAAGAATGAGCCATCTGGAGCCGATGGAGCAATTGAAATAGACTTTGGAGATAGTGACATTCCATAAATGGCTACATGTGCAAAGTAAAGGCCCAACGAGGGTGTTGGTCCATTGAAAGGATACGAAGGCAGAGCATGGCACACTGAGATTAATGGATCCCTCCCTCAAGTGAGATGAACATAAATTCATGATGCAGGTGGGAGGGAGTGGCATGTGGTCGTCACGTGGCCGGTGCAATGGAGGATCAGTCCTGGCTGTTATGCTCGACGTGTGTTCTCTACTAGCACCCCATCTGCGGGAAAGGGAATAAATGTGAAGAAATACAGATACATGGGAAGGAAGTCAAAGTACATGGGTACGTGGACAAAAACTGTAAAAAATAGTGGTAATGTATGTTACATAGGTTTGTTGAAAAAAAATAAAAAATTAGCATTCCTACTTTTATAGAGTATTGGGATGACATTTTATAGAGCATGCACGAAGCCCTGAATTCATACTTAGCTAGTTTTTGCATCGCGGGTTCTTGGGCTAGTGGGCTGAAAAATGGGCCTCTGTTGTTTTGTATCCTACAAATAATACCCAAAGTTCCGCGATATACAAATTCAAAAGAAGAGTTCGAACTATTTAAATTGTAAAAAATAGTGGTAATGTCTGATACATAGGTTTGTTGACAAAAAACACAAAAAAAATAGCATTCTTGACTTAGTTTTCTTTAAAAGAAGGGATTTTGGACATAATAGAAATTGAAATTTATGAAATGAAAGGTTCCTGGACAGAATAATTTGTACATATAGAATATGTAATTTTACAAAGTGGAGCGGTCATTCCATAATTAGCCAGTTTTCAGATAGCGGGTTCTTGGGATGTTGGGATGAAAATTGGGCTTATGTTCTTCTATGCCCTACAAAAAGCATCGATAGTTCTGCGATATACAAGCTGGAAATCAGACTTGCGGACTGTTAGAATTTTAAGGGCATTAGGCATCTACTTTTTCATGGCCTACAGAGAATACCCAGATTTCCACGATATACAAATCGACGAGCAGAGTTTGGACTATTTGAATTGTAAAAAATAGTGGTAATGTTTGTTACATATGTTTGTTGACAAAAAACACAAAAAAAATAGCATTCCTGACTTTGTTTTCTTTAAAAGAAGGGATCATGGACACAATAGAAAGAGAAATTCATGAAATGAAATATTCCTGGACAACATAATTTACAAAGCAGAGCCCTTATTCCATACTTAGCCAGTTTTTGGATTGCGGGTTCTCAGGATGTCGGGCTGAAAATTGGGCTTATGTTCTTCCGTGCCCTACAAAAGACACCAATAGTTCCACGATATACAAACTAACAATCGGACTTGTGGACTATTAGAATTTGAGGGCAACGTGTCCAAAAAATTTAGCATTGGGCCTTTGGTGTTCCGTGGCCTACAAAGAATACCCAGAGTTCCGTGATATACAAATTGACAAGCGAAGTTTAGACTATTTGAATTGTAAAAAAAAGTCATAATGTTTGTTACATAGGTTTGTTGACAAAAAACACAAAAATAATTAGCATTCCTGACTTAGTTTTCTTTAAAATAAGGGATCATGGACACAATAGAAATAGAAATTTATGAAATGAAAGGTTCCTGCACAAGATAATTTATACATACAAAATATGTAATTTTACAAAGAGGAGCCCTCATTCCATATTTAACCAGTTTTTGGATGGCGGGTTCTCGGCATGTCGGGCTAAAAATTGGGCTTCTGTTCTTCTGTTCCCTACAAAAAGCACCGATAGTTTCACGATATACAAATTGACCATCGAACTTGCAAACTATTAGACTTTTAAGGGCATCCTCTCCAAAAAATGTACCATTCCCGAAATAGTATTATTTACATATGTCTTACATACGCTCGTGGACAAAAAACAAAAAATAATATTAGTAATGTATGTTACATAGGTTCTTGGAGAAGAGCACAAAAAAAACTAGCATTCTCGAAATAGATTTTCTTAAAATAAGGGTTCCTGGAAAGAAGGAATTGAAATTTATGAAATAAAAGGTTCCTGGACAACATAAATTATATATACCAAAGATGAAATTTTATAAAATAGATATTTACTTTTATACATACGAAATATGTACTTTTATAGAGTATGGGGATGATATTTTATAGAGCATGCATGGAGCCCTGAGTCCATAGTTAGCCACTTTTTGCATCATGGGTTCTTGGGCTGGCGGGCTGAAGAATGGGCCTCTGTTGTTCCATGGCCTACAAAGAATACCCAGAGTTCCACAATATACAAATTGACAAGCAGAGTTTGCACTATTTGAATTGTAATGACCTCTGTGGCAAGCAGTAACAAGGACATGTGGTAATGATAAATTAGTGAACACAATTTTATGACATTTATAAAGAAAAAATAATAAAACATTTTACATATTCCTGTAAATTTAAAGAAACATATATATATGTGTGTGTGTGTGTTTGTGTGTTAAATATGATATGTGAAATTTGAGTGAGTGATTTACCGCATATGTAATTTCGAAAATGTCGAGGTAGGGAAAAATATGCATAATTTATACATACAAAATATGTAATTTTACAAAGTAGATATTTACTTTTATAGATATGAATTATGTGCTTTTATATAGTATGGGGATGAGATTTTAAAGAGCATGCATGGAGCCCTAATACCATACTTTTCCATTTTTTGGATGGCAGGTTCTCGGGATGTGGGGCTCAAAATTGGGCTTTTGTTGTTTTTTGTCCTACAGAAAAACACTGATAGTTTCGTGATATACAAATTGACAATAAGACTTGGGCACTATTTGAATTTTAAGGGCCTGGTGTAAAAAAAAATTAGCATTCCGTAGTTTTTTTTACATACGGTCACGGACAAGAAAAAAAAAAAAAAATAGTAGTAATGCTTGTTACATAGTTTCTTGAAGAAAAGCACAAAACAAAACCAACAATGTTGAATTAGCTTTCCTTAAAACAAGGGCTCCTCGAGAGAAGAAATTGAAATTTATGAAATTAAAGGTCCCTGAACAACATAAATTATACATGCCAAAGATGTAATTTTAAAAAGCAGATATTTACTTTTATACAACTGATATATGTACTTTTATAAACCATGGGGATGAGATTTGATAGAGCATGGACAGAGCCGTGAATCCATACCTACTTGTTACATCGTGGGTTCTAGGACTGGCGGGCTGAAAAATGGCCCTCTTTTGTTCCATGGCCTACATAGAACACCCAGAGTTCCGCGATATACAAATTAACAAGCGGACTTCCGACTATTTGAATTGTAACAGCTTCTGATGCAAATAGTATACAACACAGGTGGAAAAGATAAGGTAGTGAACAAAACATTTATGACATTTATATATATCTGTGTGTGTGTGTGTGTGTGAAATATGATATGAGAAATTTTAGTGTGATTTATGGCATATGTAATTTTTAAAATGACTAGACAGGAAAAAATATGCATCAGAAAGGAAGAGAAGTGAAATAAAATAAACATAATGTCTTGACATTCAACATAGTTGAAGATAAGAAATGTAGCAACATATAAATATATGAGGAGACAAAAGAATATTTTTATTTAGAATATATGAAAAAAGAATACTTTGTTACATATTCCTGGAAATCTAAATGTGTTTGTCATATAGACTGGGATTGGGGCTCCTATGGACCATAAGAGAAATATGTACAAGAAATAGGATTGGATTTAAGAAGTGGGACACAGTAGAGTGTAATACCTGAAAAGTAGAAATGGTAAGATATGAGACATTGGTTATATATTTATATTCATAAAAGGTAGAATAACTGGATTGATAAAGAAAGGACAATGACTATAAACTTACATGCATGGTACATATAAGTAATTTTGGTATTTGTTTGATGATGTGTATTCCTGTTGCTTTTCGTGGCCGACCTACTTCAATAATTGGAATGATAAAGAAAGGATCTATAGGAATGTTCCAAGAAGGAATTTTTCTATTTGCTTGCTGATGCATTTTCCTATTGTATTTCGTCGGGGACCCACTTCAATTTCTCTTCAATATCACTTCTGAAGGGGGTGACGTTGATGTCATTCCATATTTTAATGATGAAAAGTTCATTTTCTAATTCGGTTAGATCAATAGAAAAATTGCATAGAAACTGATGAATGTCTCCATTCTACACCGAATACAGTACTAGCCAGTTGTCCACGTCTTCCTCATGATATTCAAGAATGCTGTAAATTTTTTCTAGAGACAAGGCCTTAAATTATCAAGTTGTTAATCGAAATATCTCTTGGATAACGCCAATGGATTAATGATTAAGCTGGGGTCCTAGAAGTCGTTTGTACTTCCAACTAATTCTATTTTGGCCAGTTTTGTGACTAATGTTTCTTTCTTTCATATTGTTTGGTCACATGACTGTACAATGAGATACAGGGTCTTCACCTTTTCTTTCCAGCATGATTCCAATTGAATAAGTCATTTTGTGGACGAGAGACCATGTTGTCTTCTTGTCATTTTTGACATGTTGTTGACATGAAAGGAAAAATGGATGATCATGTGCAAATATAAATTTTCTTCATTTTTAAAATTCGTTTGCAGAAGTTGGAGCAATTTATGTGCCATGCTTCACGCAAAATCCATATTTTGTGATGTTTCCCAGGCCTTAGTAATCAGTTCCATTCTTCTGTTGATATTTTTCTCCACATATCCTCTACAGGATGGCAGGAAGCTGGAGGAGCCTTTTAGATTTGCTGCAGGGGTGCATGAAATCGAAGGTATGGCTATTTCCAAAGGACTTCCAAGCAATGGAATAGGAAACAAAGCTTCCTCTAATTCCTTAATCTGGTCCTTTAGTTTGGCATTCTCGACCTCAATGACTCTTCGGTTGCCATGTGAAGTTGAGATATTTTTTATGCCTGCATATTGGCAAGGTCAAGTTCTGAACGATGTTTTCTTTTCTTATTTTTGACATCTTTTTTTTCAATAATTGATTTTTTTTATTCTCTTTCAAAAACAACACTTTGGAATACGAAGGATTCATCTTCATAAAAAAAATTGGTATAAACTATGTCCATTGGGTATCCATGTTGAATTGGGTCTCCGGGTTGTTCAAGGTTGCAGAATATGCCATCCAGATCAGCGTCAAGATCCATGTTTTCACCCTAAATGTCGGGCTGGTCTCCCTCTCCTGCAACTCTTTTTGCCTTTTTCTGCACCAGAAGCTTGCAAGAACTATCAAATCTATGATGGAATATTAATTTATGGACCTCAGGCATGAATATGTTCAATGTATCTATACAACACTGATGTGGAGCTACCACCATTACTTTACTTTGTACTCCATGTCCTTGGCCAACAATTTTCTTCCTTGTAACTGGCCTTTTCTTATTCAGACCCACATACAGGAGAGAACCTACTCTATTACTATGTGCATTGTTTTGAAAAACAAATTTATTATGTGACAGGAGAAATAATCGTTTGAATGTAGCAGCTCCCATCTGACTATTTTATGATAACTAAATCATTCTGTGATCAGTGCCACGTTCATCTCCATAGAAGAGTGTTGGAAAGTTCATTTTCTCAACGAATTTGTCCTTGAATATTCCAAGTGGACATTGCTCTTCAACAGGTGCAATTTCAACAATCTTGTCTTGCAAATCACAAACACATTATGAATCAGTGAATCCATGCACCAATGTCTCAACATGCGTTTCATTCTTCGTTCATTACTTGTATCAAATTCACAAGGATTTTCGAAAGTGTCTGCAGAGTTGCCATCCTCTTCTGCAAGAACATTGTTCTAGTTGTCATCTATACAAATGTTATGTGATTTGTACAAGGTCCTCAAACATAATTTATTTAATGGTTTCATAACAACATGCACATGCACTTTTCCTGTCTCATAGGCATTTTTGGATCGCAAGCATATTTTCAGAGCCACGACAATTGTCATGGTATTGTTAATGAATTGTGGCAAGGATCTCTGCACAACATATAGTTGAACATGCACATTAATAATTGATCCTGTTAAGCCCATCTGGGGTCATTTATAGCCCCAAGGCCTAATTTGAGAAAATGCAATTCGGAGAGAGAGAACTCTCTCCTCAAGTTCTGTAAGCGCACTTACATCTGCTTATGGTGCATTACATCTTATTTGGTCAGGGGTTGCAAACTGTGGCAGTTTCCATTTTCAAGAGACCGTTTGCATGGGAGAAATTTTTTTCCACTGGAAAATGCTTTATCATGCGTTGTCAACTAGAGGTATTCTACTTGAAAAGCATCCATGGAAGACTTGTTGTTTTTTAAGAAATTCAGTTGCTCACAAATTGCACATGTAATGGAAGGAGCATCTTTAATTTGTTTCATGTACATCTATCAAGTGCATTTTTATTTCGTAGGGAAGTATGGGTAGAAATTGTTTCCTGGTTTTCATTGCGACCAGTCCATGGTGTTGCTGCTAGACCACAAAATGTGATGGTTGCATGACCATTCTGGGATATGCGACTGCACATGTTTCTGTTGTTTTCTCCATGGACAAGTTTCTTTAGATTGTGATATGTGGATTTTTATCTAATAGGAAGCATAACAATGTATTTCTTTCTCTCACACATGACCTTTTTCAAGTTGTGGTAACTTACTCTACGTTTATTTCTCAAGGGCACGATGAGGTGCTGGAAATTAGGATGAATTTCGCTCCGACCTAGGTGTTGATAACCTAGTCCATGTTTTCTGTTCAAGGCCTGTGTGGCCTCATCACAATTGCGATGAATTTTATGCATAGTGTTTTTCAAGTTGTGATAACTTACTCTACATTTTTTGTTTAAGCCTTGTATGGGCTCATCACAACTGTGATGAATTTCACTCATTGATTTTTTGTTCAAGCCCTCTATGGCCATATCACACATGATAAGAGTTTCATTCTCACTAAAAATCATTCCGCGTGTATGCAGATTCCATGCGATTTGGGTGGCATGGACATCCAACCCTGAATCACAAATATGTCGAAGCAAAGGTTCATAATGGATATGTGTTGCACTTGTTTTCAACGAGAGGATGTCAAATGTTCAATTGTAATTTGAATAAGTAAAATAGGAATGGACAGTGCCATCTGGCAATGCTGACCAAACTTGGATATTTACTCTGAATATCATAGACAACCATTGGAAACAGAATCCACAACCCTCCAAATTACCTTTTTCATATGGAAGCGCCATGTTTACAAGGTATTCCTGCCAGGTTCCAACTGTCGACATATTTTCCAAGAGATATGGAAAAATTTGTTGATGCAAGCACCTAAGATACTGTTAGTTGTCGCCTACAATTGCATTGCAAAAGGACTGCATGGTGTAAAGCCACAATGACTACACATGAAACTCCATTGCTTCCAAAGAACAAATTGAATTAAACTGGCTATCTCCACAGTTAGACACAACATTTGTTGCCAGCTGTAAAGCATGGCAATCTATGCAATGCATAATCTGTTCCCACTGCGATTCAAGGTCTCTGCAAAAGAGGGACAAGTAAATACAAGGTACTTCAACATTGCACATGGACATTTTTCTATATAGGAGTGGTTCATAATGACCACTCAGAGCATTGGCATCATGGAACAATATGCAATATGATTTGTCAGAGGAAGATTTGTTGAATAGTAGATATCTTCTTTTTCTTGTCAATGACCATATTCCAACCGATATATTGAGCTAGTTGGACAACCACCATATACAAAATGTTTCTCCCTAAAGTCCCCTCTCATGTGCAGGCAGAGTTGGAGATGAAAACAACTGCATCTTTGAAAAATATGTAGTGACATCATGTATTTTATGCAACTGTCGAATAGAATCAAATTCCATTTCGTATTCATAGGAGTTCAATGCCTCCACGTTGCCATTTTTTAAACAAGCCAAGAAATAATCTATCAATCCATTGTGTAGCTCAGTCGACGAATACCATAAATGTAGCATAACCTAGAATGTATCGAAAAGGAAATCCCGTGCAGTATACGAGAATACATCCAATCTAAAGAGGCCATTGCTATGCAAAGACACATAAATGTTTCCATGTATAATAGAGTGTCTATCTATTTCATACGACTCAAAATCTATCACTTATTCCATCTTCTCAACTCTGATTTTGAAGTTGTTTGTTAGATACTTTCACTTTGTCTGAAAACGTAGAGAAGGGGGAAAAAAAATAATATCACCCCCCCCCCC
>JASDQU010101238.1:234262-244791 GCA_032191745.1 Picea mariana | reverse complement strand
GAAGCAGTGTTGAAAAGTCAAACTCGTGCGTGTGTCAGAGTTTCGGCAAATCGGAATTCGGCAGTCGGGGAACCGAGTTGTTGGACATCACGAGTGCTAAAATTATGATAGGGAGAATTCCAATAGGGAGAAGGAATGGGTCAGTGTTGACTGTATCGGGTTTTTGGGATTGAAGAGACCAATGCTCAACCACAGGATTCGCGAAGTTGCGAATTCCGATCTCCTAAGTGAAAAATAGGGGATCCCACGAGGATTGTTGTGGGTGCAGATTTCCCGATAGGGAAATAGAAGAACCTTTTGAAGTTCTTCGGGCCAAAAAGGAAGGAAAGATCTTGTGTGAACACCGAACTTGCGACCTGCGGGTTGTGAGGTCTCGGGCGTGTGCATCATCTGGTATCAATGCACAGAAATATTCTTTGCTTTCTGTAGCAGAGAAAGATAATTCACCATGCCGCCAAGGAGAAGGGACATGCAGACACCCGATCCACCAGAGGAGAGGGAAATGCCGAGAAGAAGAGGCAAGAAAATGACTGATACAGCCATGGAGAGAGAGATGCATGATCTACGAACTAGACTAGAAGACATGGAGACAGCGCAAAGATGCACATCCAGTGCGGGGAATCTCAGTGATTCCGAGAGTGAAGTTGAGGCTGAACGTGAAGAAGAAGTTGCAGTTGAAGATGCATCAAACGAACGTTTGATCAGAGCTATTGCCAGGATGGGTGCAAGAATGAAGATGGACATTCCATTTTATGAGGGAAACTTGGATGCAGAGGAGCTTCTAGACTGGATTAGAGCTCTAGATACATACTTCGACTGTGAAGATGTCGAAGAAGACAAGAAGGTCAAGCATGTTGTCATGAGATTAAAGGGACACACAACATTGTGGTGGGATGCACTACAAGTTGATAGACACTGCAAAGGAAAGCCGAAGATCAAGATATGGGACAGAATGATCGCGAAGATGAAGGTGAAATTCATCCCTAGAGATTATCAAATTACTCTGTTCAGGAGAATGCAGAACCTGAGACAGAAGCTGATGACAGTGAAAGAATACACTGAGGAATTCTACAAACTGAACATTAGGGCAGGTCATCGGGAGAGCGATGATGAAAAAGTTGCCAGATATATGAATGGCCTAAGATATGATATCTAGGATGAGATGAGCATGGTAACCATCTGAATGGTGGAAGATTCTTATCAGATGGCTCTGAAAACGGAAGAGAAACTGAGCCGAAAGCAGAGTCAAAGAGGCCAAGGCAGAAGTCATCCCAGAGGCAAGTCAGTTGCCAAGGATAAATATCAGAAGCCCAAGGAAGACTGGAAGAAACCTCAGACTTGAACTAAGAGAGGTGGGACCTCACAGAGAGGAAAACATACTGAGCAGAGAGGAGATTATGCTGACAACAACACTTTTCCTCGTACTAGAGGCAGAGGAAGAGGAAGAGGTGGAGTAATCACATGCTTCACATGTGGGAGGAATGGGCACAAGTCTTATGAGTGTCCAGACAAAAAGAAAGAGGGTGGAGAAGCTCACATCACCGAGGCACAGAGGCGGGATGTTGAGGCAGAAGATGCTGAAGGCGGAAGATCGTTGATGATGCGAAAAGTCCTTTTGACACCCGAGAAGGAGGTGGATAGTTTAGTCCAAAGGACCAGACTTTTCAGGACTTATTGCAAGACCAAGGATAGGGTATGCAAGGTCAGTGTAGATAGTGGTAGCATGGATAATCTCATTTCAACCAAGATGGTAGAGAAGCTGGAGCTGGAGACGATTGATCATCCAAGCCCATATAGAGTTTCATGGCTACAAAAAGGACACCAGGTAACTTTCACTAAACAATGTTTAGTTGAATTTAAGATAGGAGGATATAATGATAAGATCTTATGTGATGTCATTCCTATGGATGTTTTTCATCTATTGTTGGGTAGACCATGGAAATATGATAAAAATGTGATTCATGATGGAAGAATGAACACATACACCCTGGAGAAGAATGGGAGGACACACATGTTGCTTCCAATTAAGGATAAGGAGGTGAAGCCGGAAGTAAGAAACACTGTACTTCTCATGAGTGGGAAGGAACTCCTTAATGAGGTTAAGAAGAAGGAGGATCCACAGTTTATTGTGGTCATAAAACCGAGGGTTGTTTTGACCAGCACAAGAGTGGATGATTTACCAGAACAAGTTCAGGAACTACTGGAAGAGTTCACTAACATCATAGTGGACGAACTACCTCGTTTGTTGCCACCGATCAAAAGTGTGAGTCATCATATTGATCTCATACCGGGAGCCAGTTTTCCAAACAAAGCCGCGTACAGATTGACGCCGCAAGAGAATGAAGAGGTTAAGAGGAAAGTCCAGGAGTTGTTGGACAAAGGTTTGGTCAGGGAAAGCTTAAGTCCATGTGGTGTTCCAACAGTACTCAGTCTGAAGAAAGATGGAGGTTGGAGGATGTGTACTGACTCGAGGGAAATTAACAAGATAACCATCAGGTACAGATTTCCATTGTTGAGGATGGATGATCTGATGGATTTCTTGAGTGGAGCAAAATATTTTTCAAATATTGAATTGAAAAGCGGTTATCACCAGATCCGCATGAGAGAAGGTGATGAATGGAAGACAACATTCAGAACCAACGAAGGGTTGTATGAATGGCTTGTTATGTTGTTTGGCTTAACAAATGCGCCGAGTACCTTCATGAGGTTGATGAACGAAGTTCTGAGGGAGTTCATCGAAAAATTTGTCATTGTGTATTTGGATGACATACTAATCTACAGTAAGACATCAACAGAGCATCTGAAGCATTTGGCTATAGTAATGCAGAAACTACAGCAAGAGAAGATGTTGATAAATATGAAGAAATCCTCGTTCATGAAGACTGAGCTCATTTACTTGGGGTTTGTTATTTCTGCAAATGAGTTGAGGATGGATCTAGATAAGGTGGAAGTAATTAGGAATTGGCCATCACCGAAGAATATATTTTAGGTGAGAATTTTTCATGGATTGGCTAGTTTCTACGAAAAATTCATCAGGAATTTCAGTGGAATTAATGCAACGATGATGGATACAGTGAAGAAAATACACAAGTATTTTCACTGGACTGAAGAAGTTGAGAAGAGTTTCAATATGTTGAACAGGAAGATCACAGAACAACTAGTTTTGGTGTTGTTGGATTTCCAAAAGACATTTCAAGTGAAATGCAATGCAAGTGGATTTGCAATCGGGACAGTCTTGACTCAGGAAAACAGGCCAATAGCATACTTCAGCGAGAGGATGAATGAGGCGAAAGTGAAGTACTCCACGTATGATAAGGAGTTTTATGCTATTATCCAGGCATTGAAGAAATGGAGGCATTACTTGATCCCGAAAGAGTTTGTCTTATACAGTGACAATCATGCACTGCAGTTTGTGACTCAACATGAGAAGTTGAATCAGAAACATGTCAAATGGGTTGAGTATATGCATAATTTCACTTTTGTGATTAAACATATTTCAGGTACTGCTAACAAAGTGGTTTATGCTTTGAGTAGGAAGTTTTTGTTGTTGCAGGAGTTCAAAGTCAAAACATTGGGTTTTGATGATCTCAGGGACATCTACGCCAAAGATCAGGATTTTAAAGAGACGTATGAAGTAGCTGAGAACCCAATTCTCAGGGATAGAAGCCAATGGATGGATTATATGATCCAGGAAGGATTATTTTTTAGAGGTAATCAACTATGAATTCTGAAATGCTCCATGAGGGAGAATTTGTTGAAGGAGAAACATAGTGGAGGATTGGCAGGACACTTTGGTCATGACAAGACATTTGCAAAGCTGAATGAGTCATATTTTTGGCCGGGAATGTGAGCATATGTCAAGATATTTGTTGAAAGATGCAAAGTTTTCCAGCATTCGAAGGGAAGAAGACAGAATGTGGGGTTTTATTAACCATTCCCCATACCAGAAAGGCCGTGGGATGAAATTAGCATGGATTTTGTATTGGGGTTGCCAAAAACACAAAGAGGTTGTGATTCAATCTTTGTGGTGGTGGATAGATTTTCCAAGATGGCACACTTCATTCCATGTTAGAAAACTAGTGACACAACTCACATTGCGAATCTGTTTTTCAAAGAGGTCATTCGACTTCATGAATTGCCAAAGAGTATAGTTTTGGATCGAGATACTAAATTCATAGGGAATTTTTGGAGGACCTTATGGAAGAAGTTGGGAACTAACTTGTCATTTAGTTCAACTTATCATCCTCAGATGGATGGATAGACAGAAGTGGTGAACAGAAGTCTGGGAGACTTGCTGAGAAGCTTGGTGACAGAGCACCACAACCAGTGGGAAAACATATTACCACAGGCGGAATTTTCTTATAATGACTCAGTTAATAGGAGTATAGGGAAAAGACCATTTCAGATTGTCTATGGCATGCAGTCGAGAGGAATTTCTGAACTGAGATATTCAGAACAAACTGCAACTAGGAACACTAGTGCAGAAGAATTCGCAGAGGCGATAAAAGAACTCCACAGCTAGGTGAAGGAGCGGTTACAGAATTCAAGTCAGAAGTATAAGCGTAGAGAAGATCGACATAGGAGACAACTTCAGTTTTAGGTTGGTGACTTGGTTCTGGCACATTTGAGAAAAGAAAGGTTCCCGAGAGGAACATATAATAAGATGAAGATAAAGAAAATCGGGCCATGTAGGGTATTGAAGAAATTTGGGACGAACGCTTACGAGATTGAATTACCTGATGGGATCATAATTTCTCCGATATTCAATATCTCGGATTTGTATCCATATAAAACTGAAGAGAAGGAGACTGGAGATGAGCAACCAGTGATCCAGTGGACAAAGAAGATGCCAGTTGTAGATAAGCCACCGATGGAGTGCATACTGGACAAGAGAGTGAGCAAGAGGACCAGGGGAAGAGAACACTTTGAGTATTTGGTCAAATGGAAGAACCATCCAGTTGAAGATGCCAGCTGGGAGAGTGAAGCGGAGATCTAGAAGCATGGACAAACCATGCGTGAGCTCATGGATAGGAGCCCATGAAAATTTTCAAGCGAGGGAGTATGATGAAGGAGCATCGCCAACATCAAGCGAGCCAGCGCAGGAGCAATCGGACAGCTGGACAAGTGCCAGCACAAATTTTTGAATTTCCCTTGGAGTTGATGCGTGGACATAAATGTGGAAATTTAATGAAGCGCACTTGTATAATGTAAATGGACTTTGAGCGATTTTCTCTCGTCCTTAGTAGGTAGAAGGAATTTATAGTAGTTAATGCAGGTAGATAGAATTTAATTCTAGATTAGATAGCTTTAGAGCGCAAGAGGGAAACGGGATATAGACACCCTCATTGTGTATTGTAACATCAGAAGGAAGATCAAAAGCATTACTGAAGAGCATATAAGAGAAGCAGAGAGCTGTGTAAGAACACCCATGTACATATATTTGGATTAATAAAAAGAGTTGATTCAAATTCATGGTTTTGTGTTTGTTCTCTGTATATTGTTGTTGATTGATATGCTCATGAATGTTTTCTTCCTGTTATACATTTTCTTTATATGATGTGTATATGATTTCATGTTTTGAGTCTTAAATCTGAGAGGAAGGAAGAAGAAATGAGTTTCAATTGTTTCTCTATCTGAGCTAGAGTTCCTGCAAGGAGTGCAGTCGAATTGTCCGCAAGGAGTGCGTTGACAAAGGACTCAGATAGTTTTACTTTTGTTCTCATTTCCTTAAAGGTGCAGTTCGGCACAGGAGCTGTGCAAGGAGTGCATAGACCAAGAGAATTCTTAGGGTTGTGGACCGAGTGAAGCATCGGGAGACTGCTGCTATAGGTGTGCACAGGGTCAAAGGTTTTCAACACTTAGAAGTGTCTGAAGTCTCCCACAAGGAGTGCGTGCAAGGGGTTTTTCTAAGAGGATGCGGAGTCGTGGAAAAGCTCAGGAAGGATAAAGCCTTTGAAACTGTTGAAGGACAACGCAGGGAAGTTGTGACTTGAAGTTTGTAAGAAGCGTAGAAAGTTTGCATGCAGGTGGATGAGTTCCACGGAGGAACACTTGGTCATTCGTAAAAATCGCCAAGGAAGGACGGATGGTCGAAATTCTTTGAGGAGAATTCGCGACATCCCGTGAGCCGTTAGATCTCACAGAGAAGCAGGGGAGATACACTGAGTATTCCCAAGGGATTCAAAGCTCAGGAGGGGTAGGACTGTAGATCCGAGCCACAAGGGCCATCGGATTTACATGTGATTGGCCATATCGAGGTTTCGTGGGTTGAAGTCCAGTAAACATTGAAATGGGAATCATGAAATCGCGAAACCCGATATCCCAATGACTAAGGGAACAGTGTGGGGCCACAAGAGTCGGTGAGGCAGACAGGTGGCACGCTATTTTGGGGTTTCTCGGTGAGAAGTTCTGAAACATATGCATTAGGATTCGCGATATTGCAAACTCCGAAACGCCGATGAAGTGAAGCAGCGTTGAAAAGTCAAACTCGTGTGTGTGTCATAGTTTCAGAAAATTGGAATTCGGGAGTCGGGAAACCGAGTTGTTCGACATTGTGAGTGCCGAAATCGTGATAGGGAGGATTCCCATAGGGAGAAGGAATGGGTCAGCGTTGACTGTATTGGGTTTTGGGGATTCAAGAGACCAATGCTCGACCACAGGATTCACGAAGTCGCGAATTTCAATCTCCTAAGTGCAAAAGAGGGTATCCCATGAGGATTATTGTGGGTGCAGATTTCCTGATAGGGAAATAGAAGAACCTTTTGAAGTTCTTCGGGCCGAAAAGGAAGGAAAGATCCTGTGTACATGCTGAACTTCCAACCTGCAGGTTGTGAGGTCTCGGGCGTGTGCATCACCATTCATAGAATTATCATTTACATAATAGATTGGATTATATCCAACATCATTTAAATAGCATTTAAACCTTCATAGGATTCTCATTCACACAATATATTGCATCATATCCATCATCATCAATAACATTTAAACATTCATAGTATTTACATTCACATAGTAGATTGCATCATATCCATCATCATCAATAACATTTAAACATTCATAAAATTTACATTCTCACAATATATCGCATCATATCCATCATTATTCAAATACATTTAAACATTCATAAGGGTTCATGCGTCTTAAAAGTTCAAGTGTATCATTTAATAGTTTCACTGTGAATAGAAAATAAGGTGTTTAGGCCTCAGGTAATCCTAGTTGTCTAAGTGAAAAGGTGGCGTTACATACACCCAACCTTCGAGAACATATTCTCGAGGTGGTCAAAAAAGTGAGGGAAAATCTCATCGTAACATCTCGGCATCTTCCCAAGTAGCAGATCCTGGACTATACTTGTGCCACTAGACCTTAACTTGGTCTAGTAGATGGTTCCTGCACTGTCAGACTCTACGGTCCAATATGCGTAATGGTTCTACCATGAGGATTCCCAGGTCCGATACCTACAATTCCTTCCAATTTAGTTTATGTGAGTCATCAACAACATAATGACATAGAACATATACATGAAAAATATTATGAGTTTTATGGAAGTGGGGCGACAGTACAAGATGATAGGCAATGGGTCCAATTTTTTCTTGGATTCTGAACGGTCCTATAAATTGAGGTGACAACTTTTTCCCCTTCCCAAACTGAATGGTACTCTTATTAGTCCTGATATGAATGAAAACCCAATCTCCCACTTTATAAATTCGATCAGTCCTATGTGCATCTGCATAACTTTTCTATCTATCTTGCGCTTCCTTTAGTCTCTTCCTAATCTGAATCAGTTGTTCCTCCATTTCTTGAATCAACTCTGGCCCAACTGTTACTCAGTCCTCTAACCTATCCCAACTCAACAACATTTTGCATGGCCTTCCATACAGAGCTTCGTAGGGTAGCATTCCAATGGAGCTATGAAAACTGCTATTGTAGGCGAACTCTACCAAAGGTAGGTACTTCCCCCAACGGGTTTGATTATCCATGATGTACATCCTAAGCATGTCTTCCATAACTTGATTCACTCTCTCAGTTTTCCCATTGGTTTTTGGATGATAAGCTGTGCTTGAGTTCAACTGAGTCCACAACGCTGAATACAAACTTGTCCAAAATCTAGAGGTGAATCTGGAGTCCCTATCGGAAATGATCTTCTTAGGTATCCCGTGAAAATGGATGACCTCACTTATAAACACATGTGCCACATCAGTGACATCGTAAGTGTCTCTAACCGGAATGAAATAAGAACTCTTGGTCAACTTATCAACTATCACAAGAATGGCATTGTGTCGATGAGATGTGAGTGGCAACCCCACCACAAAATCTATGGAAATGACTTCTCACGTGGACATGAGAACATCATGTGGTTGTAGGAGACCTGCCAGGTGATGGTGGTTGGCTTTCACTTGTTGACACTCTAGGAACTTGGTGACAAAATGGACTACATCACACTTCATACCTACCCAGAAAAAGAGCTTCCTCATGTCAGCGTAAATTTTCTTCACACCCGGATGTGCACAATAAAGTGATCTATGGGCTTCCTTTAGTATGATGCTTCGAATATCCCCACTTTCGGGGATGTACATGCTTCCTCAATATCTTAATAGTTCGTCTACTTCTAGACTATATCCTTCATACTTTGGATCTAATCACCTCCCACTCTGGAGGTTTGAGGTAACCTTTAAATACCAATTGTCTCCAAGGAGTTGCGTCAACACATGTTCCCTCAGATTGACGTTTAAGGGTACCAGGGAGAAGACACGTGGTCTCCTACTCAAGGCATCTGTGATCACATTTTCCTTTCCCTTGATGTATGAAATACCAAAATCGTACTCACTCATAAACTCACTCCATCGCCTTTTCCTGGAATTTAGATCCCTTTGAGTGAAGAGATGTTTTAAACTTTGATGGTCCATTTTGATCTCAAAGTTTCACCCCACAAGATAGTGCCTCCAAAGTTTTAGATCTAGCATTATAGATGCCAACTCTAAATCATGAGTAGCGTAAAGTTCCTTGTGTTTCTTCAACTTCCTTGATGCATAATCTATCACTCCTCCATCCTGCATTAGCACAACCCCCAACCCTTGCTTTGAGGCATCCGTGCAGACTATGAAGTCCTTTTTCATATCCGACACTCATAGAATTGGTGCACTAGTTAGTAACCTTTTAAGCTCGATGAATGCACTATCACATTCTTTTGTCCATTCATATCTGACCCCATTGCACTACAAAGTGGTGATGGGTTTTGCTATTTTAGAGAACCCTTCCACAAATCTCTCATACTAACTTGCTATCCCCATGAAGCTTCTTACCTCATGAGCATTTTTCGGCACTGACCACTCCATAATGGCCTTTACCTTTTCTAGTTCCATAAAGATTCCTTCACCGGAAATGACATGTCCTAAATAGTGAATTTCTTTATGGAAGAAGGAACACTTCGACAACTTCCCATACAATTTGTTCTCTCCAAGGCAAGACAACACCACTCGCAAGTCTTCCTCATGTTCTCTCTCATTCTTGGAATAGATGAGGACATCATCTAGAAAGACTTGTACAAAGCGGTCTAGGTATTTCATGAATACACCATTCATGAGGCTCATGAATATTGCTGGCGCACTGGTCAATCCAAAAGGTACTACAAAGAACTTGTAATGCCCAAATCGATTTCGAAAGGCAGTTTTAAGAATATCGTCTTCCTTAATCCATAATTGGTGATACCCTAATCACAAGTCAATTTTTGAGAATACTGCTACTCCCTTCATCTGATCAAAGAGATCATCTATTTGTGGCATTGAATACCTATTTTTCACTGTAGCATGGTTCAAGTCCCTGTAATCTATACACAGCCGTAAGGAACCATCCTTCTTCTTCACAAAAATTATTGGTGCACCCCAAGGTGAGACACTAGGTCTTATTAGTCCTAAGTCGAGTAGCTCTTTCAACTGCATCTGTAGCCCAAAAAGTTCTGGCGTTGTCATCCTATACGGATTTTTGGAAATTGGTTCTGCACCAGGTTTTATTTCAATAGTGAAATCAAGCTCCCTCTCAGGAGGTAACTGTGGTAACTTGTTTGGAAAAACATCTTTAAACCCTAAAAATACTGGGTACTGATCTAATGAGGGTCCTTTCCTTTCACTCACTTCTTCCACTACAAAAATTCGGCACCCTTTCCTCATGCACTGCTTAACTTTCATAGTTGAGATAAAGCGTAGAGACACCTTTCTTCGTACGCCATGGATCTTTGTTGGCCTTCCTTCATCGTCAACACAAAGCACCCTTTTTGTGAAACAATCTACCATAGCTCGATGAGATTCTAACCAATCCATTCCAATGATTAGGTCATACGTCCTGAGAGAAGTGACATATACCTTCAACCTGGTAGTACACGCTCCCAGGTTTACTAGGCAATTATCAACGCTAGGTCCTACCGCTTGTTTTTCCCCCGAAGCCATCTCGACTTGTTTAAAGTCATCATGCTTGTAGGCTGCCAACCCACTCTTTTCTAATGCAGATGGTGAAATGAAACTATCTGTAGCACCAAA
>JASDQU010101238.1:130064-189405 GCA_032191745.1 Picea mariana | reverse complement strand
TTTTTCAATTAGAAATAGATCTCATAATGTCCCATAATTCAATTTCGATACCCATTCACAAGATTATCATTTACCCAAATAGATTGCATAATATCCAAAATCATCCTAATAGCATTTAAACAATCATTTAATTCACATTCTCACAATGTGTGGCATCATATACATCATCATCAATAACATTTAAACATTCGTAAAGTTTACATTCACATAATAGATCGCATTACATGCATCATCATCGATAACATTTAAACATTCATAAAATTTACATGAACTTAGTAGATCGCATCATATACATCATCATCAAATAACATTTAAACATTCATAACAGTTCATAAATTTTAAAGTTTAAGTGTATCGCTTGATAGTTTCACTGTGACTAGATAATAAAGTATATAGGCGTCAGGTGATCCTGGCTATCTAAGTCAAAAGGTGGTGTTACATACACCCCACCTTCGAGAAACATGTTCTTGAGGTGGTCAAAATAGTGAGGGATAGTCTCGCCGTAGTGTCTCGGCATCTTCCCAAGTAGCAGATCCTGGACTATACTTGTCCCACTGGGCCTTAACTTGGTCTACTAGACGGCTCCTGAGCTGTCAGACTCTACGGTCCAATATGCATAACGGTTCTACCGTGAGGGTTCCCACGTCTGATACCTTCAATTCCTTCCAATTTAGTTTATGTGATTCATCAGCAACATAATGACATAAAACAGATACATGAAATACATTATGAGTTTTATGCAAGTGGGGTGGCAGTACGAGACGATAGGAAATGGGTCCAGTTTTCTCTTAGATCCTGAATGGTCCTATAAACCGAGGTGACAATTTTGTCCCCTTTCTGAACCGTATGGTACTCTTATTAGGCATGATATGAATGAAAACTTGGTCTCCCACTTCATAACTTCATTCAGTCCTGTGTGCATCTGCATAGCTTTTCTGCCTATCCTGTGCTTCCTTTAGTCTCTGCCTAATCTGAATCACCTGTTCCTCCATCTCTTGATTAAATTCTATCCCAACTGTTACTTGGTCTTCTAGTCTATCCCAACTCAATGGCATTCTGCATGGCCTCCCATACAAAGCTTCGTAGGGTGGCATTCCGATGGAACTATGATAACTATTATTGTAGGCAAAATCTACCAAAGGTAGGTACTTCTCCCACTGGGTTTGATTATCCATTTCATACATCCTAAGCATGTCTTCAATGACTTGATTTACTCTCTCAGTTTTCCCATCTATTTCAGGATGATAAGGTGTGCTTAAGTTCAACTGAGTCCCCATCGTTGACTGTCAACTTGTCCAGAACCTAGCAGTGAATCTGGAGTCCCTATCTGAAATGATCTTTTTAGGTATCCCATGCAAACATATAACCTCACTTATAAACACACGTGCCACATCTGTGACATCGTAAGTGTCTTTAACAGGAATAAAATGAGCAGTCTTGGTCAACTTATCCACTATCGCAAGAATGGCATTATGTCTATGGGATGTGAGTGGCAACCCCACAAAAAAATCCATAGAGATGACTTCCCACTTGGACATAGGAACATCATGTGGTTGTAGGAGGCCTGCTGGGTGATGGTGGTCAGCTTTCACTTGTTGACACTCTAGGCATTTGGCGACGAAATGGACTACATCGCGCTTCATGCCCACCCAGAAGAAGAGCTTCCTCATATCTGCGTACATCTTCTTCACTCTCGTATGCGCACAATAAAGTGATCTATGGGCTTCCTTCAGTATGATGTTTCGAATATCTCCATTCTCAGGGATGTACATCCTTCCTCAATTTCTTAACAGTCCCTCTGTTTCCAGACTATATCCTTCATAATTTGGGTCTAACTGCCTCCCGCTCTGGAGGTTTGAAGTAACCTTTAAATACCAACTGTCTCCTAGGAGTTGTGTCAACACATGTTCCCTCAGATTGACCTTTAAGGTTACTAAGGAGAAGATATGTGGTCTCCTACTCAAGGCATCTGTGACCACGTTTTCCTTTCCCTTGATGCACGAAATACCAAAATCGTACTCACTCATAAACTCACTCCATCGCCTTTCTCTGTCATTCAGATATCTTTGAGTGAAGAGGTGTTTTAAACTTTGATGGTCCGTTTTGAGCTCAAAGTTTCACCCAACAAGATAGTGCCTCCAAAGTTTCAGAGCTAGCATTACAGCTGCCAACTCTAAATCATGAGTCGCGTATAAATCTTCGTGCTTCTTCAACTTCCTTGACGCATAAGCTATCACTCCTCCATCCTGCATTAGCACGGCTCCCAACCATTGCTTCGAGGCATCCATGTAGACTGTGAAGTCCTTTTCCATATCCGACACTCGTAGAATTGGCGCATTGGTTAGTAACCTCTTAAGCTCAATGGATGCACTATCACATTCTTCTGTCCATTCATACCTGACCCCCTTGTGTTACAAAGTGGTGATGGGTTTCGGTATTTTTGAGAATCCTTCTACAAATCTCTGGTAATAACCCGCTAGCCCCATGAAGCTTCTCACCTCATGGGCATTTTTCGGCACTGGCCACTCCATAATGGCCTTTACCTTTTCTGGGTCCACATAGATTCCTTCGCTAGAAATGATATGACCTAAATAGTGGATTTCTTTATGGAAGAAGGAACACTTCGAAAGCTTCCCATACAATTTGTTCTCTCTAAGGCAAGACAACACTATTCGCAAGTGTTCCTCGTGTTCTCTTTCATTTTTGGAATAGATGAGGATGTCATCTAAAAAGACTTGTACAAAATGGTCTAAGTACTTCCGGAATACACCGTTCATGAGGCTCATGAATACTGTTGGTGCATTGGTCAATCCGAAAGGTACTACAACAAAATCGTAATGTCCAAACCGAGTTCGAAAGGCAGTTTTTGGGATATCACCTTCCTTAATCCTTAACTGATGATACCCTGATTGCAAATCGATCTTTGAGAATACCGCTGCTCCTTTCATTTGATCGAAGAGATCATCTATTCGTGGCATCAGGTACCTATTTTTCACTGTATCACGGTTCAAGTCCCTGTAGTCTATACACAGTTGTAAGGATCCATCCTTCTTCTTTACAAAAATTACCGGTGCGTCCCAAGGTGAGACATTGGTCCTTATTAGACCTAAGTCCAGTAACTCTTTCAACTGCATTTGCAACTCACAAAGTTCCAGCACTGTCATCCGATACGGAGTCTTGGAGATTGGTTCTGCACCAGGTTTTAGCTCAATCGTAAAATCAAGTTCTCTCTCAGGAGGTAACCCTGGTAACTCGTTCGGAAAAATGTCCTAAAATTATGACAATACCGGGTACTGATCCAATGAGGGTCCCTTCCTTTCATTCACTGCTTCCACTACATAAATTCGACACCCTTGTCTCAAGCATCTCTTAACCTTCATAGTCGATATAAAGCGTAACAACACTTTTCTCTGTACACCCTGCATCTCTACTGGTCTTCCTTCATCATCGACACAAAGCACCCTCTTTGCGAAACAATCTACCAAAGCTCGATGAGCTGCTAACCAATCCATTCCAACGATTAGGTCATTTGCCCCAAGAGCAGTGACATATGCCTTCAACCTGGTAGTACACACTCCCAGGTCTACTATACAATTATCAACACTAGGTCCTACTGCTTGTTTTTGCCCCGAAGCCATCTCGACTTGTTTAAAGTCATCGTTCTCGTAGGCTGACAACCTACTCTTTTCTAATGTAGATGGTGAAATGAAACTATCTGTCGCACCAGAATCAAACAAAATATTAACATTGATATGATTTAGCGTACCTGACGACTCCACCACCGTGGATTGATGTTCGGCCTGGCGGTAATTAACTTCTGCGTAAATATGATGGTTGCTACTTTCTCTCCCCATCGACGCCTTTCCTTCTCTATGCACGAACCCTGATTGTAACTCTGGGCAGTCACGCTGGTAATGGGGTCCCCCGCACCCCCAACAGGTAACATGAGATTGAACCTGTGCATTGTTATGTGTCTGTCTCTGAAATGAGTTCCTTCCCCTGGAACCCCTACCCCTACTCGTTGTTCCCTGAGATGGTCATGGTCCTCTCTGCACCGTTGGCGATGAACGAGATGCTGCACTCGCTGCCATTGAAATCCATGCAACTACTGTCCTTGGTGTGACTCTGTTACCTTATGGCGGTGGCCTCGAGCCCCCTCCCCTAGGAAATATCCTCGGGGCCTTTCCTATGAATCCAGGGCGATGCGGAAATGTCGATCTTGCACCCCCAGCTAAGTTCATGTGTTCTTCCGCGTAACGCACATTTTCCATTTCCTCCGCTACTGAATACGGCTTCCAAATCCGCACCATAGCTCTTATCTTAGGGTTCAACCCATAGACGAAGCGCTCTGCCTGTCATTGGTCATTGTCCATATAGGAAACATATTTGACCAGTTCCATAAATCTGATCTCATATTATTCTACAGTTTTGTTTCCCTGTACTAAGGCATGAAATTCCCCTACCTGTTGTTCCTTGTAGTATGCTGGTAGATATTTCCTTCAGAACCTCTCCTCGAAACGTTCCCAAGACACTGTTTCTGGGGTAAGGTGCAGTTGTCTTTCCAGGTTGCCCCACCAGTTCAAGGCGTTGTCCCTTAACTGAAAAATGGTGATCTTCTCCTTTGAGTTGGGCGCATAGTCCCTTAAGGAAAAACACCTGGTCATGCCTTCCAACCATGCTTCCGTGCGTTCACTAGCGTGACCCCTGGCAAACTCTGGAAGTTTGATCTTCTGCAATTCCCGCGTGATGTCTTCAGGTGGAGGTCCTCCCCTTGAATCCCTTGACGCTTCTGAATTACCCGTTCCAGACGGTGGGGGTTCCACTTCAGTCCCTGTCGGTTGTCGCCCCTTTAAAGTCTCGTTGATGGCTTCCAACGAGCACAGTATGAGGGCTAGTTCGGGTGATGGCAGTGGTGGTGTTGGCGGTGCTTGCGACGACGCTCCCCYGCCTCGACTCCCTCGAGTCCTGACCATCCTGTATGCTTTGACCTGCATCCACCAAAGTTGTCAGGGTGAGTTCCAGGATGTTTCGAATTGGTGCTACTTAAACTTAGAAACAGGGTTAGGCGCAAGTTTTCTTTACTTGTCTATAAAAAGACATTACTCCATTAGGGGATTGTCTAGGTTAGGGTTAGGATTAAGCGTCTAAGATTGATTTCTTCACCCCTACGAAAGAACTATTGGTTCCCTTGCCCTGTAGCTATGTTAGCCTTGCGCCTCACTCGCCACTTCCTATGCTTACGCTCCTAGTGCATATGCTGCCTCCTTCCCGCTTGTCCTTGTCTGAGCCCTTTTAATTTATGCTTACAACTTGATTAAAAATGACTTCCGACCTTATGTTTATTAATTTACGCCGATATGCGTACACCTATTGACAATGGGCATAATTAACGATCTTATAATATTACTTATCCTTAAACCCTTATCTGATGGCTACACATTGAAGATGTTGGCATATTCTTAGTCGTCCTCCAAAATCAATGGGTTAGATTTATTGTTAATAACTTTCTTGCATTTATCAAGGCATCCATTAGCATGTTTACTTTTTTTTTTTAAACGTTTACTTAATCAAATTAAAAAAAAAATGTTGTATGGTTATATAATTACCACGCTTAATAATTAAATAGGATTAAACTGCGAAATCTAAACAATTATCTCCAACTGCCAGCCCTGTTTTGGCGTTCACCAATGCTATGTACCTTTTGGCGTTAGTGTTCTTCTTAAGACGCTTTGCTTGGTCAGTGGTCTTGGGTATGACAATTGAAGTATTTATTAGTGAAATTATTTGTAAAAGTCACATCGTGTGGTGCGTTGGTAGGGCGGACTTTGTAAATACTTGACCGGTGGGGAGGTCCAGGGTTCGATCCCCGCGGACTCCAAAACATTTTAATTTAATTAATTAATCATAATTACTTTTAATTAATTAATATACTTAGTTTTAATTTGCTGCGTATATTATATTATTATTACTGGTTTAAAAAAAAAAAAAAACGCATATGTGGTGCGTTGGTGTTTGGTTGTTCCTTAAAGCTTAGGTAGTGGGTGGTCTTGGGTTCAAAACCCATAGACCCCAAACAGTTTTAAATCTATAAAAACATATAAACCTTTTTAAACACGTTTTAAAACATATAAACAATTTTTAAACATATGTAAACCTTTAAACACGTTTAATAACATCTATTTTTAAATCTTTGTTTTTTTTTTTTCTTAGATATTTTTTTCTTTATCCTCATTTTTTTTTTAATAAATAAAAAAAAAATTACGATTTAAACCATGAAATTTAAATTTAGTAAAATTTAAAAAAAAAAAAATTAATTTAAATAAGTAATAAATAAAAAAAATAAAAAAATTAAAAATATAAAATTAAAATAAAATAAATAATAATAAAAATATTAAAAAAAAATAAGTCAAATCAGGCACGCATGAAGCCCACGTGCCCGCTTTGCTTCCTCCAGCTCCCTCGTATCTGACCCTAAAACCATACACCTGCCTGCTCTTCGAACCCTACGTGTCCTTCCTCTGTCGCCTCCTTCTCATCCACCGAGACCTTCCTCGCATCATTCAATGGAAACGTTTCAGTCTCTCCAATCTCCCTTATCCATTACCTTCACCATTTCATCTTCGCACTTCAGATGAAAAATTCCCTTTCTTGGTCATTTCAGCTTCAAAGTTGTTGTATGCCCAAGTGGTTTATTTGTTCCTCGTTGAATTCACAATTTCGCAGACCGCCTGAATTGCAAGCCATTGATCGATCATTCGAGGAGCAGGAGGAAGAAGAAGTATGTCGGGTCAGGGGCAATGCCTAGGCGTGATGAAGGCGCGGCTGGTGTTACAAGGAATATTTTAAGTATCTAAAACAGGTTATGTTGTCGAGGCAAGTAGATCATTTTGAAGCAACAAATAAAATGATATCTATGCACGGATTTCGGAACCAAAACCACTGGAAAAATAGGTTTAATGATCTACCGTATACCATTTAATCGATCACCTGTGAAAGGTCTCGTGTATTTTCAACAGCTGAATTGATGCATTGCCATCAGATGATATCATCCTGCGCTTTTTCTTTTTTTTTATTTTCTGGGTGAATGTACTGTGCTCCTCTCTGTCTACTTCAGCCTTCCGTGCTGTGGCAAGGACTCATAGTAAAACAAACTGAGTCTGTGCGTGCTTGCACTAAACCGTTAAATGTCAAATGTCTCTATAAGTCTTTCTTCTGCTATTATATAATTTTTGATAAAATCCAATCCAAATCTATGGCTTCTTTGTTTGGCATTGGTGCAAAGCTGCTGATGAGAAGCATAACAACAATTAGGTGGTCGTCCTATTCTTCCTTTAGATGTTTTCCTTCCAAAACAATTATCAGAAATTACTACTACTCTCAGCAGAATGATCCTCTAGATTGGGACCAATTCGAAATCTCGTTAACCATTGGAGCACACAATCGAAGAATACACACATTACACTCAAACCCCAACCCCGACGGGGGACAAAATTATGTTTGGCACAGTGAAAAACAAACAGGGGGAAATTGGAAAAGCCCCATGGCAGTTGTAGCTTTGTTGATAGGGTGGGTAGGCTCCAAGAAGAAACATCTGAGAGCATTTGCCGAGTGGTATACAGATTGTGGGATCCACACTATTACTGTTTGTCTTCCCATGGGGGATCTTCTGAGTTACTACATGGGCTCCAGGGCTCAACAGAACACTAAACTACTAGTACAGACATTAGACAAGTGGCTCAGCCAGGACAAGGACAAGCACAAGCACACTAGGAGTCTCATTGTTCATACCTTTTGTGTCGGTTGTCTCACGTAAGTTACATTGCTTCTTTATTCATTACCTTTTAATGTTTTTCTCACTCATGAATTGCTCAGTGTCAGAAGGAAATCTACGGAAAAAATTCCGCCAAGATTTATTAGTTGATGTATGTGCATTTTTGGTACATCTGCCCACAGTGTTAGGGATTATCTTGTGCATGCGAGTGAAATGGCACTGCCTGGATTCGAAATTGTGACCAATGGTTGGAAATTGACCTAACTTTGCCTTAGGTTAAACCTACTTTGTCAAGGGTTGTTTTGAAGTGAAGCAGCATTTCTTCGCACTGAGCGATAAAATAAAAAGTAACCTAACTAAATGCAGATCCGCTCTCACAGACAAATAAAATAACAAAATTAATAATTCTCCTTGGCTTCACACGGTTTTTTGTAATTCTGAGAAAAAATGATAAATGCTAAAGGTTTTTTTCTTTTTTTTGGGAAAACGTTTTGGAAATGTTTCCAGAAACACACCGCAAGGCGACACACCACATAGAACAGACTTCATTTACCTACACCTGACCACATCCCTTTGAAATTCATGCCATTTGAGTATGGAAAACCACAGTAAAAATGGAACCCTGGCAGTCTGTTTAATTCACCATCGACCTCTTCAGTAACCAACACACTGTTGGCGGATAAATAGATAAATTTAGATCAGTTCCTAATCAGACTCCATATTGTACAACATATTGTCAGTATCTGCTTTTAAGGTTTAATTCCATTATGTCTGACTAAATCCTACAGCTTATAATTCTCTTTTAAAGCACCTCCCAGGGTATGTCAAGAAGCTTTATTGGACTTGGATCAGTTTATCCTCATTCAGTTATTTTATAGTACAAAATGGTTGAAGTTCCATGGTTTTTGCACAAGTATTCAAGTAAAGCGTGGCTGGAGTTTTGGCCCTTAAGACCCAAATTTTTACTCACCCTAATACATTTATTTAGGGATTTACTATAACTAAACCTCTTATTTAGGCCCCTGGTTCCATATTTGAACCAAAGCTCTGATACCAAATGTAGGAGCCGGATTTAATTTAACATCTAGTAATTCTACCAACAATACAGTAATTTCTACTAGATTTATGAAAGTTCAATAATTCCAAAATATTTTAACACTTACGCATGTAAATTTATCAATGAATAATAAATTTAATATCTAATTAAAACAATGCATAAATTTGAAATAAATACCTGAACCTGATGCTATTAACCTTCGTTTGTCCGCCGCTTGCTTCCTTCCCACTTCTGCAAAACACCACCCAAAACCGTTCCTCTCTGCCAACTAGGTAGCTCCCTAGCTCCAGGATATCAACGGATATCTTGGCCCTCCATGCCCAAAACCCCCAACAACTCCGGTGCACTGTATCAATCCCACTCCACAACTTCACTCTCTCCGCAAATCCAGAGCTCCCCCAAAATTCATTCCCCAACCTCCATAGCATAATCTCCCATTCAAATCCTTCCCTTCCTTATCCCCCTTCACCGACTCTCCTCCCCCATTTTCTCCCTACCTAACCCATTTTTTACTCTTATCCTTTCCCGTTAATGCTTTTATCTTCTCAGGGTTCATAGGTTATCCCTTGTTGTATACACAACCATTTTATATCATATACCATTAATCTATTAAATCCATTACGTAAGTTATTAAATGTAGTTTGTAATTAAATTATTAATTAATTAATTAATTACAATTACATCCTTTAATTAATTAATAACTCACTTAATTAATATCATTAAATCATCTTTGTTTAATTAATACGTTGTTAACACAATTAATCCCCTAATTAGTTTCACTTTATAATTTCTTAAACATTTATCCAACTAGGGTCATTACAAAATGCCCAATAGCATAATAATCCGGATCACTTTCACGCAAGTGTCCTCAAAGAATAAGTTCGCTTAGTGCGAGCAAGAGAAGGATGTTACATACACCCTCTCTTAGTCTAAACTTCATCCCAAAGTTTCAAAGTATATAAGTCTCGAAATAATGTGTATCACAATATCATAAGTCTATCTATCCAACAAAAATGGAAACTATTGGCGCATTTCATATGCATCCTCCAAGGTCGCCGAGTGCAGACTGTAGTTGTCCCACTGGACCTTGACCTGATCTAGTGTTCGACGTCGTAGCTGTCGAATGCGATGATCCATAATGCGTATCAACTCAACCATGAGCGCCCGCTCATATGACATCCACAAGGTGCTCAAGTCAAAACATGTGTAGGATCAGTAATCATAAAGTCTCAAATAGAGACGTGCAAACGTCATGCATAGGCCTGAAGAATCAGGCAAGGCTAGTTACTAGGCTAAAAGCCTCCCTTTTCCACAATATTGTAGGATCCCATGAACCTAGGAGATCATTTATCCCCTTTTCCAAACTTGATCGAAATATTATGCAGTCTCAACTACAAAAATACTTGATCACCACATCATAACTATGGTCGACACGACATGCATCGACATAACTCTTCTGTCGATCCTAGGCTTCCTTGATCATTTGTCTTATAGTTTTCATTTAATCTTCCATTTCTTGGATTGCTTCTGGTCCCACCAGGACCCTATCCTCAAGCCGATCCCAACTCAAAGGTGTCCGACATGGTCTCCTAGAAAGAAACTCGAAGGGCGCCATATTAATGGTGCTTTGGTAATTGTTGTTATAAGCAAATTCTACCAGTGGCAATAATTCTTCCCAATGCTTCTATTGGTACATCATGTACATGCGCAACATGTCTTCCAAGGTCTAGTTCGTTCATTCGGTCTGCTCGTCACTCTCCGGGTGATACATAATACTAAGGTTAAGTTGCGTTCCCAAGGCCTCTTGGAAACTAGTCCAAAATCATCTAGTAAACACTCATCCTCAATCAGATATAATCCTCTTAGGTACGCCATGCAGCCTTACAATATCACTGATGAAAACCCTAGCTATGTCAGGTGCCTGATACGTCGTACGCACATGAATAAATGAGCACTCTTCGTCAGAGTATCGACTACCAAAAAAATCAAGTCATGTCTCCTTGCCATCAGTGGCAATCCAACAATGAAATCCATTGAAATAACCTCCCATTTCAATTCTAGAATAGCGTGTGGATGTAGTGATCCTGCTATATATCTATGTTTAGCCTTTACCTATTGGCATTCTAGACATCTGGCCATATAGTTGACTATGTCTACCTTCATTCCGTGCCAGAAGAATAAGGGTTTAAGGTTCACCCTCAATTTCGTGACTCCTGGGTGGGCCATGTACACTACTCTATGAGTCTCGTTTAGGATCAAACACCTCAACTCGCGATTCGGTGGTACATAAATTCAATTTTTAAATATCAGTAGTCCATCATCGTCCAACGTAAATCCTTCAAATCTTTGTACCATCATTGTGTTTTGTCTGATAAAATCCTTGACCTCTTATACCAGTCATCGTTGCGCTGTAAAGTTAGAATTTTTTCACGTAGATTCTTCCAAAGAGGCGACACCAAAGATATGTGTGGTCTTCGACTCAATGCATTTTCCACTCGGTTCACAGTTCCTTTTGTAAGTAATCTTGAATTCGTACTTGGTAATAAATTCTGACCAACGTCGTTGTCGTGCATTCAGGTCGCCTTGTGTAAAGATGTGTTGTAGTCCACAGTGGTGTGGTTTTAGTTAAAAAAAATTCCAGCAAGGTAGTGTCTCCAAACCTTCAAGGCATATACAATTATTAACAACTCCAAATCATGCATCTCGTAGTTCTCCTCATGCCTTCACAGTTTCCTCAAAATTTAGGTGATCACTCAACCGGATTGCATCAAGACTCCGCCTAAGCCTTCCTTGGACAAGTCAGTACATACCAAGAAGTTTTCATCCATGTTAGGGACCTTTAGTATCAATGTTGTTGTCAACATCTCTTTGAGCCTCCAAAATGATTCTGCACATTTCTCGATCCAAACAATCTTATTGTTCTTCTTCTGCATTTCCATGATCGTATTTTCTATCTCTGAAAATCCCTCGATGAACCATCTATAGTATTCTGCTAAACCCATGAAGCTAAGCACTTTCTATACATTGGTCGGCGCAGGCCATTCCATAATAGCCTCGACCTTTGTTGGATCTATGATGATACCTTCATCGGAGATGACATGCCCTAAGTAGTGAATCCTCGATTGATAAAACGAGCATTTGGACACTTTCCCATACAATTTGTGCTCTCACAAGAATTGTAGTACCAAGCGCAAGTGCTCGTCATGCTCCTACATCGTTCGAGAGTAAATCAAAATATCATCAATGAATACTTGGACAAACTTGTCGAAGTACTCACAGAACACCCCGTTCATCAAACTCATAAATACCCCAAGGGAGGTTGTTAGTTTAAAAGGTAAAACAATAAACTAATAATGTCCAATTCTTGTCTTAAAGGTTGTCTTAGGGATGACATAATCCTTAATCCGTAACTAGTGACACCCTGATCACAAGTTGATCCTTGAAAACATCGACACGCATTTAATCTGGGTGAATAGATCATCAATCCTTGGAAATGGGTACTGATTCTTGATCATTGCCTTGTTCAATTGATGGTAGTAAATGCAAAGTCTCCACGACCCATCCTTCCTTCGAATGAAATTAACAGGCATACCCCACGGTGACACACTGGGATGTATAAGTCCCAGGTCCAACAACTTATTCAATTGTATTTTAAACTTCTGTGACTCCAGAGTCAACATCTGATAAGGTGTTCTTGCTATCAATTCAGTCCACGATTTTAGGTTTATGGTAAAATTAATTCCCTCTCTAAAGGAATCCTAGGTAACTCCTTAGGGAAGACGTCCTCAAATTAACTTACCACCGGAAGGTGTTCTAGACCTTATACTAATCCCTTCTCATTTAACGCAAGGATCACATAAAGATTACATCCCTTGTGCATAGCTTTTTGTAGCTGTAAGGAAGAGATGAACCTCAGGGAAACTCCCTAGTTATGACCTATAATCACATGTCTCTGTCCCTCATTATCGGCCAAGCTCAATTGTTTTGTCTTATAGTTGAGTATTGAGTCAAGCGATTCCAACCAATCCATACTAATCATGACATCATAAGATCCTAAGATCATGACGTACATGTTGGCCCTGGTAACAAACTCTCCCAGGTTAAGGCTACGGCCCGTAACATTCCCTCCAACCTTATATTTGGCTCCAGATGCCATTTCTACAAATCTAAAATCTTCTTGTTCGACTTCCCTTGCCTTAATTCATTTTAGCGCTACACCAGAAATGAAACTCTCGGTAGTACCAAGATCTATCAAAATACTAAGGGTCTGGTCAGTGATGGTACTTGAAGTCTTGAGAATAGTCGACTCGTGCTCTACCTGGTGGTTATCCACCATTGCATGAATCCGATAGGCCTTGCCTAAAACTCCCATAGTAGTGGATGCAGCTGATCCATATGCTTTGACCCCTTCCTCTGGGTAGTAGTTCTGGTAATGTGGCTCCCCACAGTCCAACACACCTTCTTCGGTCAATTATTCCTGGTACTCGAAGTAGAAGATGAATTCTAACAATAAGGCCAAACTCGAACTTCTTGACCTTAAGTTTCTGGGTAATTTGGTGCAGATCATACCGAAGCAGCTCCAAAACGGGCCTCGTACTCAGGAACCATGTGACTTCCTTGTCGCAAGGTGTCAAACTAGTTGAGTTGACACTCAACAAATTCCTCTGAAAGATACCTCTCGTGGAACCTTTCCTTGAATAGTTCCCATGACACGTTGTCGACAGCCATGTTCAAATGTGGCACGAGTGTCTTCCACCATAGAAGTGTGCTCCCCTTCAGTTGAAATACCACCATGCAGACCTTCATGCTGGAGGTCATAATCATGAAGCGTGAAGCACAACACCTTTCTCTACAACCGTGCCTCGACAACACAGCCGTCTGCGACACTCGTGGACTCAAGAACCCAACACTCTCGAGTTCTCGGTGGATGCTAACGGTACTAGCTAGGGCACGTTGTAGACCCTCAGGGGTACAGGTGCCCTACTCTCATCTAAGCACCAATGGTGAATCAAGCCCCTTGAAATTACTTGGAAGGGCCTTATCAGACCATCATCATCCCTTACAATAAGTGAATCCAGCCCAAGGACTTGTTCTTCCCCTTGAGGGTTCAAATCTGAGGGTGCGGGAACTTCTGGAGGTGTCACACCTCTTTCCAAGGCACCACGTTGTGAACCTCTGAGGCGTACTCTAAATGAGATCACCACATGGACACGTTAAAATTTTTAATTAACATAAGGGTTAATACTCATGAGTTTATTGCAATGGAAATCCTAGAGATTCATAGTCGCAGGGTTGAACATGCTCTGATACCATATGTAAAGTCGTGATCATTACGAATACAAGCGAAGCAAAAAGTGTGATTTTTTATTTTTTTTTATAAACAGGATGACAACAATGATTACAACTAGACAACACACCTAACGGTGAGCACCACACCCACCGAATAGGCAACAGACAACTATGACTCCATGCACTGGCACAAGAGAAGATGGGAGAAACATGCGTAAAACAACAATGATAAACGACTACCCACCTGACGCAAACATGACCATGCCTACAAGCTAAGACACAACATTCGCCTCCCAACACAAGGAACTTGACGACTAATGACTAGAACCTCAAGGCACGTGAACCAAATGCATGAAGGAATTACACAATCTAGTACCAACATCAATCACAACAACAAACACCCACATCAGGAAGCACAAGAATCCAGCCAAGTTATCATTCACATCTATCCGACAGGGTGTGCAATTATCCCCTCATCATGAATCACACCACCACAAGGTGATAGGCGTGACCGTAACCATTGTGAAACATATCATAACTGGACCCTCATCCCAAGATAAATCCAACGTGCTTAGAGACCAAATCCACTGACAAAAAGACTATTCCCACACACCAAAGAAACAATTCAACACAACGCAAGATGACAATCTCAAATTACATTGTGCATGTTATTAAACGAATTCACCAACAAATCATAAACCATTAGTTGTTTAAGCAAGACATCTAGGTAAAAAGGAATGAACTATTATGCATTTAACATGATCAAATTTATGTCGTCAACAAAATATGTGTTATCCATTAATATAATATAAGTTAGCTACCATAAGCACTTGACATACTCTAATTTGTGGAACCACAACTTGATCACTGTCTAAAATCAATAAGATTCATAACATAAGACCCATATGAACCATAAGTCTAAAATCGTTGCTATACAATAATAAAAAGTCACTATTATACAACCTCTATAGAATCACTATCAATATTACTGTTAAATCACAGCCAAAGATAAATAATAACTCGTTGTCATATAATGAATAAAAAACAATTGTTGTCATACCAGATAATGCAAGATCATTGTCTAAGATATTTACGGCCATAGAAGTTAAATCGCTGGTCATAATAACCTATGTCTAGTATTGAAATTGTTGTCAACTTTTACTCTCAAACTATGATATCATTGTACCCATTCATACCATGTGTCTGGAATAAATTGCTATATGAGTTCACTATCATAATGCAAATTGCTATCCTGAAATCACTATATTATTGGCCTTCATAAAATAAAAATTGTTGCTATTAAAAAATGAACACGTTATTATCACGGATTATTATTTACCGACAATGATAACGCTCCCTATAAATTATTAACCCACATTATTAATAACACCCATTATTGACTGTCAATGATATCGTTGCCTATGAATTATTAACACACAACATTATTAACACACATTATTTACTATCACAAGATTGATACACATCGTTATCAACATCTATACACATCCACATCTATACCATTCTCTCTCATCAACTATACAATTCATTCTCTTACACGGAATGTTTAATATTTAGCATTTTGAAACACTACCATTAAATTCTCCAGTTTTAAAAGGATTAAAACACATGTTAAATTTTCATTATAAAAATGTATAATTAAAAGGATTAAAACGAATCAAGACACATACCTAAAGGGATTTAAAAGGATTTGGAAGGATTAAAATTCATCTTATAAGGATTAAGATGCATATTAAATTTTCTAATTAATATTCATCGCTACACAACATATTAAAAGGCATTCATGCTCATATTAAAAACGCAGCCATGAAGGCTGGGTGATTTCGCCCAAAATGTCATGGGGTAACCCTATGTAAGGAATCCTCATTGCAATATTGTGTAGTGTGCCATGAAATCATGGTGTGAATATTTTGTGTGTGCCACAAAGATGGTGGTTTGAAGGTTGTTTCATAATGTCAAGCGAATCGTGTAAGGTGCTGTGAAAAACAGTGTAATCATTGTATAATAAATTGTTGTCCATTAAATATATATACAGTATAATATGCCATCCAAAAACGCAGTGTATCATTGTCCCATAAAAATGTAATAACAATATAACAGGAAATTAGCAAGGGTTTAAATATACATATCTCTGTCAAGATAATGCTTTCTTAAAAGGATTAACAACTCTAAAGGAACTTAGCCAGGAATTAAACTATATATATAATGTTGTCATAACAAATGGAAACGTTTTCTATAGAAATCTAATTGTTGTCTAATTAAATTCTATGTCTATACAATTATACTTGTCACTAACCAAATGAAACAATAAAGATTTTGCTGAGAAAAATATGAGTTCGTTGTGTGTTATGATATCGTCGTGCAAAGAAGGACGAAATAATTGTGCAATGGAAGGATGAAATCATAGTCTTTAAATGTATAAACAAAGGGTGAATTCACATGGTAAAATTTACCATCAAATGTATTAATTTCTAGAGGAAAATCGCAGGCCCAGTGGATTAAAAACACAACACAGTTTCACCATCGAAAAGTGATAAATTACAGAGGAAAAATTCATGATTGAATGCTTGCAGGGAGAAAAGATAATCAATGCGCATAGGTAATCAATCACAATAAGGCGCCATGACCATCAATCAAACAAGAACAATCAATAGGGGTAGACGTCTAGGAAATACATCCTTCGCTCATCATCCATGCATAGAAAAGTAGGGCATTAGAATCTATATGTTGCTATGCACCGAAGTGGTGACCGTCGATTCGGCTCCTAGCCGAATGCTCAGGCATAGACTGACGAACTAGGGATGAGGATGAAGTAAAAGCACAACTCTTCACAACAATCAACGAAACCAAAGGACAATCACAACATGTAGGGATTGAATTCCAAGGGAAACAAGTCAAGATGCGAGCTTAACACTATGGGGAATTTAAGTTCTCGGTTTAAATGCTAAGTCAAACATTTTCTTTACCTAATTAAAAGTATAGAATGGAAAGCATAAGGTATAATAAGAATCTACCATGCAAAATCAAGTAAGCGTACCGTATCCCAAATCATCCTCTCTGAGTCGTTGTCCCGCGCGCTCTATGCAGCTACCGCGTGTCGACCGATGAGACTTCACCGGTACCTCCCAGCCAACGCTAGGGGTACTCTTCTTCCCCCTTATCTCCCTAAGCCACAAAGGGGCCACGCACCCTAAAACAGAGAACAACTAGCTCCTAGCTTCCCTCACAAGGCCGAGCTACCACTCCTCACCCAACTATGTATCCCAACTCCCACAAGCTAAGTCAATCAAGTCTGAAATTCTGTAGCGTAACATTACACATAACAGAAGAGATCCATGATCCTCCTCCTCCCTCCTTTCTAAGTCATTTACTTTCCCAAAATATCATTTTGTTTAATTTTCAATAATTTAATTCATAAAAATCCTCCCCGTACATGTGTCACCCATCCCCTCCATTGCACCATAAATTAATTTCATTAGTTAATTAATTACTCATATTTCCCTCACTCACCTAAAAGCATTCCTATAATCGGTCCCAGGTGTCCCCATATTCCCTTACACATTTTAATGATTTAACCCCTTACTAATTCACTAGTTGAGTTCAATTTAGAATGTTCTTAAATGCAAAATACCTTACTAAGTTAGTATTTCTTCTTTTTCCTTTTGTTTTCCTTTCTCTTTATGTTTCCCACTTTTTCCTAGTTTCCTAATTCTTTTAAATTTCCCTCTTTCCCTATTCATTTAAAACTCCAATTAGCAAGTGTAGAAAATTACCTTTTTCCCCTTTTTCTTTTTAATTAATAAATTTTTAATTAGCATATGTAACAAAAAAATTATTTCCCCCTTTTCCCTCTTTTTAAATTTTATCCCCGAAAATATTTTTTATAATTTAATTGAATCGCCTACCCCCTTCTAATCACATGATTAAAGATGATTATTATTATTGTTTATTTTTTTTTTTTTTATTTTATATAAATATATGTTTTTTATCACAAATATCACTTACCTAGATTTTAATTTTCGAGGTTGGGCGACATTTTATTAGGGAAATTGTCTTTAAATATTACTTATCACGTTATTCATTCTAATTCCATCTAGGTTTACTCATTTATTATTTCACAATGCAACGTGCCCTTCAGGATGCACTGGGTGCTCCAATGGTGTCACTCGTCTCATTCTATATCCCGTCCACAACATGCCCTTCAGGATGCACTACGTGCTCCATGGGTGCCACTCGCCTCTTGACTGACTTGGTAGATATCAAAACCCCTCGAGTCGATACTCTATCATGTGATCTTGTGGGAGACTAAGGGCCTCTAAGGAATAAGGCCCCTGCCTTATTGCACGCCGCTTAGAATCATCATGAGTGACTATCGCAGTCTACCCCCATGGCATCGTGAGTCTTGTCGAACTAGGTAATCGTTAACCTACAGTCCCAACCACGACGGGAGTGCTAGTAGGCTATGGCAGGGTTGCTATCCACACCTCTCCCTCAACATCTCTGGTAGTCGTGCGTGACCCCTCTACTCCACATGTGAGTCTGGTCGACAAGATATCATCAGCTTGTATCATCAACGAATCATGTTAGAATAAAATCCATAATCATAACATCTAATCATATGCACATATTTCATATATAGAACAATCAAACCCTAATAGTCCACTCCATGACTCGATCCGGAGTCCAAGGGGTATCATCGATGCCTCTGCATCCTCGAGGTCCAAAATCCGGCACACTCAGGAAAACTGAGTCAATAGCACATGTCTGTGTCAATACAACAAAGTAACATGGCATCAATCCATAACACCTCATAATCATAAGCAAATGCCCAATAGTATAACAATCTATATCACTTCCACGTAAGTGTCCTCAAAGAATAAGTTTGCTCAGTGCAAGCAAGAGTGCGATGTTACACTTACTTTCCATTGCATATGACACTTTGTGTGTTTCTAACTTCAAGTGCCATTGTATTACTTTTTACTTTCCATTTCACATAGTAATCATATTTTGGAATCTAATAAATGAATGGAAATAAGGGATTGGAAAAATGTCTCATTTCAAATGAAGGTGCAACACATTGTTCACAAAGGCACCCATAAATGAGACAATATAAACCCTTGATATCTCAAGAACCTATGTCTGAGAGTATTTCCTCTCCACCCACCTCATACTCATTGCACACTAGTACATTTGGGTCAAATTCCTACGACGCATTCGACGCAATTGCCACTTTATATTGTCGGGAGAACGACAAACAATGGACCCCGACAAACGTTGTTTCACATGACGTCGCTTTTTCGACGACATAGATTTCGTTGTTATTGCGACGTTTTGAACGTGGAAAGACTAACGTCTTGAACGTGGCAAGAGAGACGTCTGAAACGTGGCAATAGAGACATCTGGAATGTGGCAAGACCGACGTCTTAAACATGGCAAGACCAACATCTTAAATGTGGCAAGAGAGACATCTGAAATGTGGCAATAGAGACATCTGGAACGTGGCAAGACCGACGTCTTAAACGTGGCAAGACCGACTTCTTGAGCGTGGCAAGAGAGACGTCTGAAATGTGGCAAGACCAACATATTGAAGGTGGAAAGAGAGATGTCTAGAACGTGGGAAGAGAGATGTTAGGAACGTGGCAAGAGAGACGTCTTATACATGGCAATAGAGAAATATTGAACGTGGCAAGACCGACGTCTTGAAGGTGGCAAGAGAGACGTCTAGAATGTGGGAAGAGCGACATTAAGAGGTATCATCTCCGACGTGGTTGCTATGGGAGCGACACTCCAAGATGTCGCAATAGAGACCTTCTTATAGGTATTTTAAAAAAAAATACAATATCAGTACTAAGAGGGACAGGTAGATTAACCTTTGCTAAGATAGTAGCCATATCAATATTTAAATCTATATCATCGGTCTATATTTAAGAAACTCGGATTTTTTTATTAACAATTTATCCTCTTAGTTTATGTATCCATTAGATATAGTTTTCTTAACACTTTCATATCTCTATAGCCACTAGGTGGCATTGATTCTTTTATTTCAATCTTAAATAATGACCTAAGATATTTTTGCTAATATTTAGATAAGACTATAACAATTGATTGTAATTCCATGGTTGCTGGTGTGTAGAGATGTTTTTTGGGGTCTATAATTTATGAGTCAGAGAGAGAATAGTCTCTATTAGAGACATATGATGTTGGTCACCTTCTTTATTGTGGGCAGGAGAATAATCACAACATCACAGATGAAACATAACATGAAGTAGAAAAAGATTTCAATATACAAGGAGACATGCTTTTCCCTCCATTGAAAAGAACCATTTGATTAGGTAAAATGTTAATAACTGCAAAAGAAAAGGCCAATTTTCCCTCCATTGAAGGGCATCATTTCATTGGGTAACACCTCATATCAACATAAGTGAAAAGATAAATTGCACATTGCCAACCAACTATTAAAATCCATTAGCACCACTAGAATCCAAAGAATTTAGGGAAGCTTCATCAAGCAAAAAGCAAAAATGAACAATCTTTGAATCCAACCCCTATATATTCCAAATCCAAACTCCTCTAAAGCATCAACAACTTCAAGTTCTTGTCTTTCATCTATTTTCCATAATCAAACATCAATTCCAATACACTAATGCATTTCCAACCATCGATAATTAACAACTTGGCTACACAACCATTTTTTCCATCATTAGCAGCCAACACACTCTTTTTACATTGCCCTATTGAGAATAACATTCATCCAACCCACATTAATAACACCTTTACTACAAGCCAATATCCTATAACCCTGTCTTAATTGATCCCCCTCTATAACATCACATATCTAAGCCTTTAAATGTAGAGGTTTATCTAACATTCACTGTATAGACACAACTATCCTAACAGTACCTCAACTACATCTCACTCACATTATTAATCAATGTAAATATGTGCTATCCTCACCTTTATGCACTCTTTTGGTTAGTACTAGTAACCTACTAATCCCTCTCGCTTGCTCACTTCTATTATTACACATGATTAGCACCCACAATCCTGATATATAAACCCCCTACCCATTTAAGTATGGGGCTTGCAGTTTACAAGTAGCATAATTTCTCTTAGCATATTTTCAAATTGTATTGTTCCTATCATCACAGAATCGCATGCCTAAATCTTTCAGGGAACAATCACTTGAAATACAACCATTAATTTTCTAGCTATTGTCTTCATTCTGCATGCATTTGGAGTTGACTTGCACCATGCTATATGAGTGATCAAGAAAGACAATTTTTTCTGTATACAATTTCCAACAAAATTAGTCACTATTTTGCAAGCTTTTAATGGCCCGCAGTCAATAGCATATATTAACTACAACTATAGGATAATTCCCGTGTACAGTTGATGAGGGTATTCTCATAGTTGACTAGTCTAAATTTAGCACACAGGGAATCCAGACAATACTTAGCCATAATGCCATACAATTTACATGACACAGCACACCAGCATATCCGCAAAGTACTTTATAAATATATGACAAACAACTTTATGAATATACAAAAATAGTATATAAGAGGTTTGAGAAAACAAACATGATTACAATATCTAGCAAGCTTCCATAGAATATTTTAATAAAACACAAGCAACTTCTACAATATTTGGTACTGAAAAGGACCAAACAAGGAATACACCAAACAAACCAAAACATTCAACATACTGTTTTCAAACAGGAGCCCTAATTCAAATAGTATCCTTCTCAACATGTCCAAAGTGCTCAGACGCATTAACAAATTCTTCACAATCTGCTCCAACTTCCTTAAATGCTGAAACATGCTTTAGAATAAGCTTAGCCAACATAATCTTGAAACCAATCGCGCTGGTGCTTTGAGTGTCTGCTCTGCCATGCACTCCCATCATTGCCTCTCCTGAAAGACATCCAACTTGAGCACCCATCATATAGGCATTGCAGGCACCAAGAATATAATGGCCCCGTTGATGGAAGTGCTCTCTCACAAATGATTCAAAATGCTACAAACAATTATAAGGAACAATATAAGGTTTCTACAGCTACAACTATGAACAATCCAATGCAAATAGAAATAACCTATACCTGCATAAAGACAATAACTTTTGTAGTTTAACAGTGATATTTTCATGAGAGATCTCAATGCATCGTACCTTTGGAGGTTTACGTAGAAAATATAACATTGATTTACAGGATAACAAGAAAGAATTTTCATTATATGCCAGAGAGTTCTTCTCCCCTTCATCTCTACCAATTTGTTTATCATATCCAACCTTGTTGAAGTAAGGTTTTGAATTTAGTACAAGAACTTGAAGTGAAACAAGGAATTGAAGGATGCTTGAATTCAAGGGGTCCCAAACTTCATTCCCTCTGCCTGTCCATGTGTTTAAAAGATTAAGACATATCTTCCCATTTTCATACAGATTGGGATTTAATCGAAGACCACCAGAATGATAGTGTGCTAACTGCGAAGATTGAATCGTCAACCCAAATAAAATAAATAAAACATCAAATGAGATTTAATAAGAAGAAAGATAAAAATCGCCTTCAAATGACATATTATTGGCTTATTTGGTTATGAAAAGAGTATTTGAAAATGGCCAGTTAATGGGAAACTAGAAAAGGACTGTGAGATTGTTTGATTCTAACTCTAGAAAAATATATGATTTGAACAGTCGGTTTGAATCCACTCATGCTTCTAATAGTATGCTTGTTTGTTGCGCATAATTTGTGTTATTTTTGGCACATTTCTGTAATTTAGTTAGCACTGCCTCAAGCATATGCTAGTGGACCTCTATTAGATCTTACTTGTATATATATTCATTACCGATCTGACATTATTGGCAGTGTTTTAAGTGCTGAAGTTTTAGCTGGATGCAACTTGACAATCCTGTGCTTCTGTTTGTGTACATACAATTCTAGCTTCATCATTGTGGGACAAAACTGTTAGGTTGTGGGATGTTTTTGACAGTAAAGGTATCGTGGAGAGTTTTTCACACACCCATGACGTTTTTATAGTTTCATATCAGCCTGATGGAAGGAAACTTGCATGCAGTACATTAGATGGTCAGATTTACTTTTGGGATCCGATTGAGGGTCAGCTAATGTGGACAATTGAAGGTCAGAGAGACATAGCAGGAGGAAGGCTTGTGGGTGATCATAGGAAAACAACTAATTCAAGCTCAGGGAATTGTTTTACAAGCTTATTCTACTCTACTGATGGCAGCTATATTTGGGCAGGAGCAAATACATCTGCATATATGATGTAGTAGAACAGGTTAACTAAATCTCTCTTAGATTTTATCTTGCATCATATCATTTATAACATATATATTATATATATAGATATATAATTCTTATTCAACAACAAATTGCAATGTTCTCTAGTATGACTAATCTTTTTCAACAAAAAATTGTGATGTTCTCTAGTATGACTACAAGTCTGTAATGACATGGTCCTTTTCCTTGCTACCGTAAGCCAGTGTTTCCTCTTTACTGACTGTATTTTTTTCTGATTGAGTAAGTAGTTTTGTCCATGTTTGTGGTTTCTGTAATGATTATTATTTAACTTTGGCTTCATGAAAATAAGATTTTGCATCCTCCTTTTGACTTTATTTCTCTGAATAATACTGTTATAATTGTTCCTACTTATTTATCTTTACTTGATTCTAAGTGTATTCATTTTTGTACAAGATTAAATAGGTCTGTTGAATATTGTTCAAACAAGAGTCATGTACCCTGAAAAGCATGCGTGTGCACACACACACACATGTACATTTTATATGCTTGCATTATAGTTTATACTGTAGCACTATTATTTATGTTGTTTATAAAATCCTGACAATTCGGGGGATTCTTATTTTGCTTCCAGAGATTGAGCAGTGCATATTATCGTTTGTTTGATGCCTATATTTCACTTTCAGCAATTCAATACATGGACCATACTTGTTTAGATTTGTTGGTTTTTACATATTTACAACGATTAGTGTTTCTTTTGACTTCTTTTTTGAGTTAGTTTGGTCATTCGATGATTGACCATAGTTTTCGTTCCATTTTAATGTTTACTCTGAGCTTGGATCTACTTGCAGGTCTGAAATGGGTTTTGGCGTTTTCAGTTTTTTCATTGTTTCTGAACATTAAATTAGTCCAGGCTAAAGTAATACTCTTCAAGTTCAAAATGTGTGTGTGTAAGATATTGTGGTAAGCTTTGCAAATGGTAGAGGGTGTTTCTTAGTTCATGACACGTTTTTTCTAGTAAGAAACTAAGTGGTAACATGTACATTCGTTAAAGGGTTGAAATTGCCAACATTATAACTATCCAGTATCTATAAGAGGTATGCTGCTATAAATGCACCCAAGCTCATTGTAGTTTATGCTTAAAATATCTACATCAAAGTGGACAAGCTTGAACAAAGGCAACTGTAAAAGTCTTTCCTTGTAGCCTGTAGTTTCTAGTTGTTTTGGTAATGATTGAAAATTGAGCCAAATCTCATAGTTAATGGTGCCTACATGAACAGTACATGGAGCTACATTTAATTAAATGTGGTTATATAGTATGGTGATTCATGAGGTAGCAATAGTTATTTAGGTTGCAAGTACATGAGATAGCACTATGTTGTCTCCTACAATTTTTATATTCTATATATGAGCGTACAACATATGTACAATTTTGACAATATCCTCCCTTAATGGAATAATTGCTCTATTGTGTTTTGTTGTGTGTGTGTCCTCTCGCACTGTTGGTATTGTGTTCATATAAATTGATGTTAGAGCCTAGCATTTGTGTCTTTTAGATCTATTCACCTCAAGGCTCAATGGTTTCCATCTCTTTCCCTTCTAGATCTCACACCATTAGACTTTTTACAATTAAGGTCCTAGATCTAATCTCACTGAGGGTTTCCACCTTTTACCCTCTACTAGATCTACTCTCATCAGCAAGCTTTATCTTATTGGAGTTACAATTGTCTTTTTCTTTGTACAAGGTCAAAGGAGCCATATATCCATGTCCATATCTTAGAATTGCAAATTCTCATGTGCATTGGAAAGCTTGAATGAGCTCTATGATGTGGAGAGGTACATAATTCCATTCGTCAAGTTGAGGCCCAAAAACCAGTGAGAAATGTCTGAAAATCACAATTTGGTTTTCAAATTGAAACTGCCAAATTTGTGTTTTGTTGCATCTTGCCAAAAACATTCAAATCCAGAAGAGCGTACTCAAGATAAATTTCTTTCTTGTTTACTTACCAGTATTAAGAAAAAAATAGATATGTTTGAAGTAGATTCTCTGGAAAAAGCATATGAAATAGCCATATACGTTGGGATTGGATTTTCATTTTGAAGGTGAGTTATAAGTACTTCTTCTGAAACCCTTCCACCTCCAAGAGTAAACCAAAAACTAATGGAAAGTTGAAGGGTTTCAGCTAACCTTCTTCATCTACCGGGAAAGGAAAATATTGCAATTACCATAAAAGGTATGGTAATTCCACTAACAAATGTAGAACTTTTTAGACTAAGAAAGAATCAAAGGCTCTTCTCACTGGGCAACACCCTGAAGATATTGCTCTCCTACTCAAGCAACAACTCGAAGATGTTGAGATCACAATTGACAATCTAGCCACTCCAGATATGTGACTTATCTTGATGACTAGAGACTAATCATTCAGTGTGAAGGAAGCATTATTCACTTGGAAATTGGAATCACTATGTAAAAGATCACTTGGTTTCTCTCATCATTGATAATGGCAGCCATAGAAACATAAAATCTCGAAACCTAGTTTTAGATTTAATGCTTGCTACTACAACCCAGCCTACTCCTTATCACTTGCATTGGATTAAAGATGATGGGAATATAACACTAATAGCAAGGCAATGTGCAGTTACTTTTGCCATTTGATTCTTCAGGGATACAATTCATTGTGATGTTACTGCACTTGACAGCTTTCAGCTAATTGTTGGGTGTCGTACCAGTATAATCGACATACCATTCATGATGGGCAGCACAACATCTACAAAGTTCAGAAAGATGGTAAAGTATACCAACTCACCTATGCTACTTCTTTGTCTAGATATCCTTTACTTTCTGGCAAGCACGGAATGAAACAGGTTAATGTCAATGAGTACTTAGCAATTGGTGTTGTTTGACAAGAAAAAGAAGATAACATAGGGAAGCTTCCTTCATCGGGTAATAATTCAGGGTATTATAGATGCATATTCAAATGTTTTTGAAGAACCTACAGGATTGTCTCCTCTTAAAATGACCCAACACAATAGACAACATTGATTTGATTCTTGGTTCTTCACTCCCGTTTTTTTTGCATATTGAACAATATCTATCGAGTGTAGAGATCGAGAAGCAGTTGGAAAAACTTCTTGAAGATGGTAAGATTTTCCCTAGCACTTTTCTTTATGGTTCTCTAGTCCCCATTATACGCAATAAAGAACACGATCACCAAACAATGTGCAAAAATCATAGAGCATTGAATAAGATGACTGTGAAAATCAAGTATGCATTGCCAAGGATCGATGATCTCATACAGTAGTTAAAGGGGGTCAAACATTAACACAAAATTGATCTCGTTTCTCGTATCGTTCGGTACATATGTACTATGGATCCTTCATATGTGACTAGTTATGCCTTTTTGTGTTTCCATTGCTCCAACCACATAAATGAGAATAATCAGTGACATCTTTCGTCCACATTTTGGGAAATTCATAGTGGTATATTTGGATGACATATTGGTCTATATTAGCAGTTGGGAGGACCACATTAAACATGTTCAGATTGGTTTTTCTTTACTATGATAACATTTATTGCAAGCAAAAGTGAAGAAGTCATTCTTTTGGTAGACTTCAATTCGTTATTTTTGTTTTGTTATGGACTGCAATGGTTTTCATAAAGATCCTACCAAAGTCAAAGCCTTTCAAGATTGAAAAGATTGATGAACTCCATCTAATGCTACATATTTGAAAAGATTCCTTGGTGGTATGAATTTATATAGAGAATTCATATGACATTTCTCTCACATTGCCAAGCCACTTCGTCAACTCTCCAATGAGAAGCATTTCTCATGGAATGCTACGAAAAATAAAGAATTTAAAAATCTCAAGGATGGCCTTTGCTAAGCTGCAGTGCCTACTCTTCATGATTGGAATAAGTTCTTTGAGATAGAGCATATTCATCAGATTATGTTATAGGTGTGGTTCTTATGCAGGGGGGTACTTTCTGCAACAAAACAAAACTATACCAAATATGATATGCATTTGTTCAAACACTCAAGCAATTGAGGGAATACATTATTGGTAAGGAAATAATCGTTCATAGTGATCATTGTAAAAAATCCAAGCCTAGGTGACTAAAGTCCTTGATCTCAATTAAACAAGTAATTGTTGAATTTAATTAATGCTGAAATTAAATTCAAACCATAGCATCATTCACACAATCACTGGAAATTAAATAACGGAAGCATAAAACAATGTCACGCACACACAGATAATTACTACTTCAAAATTAGCATTTCATTCCTTCGAAAAACTTACAAGGAAACCACCACATGCTGCCAAAACCAGGCAGCTGCACGGTTACCCAAAATTACCCTGAATTGAGCGTAATGGCCTGTTGCATCACTGTATGGCCTGTCCTACAACCTGTACAGACCCCTACACGGTCTTTCTGTATGACCTTAATGGGTACCTGCATGGACTATCTATACGGTCCTGTCCATATGACTATATGGACTTCTGTACGACTGTACCGAGCTGTTCTGTACGGAATCCTGTACGGGACTGTATGCTGCCCGAAAATGCCTCTTTCTTCGTTGCCTGCTCTCTCTCTCTCTCTCTCTCTCTCTCTCTCTCTCTTTCTCTATCGCTCAACTTGCTCAACTGTTTGTGTGTGTTTGAACTCTCTATCTTGACCCATCTTTGTTCTTTTAGCTAAGATCAAAACCCTATCTATTTTCAGTTTACTCCTATGCATGAGATACACTTTTTTAGACTTAACAACTAAATATAAGACTTTCACTTTTTTTTAACTAAAGTGAATTTCGAAATAGAATTACTTTGTGAAGATATCTCAAACTACTTCTCACACATTCACACTAAACCTGTGTGGAAGTTCCTGTCCGTGATATAATTCTCAACAGTCATCGATTCATTGTTGGTAAGGAAACAATTCTTCATATTGATCGTCTAACAGTTATGTTTTTTATTTCACAATCTAAGATTCAGGAACAAAAGCAACTTCAATGGGCTCCTTATCTTCAATGATTTCACATCCCTTCGAAATAGGGAAAATTCTAACATTTGGAAGTCTGAGTTCGAGTCACTATGTGACTCCTCTCTAACAACCTTGTTGGACATTCCCACCTTTGGCAGCACTGGTGAAGTTGCCCAGAGTACAAAATTTCTGATCAGTTGTGTCCACTAGAATTATTTGTAGTTAGATTGAACATATCCTATTCATGCTCAAGATATTCAAGCACTTATAAGGTTTTCCATGGAGGGAAAGGATGTTACAAATGCATTCACATATACACAGGTAATTACTCCTTCAAAATCAATGTTTCATTCCTTAGAAAAAGTTACAAGGAAACCTCCACATGTTGCCAAAACCAAGCAGCTGCACAGTTTCCAAAAATCACCCTGAATTGAGTGGAATGGCCTGTCCTACAACCTGTATATACCCCTACACAATCTGTCTGTATGACCTATATGGGCACCTGTATGGACTGTCTGTACGGTCTTGTCCATAAGACTGTATGGACTTCAATGTTATCAGAACTGAAAACAGGACTAGATCGGTCGACCCCGAAAATTCAAAACCGGAAAAAAACCAGACCAAAAAACCAATTGACCAAAAACTAATAAAATATTCAAAACTTGAAAAAAAAACATATATATTCATGTGCATCAATACGAATCCAAACCATTTATACACAAATATGTAAAGATTCTCATTTATATATCGAGTAAGAGTGCATATAACCAAAATAACACTGAGTGCAATACATATCTGAAGTTCTGAACAAAAATACATCAATAAAGAGGCTCTATTTGCCCTCTAAAGTCCAAAAATTAGCATAGTATATTGTATGATACTAGAATCTAGATACTATTGTACTAATCATCAGAATCCTCAACATGAATAGACTGGGACCCTACATGGGGATTGTGGATTCCACTTGATTCCCTTGGCCCTGAAGGTATTTGTACCTCTAGTTGTGGAAGTGGGTCCAAGTCCAAGCCCCCTCAAACATGATTTAATTTTTTTGCCAAAAAAATTTGAAATCTGCCTTCTCTAGTGCGTCGTACGTGTTCCGTATGGAACTAGACGGAACTGGCCAAAAATGGTTCAGTGTGGCCGGTCCGGCCATTTTGGGGCTAGAGACCTGTCCGGTCGGCTGGTTTTGTTGAACCGGGCCAATTCTGATAACACTGATGGACTTCTGTTTGGCTGAATGGAGTTGTTCTATACGGATCCCTGTATGGGACTGCATGCTGCCTGGAAATGCCTCTTTCTTTGTTGCCTGCTCTCTCTCTCTCTATTGCTCAACTTGCTCAATTGTTTGTGTGTGTGTGAACTCTCTATCTTGACCCGTATTTATACTTTTAGTTGAAATCAAAACCCTATCTATTTTCAGTTTACTCCTTGTATAAGTCATGCACGAGATACTCTTTTTTAGACTTAACAGATAAATATACGACTTTCACTTTTTTTAACTAAAGTGAATTACAAAATAGAATTAATTTTTGAAAATATTTCAAACTATTTCTCGCACATTCACACTGAACTTGTGCGGAACTTCTTGTCCAAGATATAATTCTCAACAATCATCAATCCATTGTTGTTAAGGAAACAATCCTTCATATTGATCATCTATCCATTATGTTTTTGGTTCCACAATCTAATATTCAAGGACAAAAGCAACTTCAATGGGCTCCTTATCTTCAACGATTTCTAATGATGAATGCAGAAAAGGTGACAAGTGCCTTGACATCCTTCCAAAATCCCTCATTATAATAATGATTTGCAATTTGCATGCCATCATTGGACTTTGAATATTTGGTCTCTGTCCATTTACAAGCCACAAGCATTCTCTTTAGAGCTAGTTTTTCATAACAATTCATTGGAACACTATGAAATTGTTGAAAAATCCAATGATAATGGGGTGGACAAGCTCATTGCCCTTCAGTCTGAGTATATACCATGATAAGTACCGTGGTATGCTTGTAAATATAGTAAGTAATTGAGTTAGCATTCTCCACAAATTCTGGACCCAAAAAAGTTTGCCAATATATTCTATAATAATGTCTATGGAATGGGTGACACGTGGGTGTCTCTCCAACAATTTGTCAAACAACCACATACCTGCTGCATTGACAATGACTACTTGAACTACATAACTTACTCCCATCTCTAAAATCACTGAATCAATTTACTTGCAATTTGCAAAGACGCTCATCATTCTTTCCCGAGTCAAATGAGTCCACTGGTTTCAGGAAATGGTGCCTTTGGGGTAAGAGACTAAACAATTAAGTAGGGTCCTATTTCTCTTGTTGGTCCAACCATCCAACATGATCGTGTAATAGATTTGTCTCATTGTATTGTCCATAATTCATGCTGTCACTCAAAACTATCCTTGGGGAATTTAGTCACAAAGGGATTGAATGAACACTAAGGGAAGGTGTCAAAGCCTCTTTTTGCACAATCCCTCACTTTTTGGGGTAGTACTTGCTAGCATCAAGGGTGCATCCCTAGTGATCTGAAGTAAAAATTCTTTGAGTGTACTTTGCAACAGACTTTAAATATGCAATATGTACTTGCTGAAATTTTATTCAGTCTTCATACACTTGGGAACACGAAGTAAATTTCATATTTATGTGTTAGAATGTATAATCATCATTTTCCCTTCATAAATTTGTGAAAATCTACTTGGGGTGTGACTGAAAAGTCACAACCCGTTCCCTTATTGCAATATATAATTGGGTTGTTTCCCATTGTAAACTATAACTTATGGAATATTGTGTTGATTGATATAATTGTCTATGGGCAAATATCATTGAGTTACACAATGCTCCTTATAAAAGGGAATCCGGTTTAAAAACCTCACTTGGTATCAAAGAGAGGCAGGCTTAATTCTCCCATGAGAGGGTTTGTGATAATGGGAATCTTATGTTGCTATAAGAGGGATGCAACACTACCAACACCGAACACTTGGTATCCATCAATATTTGCGTAGGGTTGTTGGTGAGTCGCTAAAAAAGCAATACTAGAGCTCTGTAGTGGAAAGCCATAGAAGGTCTTTCTTGTTTGGAAACAATCCACTCAGCATTGTTTGCAGGCTACTCTGTTGTCTTACATCCCTACGGCTACATATTTACCCTACTTTCATGTTTACTCAACATGTCACAAACTCTTCCTCACAGCTAGGTTATTTAATTTAAAATAGCATAAGGAGAATTGACATATTTTCCTTTTGTCCAATATTGTTTTCTTCATTGTCCATCTACAGTCTCTTGTTCAAAGATAAACATGCATGGATTGTTTGACTTTACGTCAGAGAAGAAGTCTATATTTATTGAAAGTTATAACTCAACCCAATTAAAGGTCAAATATGCAATTGCATTGAATGGAATTCGATATGCCCATCTACAAAATCAATAATATTCCTAACAGCAACTTATGCAAAATTGTTGTGTTATATTGACCTAACAATCAAGGAATTTGATATCCTTAACAAGCGAAGCTCCCATGAAAATCCTAACACTTGGCAACCAAAAGCCAATGTTAGGTTACCAAATGTCTATTTCTGCTTTAAAATACACACACACTTGATAAGATAATAGAATTTTGTTAATGTCCAACAAATGTGAAAGGACCACAAAAGTACATCAAAGGAACTGTTGAGTCTAATAGTGCCAACACAAAGTTGGAGCCGAAAAGTGGCTCCTAAATAAAGCAAGAAATAAGTGGCTCCTAAGTAAAGCAAGAAACAAGTGGCATCATCTATCACAATATAAGTGGCATCCTCTATTCCCAAAATATCAGCAATATAAGAGGTTGCAATATATCATCCTAATGAGTGCCGATTAGCAATCAGATTGATTCAATATGCTATGGAAGCAACCAATTTCAGAGTCTTGCATAAACTATTTTGGGCATTTTAAAAGTGGTCAATGTCATGTCTTGTTTGAATAATTTTGGATTCAGGCTCTGCACTGATGGCACATCATATAATTTAAGTTACAAATATTGATTGCTCATGAAATGTACAAGATTTTTGTTGTGGATTTTCCAGCAAAACATGGTCATTCACATACTTTCATCAGCCAAGATTACTCTATAGACTCGAGGGAAGATTTCAGGGATGTTCCAGGCAGATTTTGGGGACTATTGGCACAGATTTCAGGGATACTCCAGGCATGTATCTTGAATTTTGATAGTGGATATTGATGATTGGACAATGTGATCATTTTTCACATCCATTTCTTTTCATATTATATTGAATCTAATTCTGAATTTGTACAAGTTGCATCTCAAAACATGGCCTTTGTAGAATGGGTTTTGATTTGGGTTTCTAGTGATATAACTATTGTCTTTTCAGCAACAACATTACAATAAGCAAAGCCTCCTTGCGAACAAACCAAGAAATGCAACATCTCAAAGGTCTGATCCTTGGGGTTATTGCTCTTGTTCTACATGTTTTAACATATTGTACATGGGTGTCCAGGAGTTATTCGACTCCAGTTCTTTGGCCATCCCAACCTCAAACACTGTGAAAACAATCAGATAGTAGTGACTTGGATTGGATACAAAATATTTGAATAAATTCCTATTCAATCACCTTGTTAATCTGAAATATGAATCTGATCTCTTTACAGAATGCATGCATGTATATCCCAAAGTGTTTTGTAGTGGTTTTCAACACAGCTGTAATCATCTACTTTAAAATCATTGGGCACTAATCTTCTTGATTCTAGGTTGGCATTAGTGTTGATTCCCGGTTGACATTAGTGTTTGAAAAAGATTAGGCAAGTGATAATATTAATCTTCAATGTGAAATTTTATGTGTGGTCTACAAAAATATAATCTCAATGTGGATAATTTCATTAATGAAGATACTTAAGAAAAAGAAAAAAGAGGGAGATATAGTCATTAATGGTAAGGCCTACCATCAAATCATGTAGATTTCAAATAAGTGGAAACAAAGCTCGAACTCGTGACCTCTCCCCTGATCGAAAAAGTATTTGCACATTCTTACCAGTTGCACTATCCCATGGGGCTTTTAGTTCATTTCCTTACATGCCTATGAACCTATGCATAGTATTTGGCACTATTGCTGTGGGACTATGACATTGTGGTTGTATTTATCCATGCAACATTCCAGGAATACAAGTTTGAGGTTCTGGACAGTGGTTTTTGGTTTGGGAATTTCAATGATGATATGGCTCCTCTTCATTTATGGATTTATGGGTAAGTGGATACCTTTATCCTTTTTTTTTCGCTGAATTGGAAGGTTTTCAGTTGGCATTTGACTTCAATTCCAAAGAGTATGACCCTACTTCTTTTTTAGGGGATTTTTGGTTTAATCTAGACCCCTGGTTAGTTATGGAGGAATTTTAATAGGAAATTACTACTAGAATTATTCCTGATACACATGTTGTTAGGAAATCTGCCTAGCCACCAAAATTCTAAAAAAAATAAACTCACTTTGTTATTTCTCATTCACTCTCCATGTGAAAATTTTCTACCCAACCACATCATGATTTCTCTACTCTCAGTCAGCCATTAAACTTCCACCCTCACATGAAAACACTTTTGTTTCTCCCACTACAGTTGATTATCATGATCTTTTTGCAAACTGCCTGAAAACTAAAAAGTTCATGTTGCTTCACATTGATATGGACCAATCAATGCTGGTGTTAATGTTCTGTACATATGTTATTCACACAGACCACGATATGTTTTCCATAAAATCCCATGACTCTTTATTTAAGGTTGACTTCACATCTTATCATAGGCATGTCATTTTAGATGTATCCTCACCAATGGATTTTGGCCCTATCATTTTCAGATTTAATCTAGTATGGTCAATCAAGACAACTTTGAGGACCTCATCTCCTTCTCTTGGGAATCCGCTCTAAAGAAACCTACCTATGGGAGGATAAAGTGAAGAGGCTGTGAGCGATATGAAGAACTGGTTAAAATTTAACTTCCAATACGCAACTATACATAGGTAAAACTTGGAAACCAAACTAGAAGCTTTGTTGCCCTCTGCTACAGGTTGGTTCCCGATCTCTGTTTTTGTTATCATTTGGCATCTCTAGCACTATGGATATCTCATGCAAACATCAACACTTTCCAATGGTGAGTCCCCTCATGGATCTCATTTCGATGACCATACCTCACGATGGTTTGTTAATCCCATGACAACGTTGGTAGTCTAGTGGTGACATCTCACGATGCTTTTCCAAATCCATGACAACATTGACAGCCTTTGACTGAGATGACAGTTTTTTAGGTTTTCTTCTTTTTTATTTATAAATATAAAATTTAAAAATCTTCATTTATCTCTGTTTTTGGTGGTGTTCCCTTCTCAATTCTGATGGGTGGCATCTTGATGCTCTTGTAGTTTGACTTCACCACACTACAAGAACTTACAGGCTCCTTTATTTCCAATTCTCCTACAACATCCCTATTGGACCATAGTTGTTACCTTTTTGAATTCGTCATTTCTATCTTCTATCCAATGCCTTGCATGTTATTTCAGTCCCTCGGTGCCTTCTTTGATCATAGCAGTCTCTTGGTTCCTTCAAATTCATCTAGTCAACTTAGCACTGATATCATGTTGTTTTTACACACAAAAGTGTGGACAGGAATACACATTAGAATGAGAAAGGTTGGATTCATTCATATCATTAGTTGATGCAATGTCTCACTACATAGTACCAGAGGAGTACATTACGTAACTCTCAATACCTAACTAATAACCACTACATTAAGTACTATATTAAATGCCTCATCATTACATCACTTTATTAGTGAGACTTTATTATTTGTCCAAATCTTAATATATCTAATTTCTAAATATGAGTATTATCTCTAACTATTACTATCAACTAACTGTCTCAGTGTACTTCTCTGTAGTTGGTATTGGCCATCTTGGGCTGGATACAGTTTTAAGCTCTCTTTTCTTTATCTTTCCTAGACTTATATTCTACTATCATTTTGGGCTCCTCTAGGGAGAGGATGTATTGAATCTGAATGGCTTCACTGTTCAATTTTTCTTTATATAATATATGGGATGTTTCCTTGAGTCTTGTTTCTCCAGATCTGTATGTATGCCTTTGTTTAATTCCATTTGTGTTATTTCTTCATCATTTCCTCTTGAAAATGAGTTCTCATTTGGTTGGAATTAATGGTGGGTATGTCTTGGATCGATTGAAGATTAATGGGAGCATTCCCACTCACTGTCCATTGGGAACACTTAGGGGTAATCTCTCTTACCTAGAATTCCTCCTACTGGGGGATATAACATGTTTCTCTTGAGGGAAGGTTAACTGAGAGTTTAGTAGTGTGGGTTACAAAGAGTGAGTACTGAAATTGTTAAGAGAACCTCAACACCTTAAACGTACTGAGTCTCAGATCCGATAAGGAGATGGAATCTTGAAAGGACTATTGGGGTACCTTGGTTGTTGGGTAGTTTTTGGTTGTAGATTCAATATTGGTCACTTAGCCACTCTTTGGAGGAATATCTGCTGCTATGTTGCATTGGGACCTGTCTCCCCCACCCCAGAAAAAAAAAATGGTCCCGTTGTTATAGTGTTTCAAGGATTTGGGGACCCCTAGGAAACGTCCCCAAACTGTTGGGGACTCGGGTACTTGCTGGCCATACCCAAGATGTTCTGGGCAGATTTCAGGGATGTTCCAGGCAGATTTTGGGGACTTTTGGCACATATTTCAGGGATACTCCGGGCATGTATCTTGAATTTTGACAGTGGATATTGATGATTGGACAATGTGATCATTTTTCACATCCATTTCTTTTCATATTATACCGAATCTAATTCTGAATTTGTACAAGTTGCCTCTCAAATCAACTGATTATCTATTTCTGTGTGTATCTGTTTGAAGATTGAAACTGAGGAGTGTTATCCTAAAGTAGTGAAACTAGAGCATGCTGGTATTTTCTTGACTTGGCCTTTCCATTACAAAAGTGGTGGTGCTTTTAATTTGTACGACTCTTTAGAGGGTGGCCAAGAAGAAGAGGATGAAGTGAGAGATGTTTAGTTGGAGGAGGAACATTAGGGACAATTTAACACAGTTAAAATGAAGAAAACAAAAAGAGAGTGCTAATATGTGAAACAACATTCACGATGACCACAACCAATTTGCAATAATGCAAGGTGGGGTTAGAATAAGAACAATATTTTGTTGAAGGTGATATTGATAAGGATCTTTTTCCTACATACTTTCATCTGAAGGGAGTTTTAACTGGGAACTCATTTAAGGGTCTCAGAAAGAATGAGTAGGGAAATTGCTAGGAGAGCCCCATCACCTTATAGATATGGAACTACAATCCTAAAAGGTCTATTGAGGTACCTTGGTTCCTGGATAGTTTTGGGTTGTAAATGAGATATTTGTCACTAAAGTTTAACCACTCTTTGGTGGGGGATAATTCAAGGTGATGGGAATTACTGTATGAAAATTTGTAAAGATATCAAAGATGAAATAAGAGGCTAGCTACTTCTCCATGTGTTTGTTTGAAGATTGAACCTGAGGAGTGTTAACCCAAAGTGGTGAAACTTGAACATGTTGCTATTTTCTTGACTTAGCCTTTTCATTACTAAAGTGTTCATGATTTGAATACATACAAATATTTAACTAATGCCCAGGAAGAAAGAGGATGAAGTGATGTGATATGGTTCGTAGGCGGAAGAGGAACATTTAAGTTGGTTTCACCAAACATTCATGTTTACAGCAACCAATTTGCAATATTCCAAGGGGGGAGGGGCGGGTTGGAAGAAGGATAAGATTTTGTTGAAGGTGATATTAGTAAGGATCTTTATTCTACTTAGGGATAGAACATTTTCTTCTGTAGGGAGAGTTAACTGAAATTTCATTAGAGGTTGTTGTGAAGAATGTGTGGGGCAATTGTTATAAGAGCCCCAACACCTTACAGATACTAAGTCTCAGCTCTGATAAGGAATAGCAAGATTGAATGGTCTATTGAGATAACACGGTTCTTGGTTACTTGTGGGTTGTGAATGAAATAGTGGATAGAACTCCCAGAAAGATCAGAGTTGTAATATTTTCTCTAAGCCCTGATAAGGCTCTAGGCCCAAATGGGTTCACAACAAATTTCTACAAGAAGGTTTGGCATATCATTAAATCTGATTGCTTGAATATATAGAGGAGGTAGGAATTTTGTGGAAAATCGACGAGGAACCAATTCTACTTTCACAATCATTATACCAAAAGAGTCAAATCCTCAAAAATATTCAAGGTTCAGGCTCATTTCTATATGCAATGTTTCCTACAAGATATTCCCAAAAATCATTGCTAATAGAATCAAATCTATAATTGTAAAAATTATCTTCAAAGAACTAGGATTTATGCCCAATCAATCCATCTTTGAAAATATCATTGTGAATGAAATGAAAGACAACAATAATACAAAAAAGATAGAGATTCAGTGAAAACCAAATTCTATCCCTCACAATAGTGATAAACATTGTATAGATACAATGGCTAGAATGATGGTAGCTATCTCCGAGAAGAGATGTGTCTACATTGTACAATGATCATTCACAAAAGGCCCATAAAAAGAGGCTGAAACTACAAATTATCATAATGCCAAAACCCCTAAGATCCAAAAACCCTAACCCTAGACTTGAGGTAGCGAAAGAAAGGTGGTTCCCGAGGAGCCTAGTTGGAAGGTCAACTTAATGAGGCCATAACATTCACATACAAACTCTGTTTTTGGTGATCTTTGGACTACTGGAAAGATTTTTCCAAGCTATACAAGTTTAGGAGGTTGGGCCCATTGAACAAGTATTGGCCATTGAAATACCAAAAACGAATGGGAAGGGCATGAAAAATATTCTACAAGTTTGGGACTTGCAAACTAGCAAGATTCAATATTGTTTCTAATATGGCGGCAGATTTGGGATAGTTGTTGAGCTGACTTTCAAAAAACCACCTAGATTAATTGTCCTCTCTTGGGAATAAATAATCCCCATTGTGTCAATTTCATGTATTATATGGGGAACCTTTTGTTGGTTTTGGTCCCTAGTGAACCACTTGCCCCAATGAAAATGTTGCCTTACTTTGACAACCCAATAGAGTTGCATATTCAATTGGCAGGTGCTCTTCATCTTGTTGTTTGAACTTTGTGATTACTTCTCCATTGATTACTCCAGGGAAGAAGAAACCAAGATGGTTTTAGGAGACCCTAAAGGAAGCCAATAAGTATGTAGGAGAGCCCAAGTGGTTGATGAGAGAGAGTAGAGCACCAGAGAGACTTGGATCTTACTTGGCTATGGTGAAAAACATCACAGATGCAGAGCCCACGACATTTGCGTAGGCATTTGACTAGCATGTTTGGCGAAAGGCCATGCAGGAGGAGTAGGACTCCATCATGTGCAATGATGTGTGAGAGGTGGTGTCGAGGCCTAAGGGGAAGTCAGTTGTGACTTCCAGGTAGTTGTATAAGACCAAGTATGCTGTAGATGGAAACATAGAGAAACGCAAGGCCTGATCTGTGGCGAGAGGATTCTCTCAAATAGAGAAAGCCGACTATGATGAGACGTTCGCCACAGTTGCGAGATACACTTATATCCAGAGCATTATTGACATTGCAGTAGAGATGGGTTGGAGGATACATCAAATGGATGTAAAGACTGATTTTCTCAATGGATGTATAGAGGAGGAGGTGTACATAGAACAACCATAGGGGTTTGAGGTGTTGGGGAGAGAGTCCCATGTGTGTCTTCTGAGAAAGGCACTTTATAGTCTAAAGCAAGCTCCAAGAGCTTGGTATTCGAGGATAGATGCTTAATTGCTTCATATGGGGTTTGAGAAGAGTGAGGCAAATCCTAACCTCTACTATATTATACGAGGTGAGGATACACTCATTCTCATACTGTATGTGGATGATTTGTTCATCATGGGAGCGGAGCATCTCATAGTTGATTGCAAGCAAGGCCTTGCATCAGAGTTTGAGATGAAGGACATCAGATATTGTGTTTGATGTCTATTTTATTGTTCTGGTTGTATGCCTTTGTCAAATGTTTTGCATTACATATGTTATTATGCTGATTGAGTGCTTTCTACAAACAGTTTGCATGTATTTTTTTGGTGGGAATTTCATCAAATATATTGCATACCATCGAATTACACATAAGACTAAAGAGACAACTTTGGCATTTTATTATGCATGGAATCTGATAAAGAACAAGAATAAACAACTACTGGCTGCTACAACAGCTGTAATACACAAAAAAAAATACCGCAAAACTCAAACAAAACCTGGATAATGCCACTGTCTCCCCAAAAAGTGTTTCCGAGATGTTCCAAGCTCCCCAAGCCTCCTTTGATCCTCCAAATTCATAGAATAGGGCTGCGACACTCCTTCAAAGCCTCCATGAATCTGTAAGAGGCCCCACAACCTTCCTTCTTACCCTCACGACTTGGAAAATGGACTCACGGTCCTCACCAAACCCCACGGCTTCAACCAGATGGGCCTATGACCCTCTCAAACCCTCTCTACTCAACAATAAGGGGCCCATGGCCCTCCTCTATCCCATATAGCCTACTCAAGGGCCACGCGGCCTGCTCCAAACCTCACAGCTCCCTCACAATGGTCTCACCGCTCATTACAAACATTATGTTAAGGAAAAAGCATGGCATAGTTGTTTTCATTACAAACAATGGCACCTTGAAAGGGTGTGAGTCTCCTTGAAAGGGCGCGGGTATTTTTTTGGGCATGAGTAGTTTTTTGGGCACAAATTGTAAAATAAATGTTTTGAATGAAAAGATGAAAAGATCTACAATTCCTTTAACACCAATCATGATCCCCATATGGATTCTAAAAATAAGAAACAACCCCCTTCTGACGGAGAATACAACACCAAGGAAATTTGTGTCCCCAAAGGAAAAACTAGAACCAATAATGTTTTAACCCCCATATGGCATACCAAAGCTAGGAAAACCTAAGGATGGGGTTCACAAATGGAATTCTCGAAGAGACATCAACCCCCTTCTTTAGGGAATGTTGGCATGGGGTTATAATCTCTAATAGTTAGAGTACCCATGGAAACATTGGTGCCCCCAATAGAAACACCAGGGTTAGTAGTGTTGGCACCCCCCTACAATTGAATATCCCACAACATTTGACATTCCCAACTAAGAATGATGAATATTGTGGTGCAAACTAGATAAATCTCTAGGTGGGAAGTCACATACTTGAATAACAAGAGGACCCTACAATTCAACTAACGAAGGGTTGAAATTCATCAAAGAAGAGTCAAAAATATCCTTTACCTCTTGAGGGACAAAATCATCTTGGGTAGGAGAGCATGGAGCCCCTACATTCCCTAAGTGAATTTGAATATCAAGATCGCTTACACAACCTTTTGTTGCTATGTATTTGTCGGATGGGAGATCTTGTTGAATAGACTCTTCTCTAACATGGCTATTTAAAGCATTATGCACTAATTCTTCCTCAAAATCACTCACCAGGAGTTATGGGATATCCAACTTGCACCTCATGGGAAGCAAATATATGATTTTGGGAGGAAGACCATGATTCCTCCTTGATCAATGAGGAAAATATTCAACTACTTTGAATTCAAGACTTAAATGAAATATCATGAAGATCAAGCGATTGAAACCTATGGTCATATAATCATGACACAAAATAACATTGAAGTACAAAACACCGAAAAGATAATAACAAGCAAACCCGCCCTTCCAAGAGACATCCTATGTCAATTAAGTCCCTAAGTACAACTAGTAAAGGGATGAAAGAAATGGCCTTTTGATGTTTAGCCTATGATGATGAGGGCCCAAGTCCAATCGATGAATGTGTGAAAAGTAGTTATAGTAACCTTCAAGAAACAATCAACAAGGTGTAATATTCAGTGTGAAGATAGGAAACCTCCAAGGGAGCTGAGATTGAGGTTCAATATCTACCTTAGGTCCCTCAAGCACTTCCCACTTGCATTCACCTTAGAGGAATATAATAAAAGATACTAATGGTGCCAATTCATGATTGGTATCCAAGGGGAACAATCATAGGTCAAGATTTTGCGTTGAGCAGGGATATACATTACTTCGTCCTATGGCTGGAACTTTAAAAAGAAGGCATCACTCCGAGTAACTTTCCAATTTTACAGAAGTCCTATAGTATTCATCAACCCGCTAACTAAGTGTGAGGGGATAATCTCAACACTTAACTAGCTTGACCTAGTTCTTGACCCATGTGTTAGAGGTGCTTCCCACAAGTATTTTTTTGCTACTACTAGAATTTACCATTCTTTATTCAATTCCCAGTTTCAACTTTGGTGGCCTTGGAGAATTTATTCTCCAATCCTACACCAAGGCCCTAACGTAGACTACTATTGATTTTCTAAATATAAAATTGAGTTTAGTTGTTTTTAGATTAGTGTTACTTATAGGGGATGTTGATTACTCAAATAAGGAAATATAGTGAATTGAGACATTGTTTCAGACTCAAGATCACTCAACTGATAACAAAATTGCAAGATACATACACACCCACACTTTTTATTTCGATGAATTAACTTGAACTTGTAACTACACCAAATTAAAGATGCAAAGAAATCTAATTTCCTTCTTGATGAAATGCAACTCTTCCAAATTCCTAAAAATGTCATAAAATAATAACAACTAACTTGGAAATGCAATTCCACCAATTAACCCATTTTTTTCGAATGTGAAACTTGTAAACAATAAAACTAAAATGACACCAATTAACTTGACTATACTAGGCCTCAAAGCACGTGAGAATACTCTCATTTTTTAAAGGAAACACTAAACATTAGATCTACAATTTAATAGGCTTGAGAATTTTCAATTCCCATAGGCATTTTCTCAAATTTCCAAAAGCAACCTACATACTACGTGCAAGTTGTAAAAAAACAGCTGGCATACACAAGAAAGTGTGTGTTGGTTGTTAAGTGCAACCCACTTTCTATGCATGACTATCAACATTGTAGACCACGTGCACATACAAAGAAGGGGAGAAAAATTAAAAGTGCAAGCATGAAACAACAATTTACTTTATGTGCCTAACTTTACCAAGAGACAAACCACTAAGGTCAATAGAATCTACAAGCTAAACCTATAAGAAATTGAAAATTCAAACCCAGATAGAAGAATTCAAATAATTCTCCCAAGTGGAGTCTCAAATTCCATTTTAGGGATTTTTTCTATGATAGGTTATGATCCTTGCTGAGAGGGTAGGGTTCGAGTCTCACTGACAAAACTTACAATAGATATGTAGTCTATCTTTTGCTAGGATTAATGTTTAATGCTTGAAATGCCATGAAAATGAGAGAGAAGAATACATTGTAACTAGCATCTGGGCTTGATCTCCATGAGCAATTTGGTTAACAAAATTTTAGCACCAAATCGCCTTACACCTACACACAATCGACCAAATAATACCTTCCTCATTTTCCAATTAACATTTATAATAATATAGAATAGATTATAAAACATGAAACCCTAACTAAGTTTAGGTTAGTAGTCTAGCCATAATTCCTAACATTCTAATGTAATGCATATAATCAAAATGAATCAAGGAATTGTGGGGAGTGGGGGAGAAGAGAGATCTATATATAAACGATTCAAAAGTGAGCAACAAGAGATAATATACTTGATCTTATCACAAGACCTCCATCGCCCAAGTTTGGGTTCCTCTATCCTCAACCACCTGATTAAAACTCTCACTCAAGAAGGACATAAGTTTTACTTTGGTGAGTGATATAAAGGGTGGCTCAAAACACCTCACTTAAAATCTACTAGACTTCTAGAACCAAGGATGGTCCTACACAATGAAAAAACCTATGGAAAAGGAATCTTAACAAGGTCTAGCCAATTGTCTCTAGCATAAGGGTGTGTCCCTCCCAACCACAAATCTCTTATTTATATGTTCAAAAAGTGGTTCCATCTATTGGAGCAAGAAATATGGGTTGCATAAGTGTATGACCTTTGTGATTTATGCTCGAGGCCCATGCAATTTGAATTTTATTTATTTTTTGGGTCATTTTGAGGGTGCACATGGGTTGCTAACTAGCAACAAGTGATTTATGTGTGGGTTGCACTTCAATACGATGTGTGGGTTGCACTGCGGAAGGAGAACTATGTGGTTGTACAAATGAACTAACCCATACTTGTATTTATACTAATTTGGGCGCCTGTCTAGGGCCAACTTCTTATATTGGGTCTTCAAATTTACTTTATTATTTCTGTGGGACGACTTCTCTTTTGTGGTCTTCTATTTCCCTTTATTATTTTTCTGAGTGTTCTTCAACTATTCATTGGTCTTCCTTTGACTTCTTGGAATCTTCTTCTTCTCTAAGGAAAGTTGTCTAGGAGGGAATACCTCCTGCAGCTACCAAAACATCAACACATTCTCACATGGATCTCCTACCTTGGTAGTAACTAAGAAGGAGCAATTGGAGTGGCCACTTTGCATAGATTATAAGGCTTTCCCGAAACGAGGTCACTATGAATAATTTTTTCCCAGTTCCCCGTATTAATGACCTTGATTTGTTCAAGGGGCCATGTACTTCACCAAGCTTGATATCGCTTCAGGCTATCATGAAGTTTGGATGGAACATGCAAATGTTGGGAAGACAACTTTCAATACCAAGGTTGGTATCTATGAATGGTTGGTTATGCATTTTGGCCCCACTTATGGCCGTGCCACTTTCATGAGGATCATCATTGACATATTCCAGCGACATCTTGGTAAATTTGTGTTGGTTTACTTAGATGACATTTTGGTTTTCAGCAAAACTGGTTCAAATAAATTTCAACATGTTAGCACAATTTTGGACGTCTTTTTCTAGGACAGGTTGTAGGCCTAAATGATGAAGCCATTCTTTGGACAAACTTCTGTTGTGATTTTTGAGGAGGCAACCTTCATTGATAGGATCCAAATTAAAGGAAGTGATAAGAAGAAGTTGCCAAAAACAAGAAGTAGACAGGAAAGGACAAAAAAGAAGAAATGCATGAAAGGGACCGTGGATATGAACAAAGATTAGAAATCAAAGGCATTGAGTAGAAGGTTCCTATCACTAATGAGAAGGAGACCTCTTTCCTAAAGAGACTTGCTTTTCATAAAACAAGGAAAGATGAGAGCATTGTTTTTTATTCTAGTAGTTTGAACTCTTCTAAAAATTATGACGTTGATTAAATACCTAGCACTAATAATAAGTATCACTTCATATAAATGGTGATGAAGCATGAAGGACGTCAAGTTGTAATTGAGGAGGTGTTGGAAGCTGTCCCAACACATTCTTCAACTAAATCAACTCAAGGAAGGAGGTCCTTCCTCACCCTAGCGTAGTAGAAAGTTAATAAGAAATTTGAGAAGGTAAAAAATCAACAATCATTGGGCCCTTGGAGTAGGGAAGCCCTCTCTAAGTGGTAAAAAATTATTTTTATTTCGCTCAACATTCATGGCTTTGGATCTACCACCAAGAAAAACCCTCAAGAGGGTAGTGGAGATGTATAAACCTAATACTATTTTTCCACATAAAACTGTGTTAGGAGGAGAGGAAACCAAGAGTATTTTAAAGTCTTTATTTATGTTAATATTATGGTAGATGCGGGAGGTATTCAACCTGCATATATTTTATATTGATAGGTCGGTTGCAATATAATATTATGTTATATTATATTTCCCTGCATATATTTTATAGAATTGCTGCCATGATCCCTTGGGACTGGCCATTCACATTCACATTCACATTCGGGACGTCTAGTACAACAATTTTTGAAAGGGAAATAACATTTACCGTCACCATTTTCACCCTCTTTAATTCTTTTCCTAGCTCTAATGTTTTCTGACATTCTTCCCCACAGACTTATACTGAAACAAATATCTATTTTTTGTTCGTTGAAAAGACCCGCAAACCCTTTTTGAAGTGTCATTATTATAGAAAACTTGTCGCAACATCTGTCAAATGCAACATATTTATAGATTTTGTAACGTCGCAATTCCGACGTAAAAATGTCCTAAGTGACCATTGGTATTTTGACTTGGTGAACATACTAAGGTGACCGTTGGAGGGGAAAACCTAGTTTCCAAAACGTCGCAATTGTGACATACATCTTCACAAACGTGGCAAGAGAGACGTTACAGTGGAAAACGTGGCAAGAGAGACGTTCCAGTGGAAAACATGGACAGAGCGATGTTAACATGGAAAGACCGACGTTAACGTGGCAAGAGAGACGTCAACGTGGCAAGACTGACGTTATCGGGCAACATGATTTTTTTTTTTTATAAATTTCCTCTATTTTGCGACAATATGGACAATTTTGTCCATAACGCCGCAAATAAAATGTCGTAATTTTTACAATATGTACTAGTGGCATGGCCTCAAAATTGGTCTTATTGGGAAACATTCCTTAACTTGGGGGTTGATCTACCCAATAGGGCACCATGACAACCCTCCCATATGTATATTTTGCAAGTTGTATAAGTCCATTGAGAATTTGTCTAATTTTAAACGGGGGATTTAATGCGCATGTTTGGATGGTTATTTTATTAAATGTGGGTTACTTGGCGTGATACATGTGACTTGTGCACCCTTGGAGGCCGTACTTATTTGTCTTTGTAGTACCTTTCCTGGTGACAGATTTTCGTGAAGGAACTAAGTCACTTGGACCTTCATAGGGGATGGAATCTCATAGGATGGATGATGCACCCCCACTCATTCAGGGATTGAGAATATGAACGTTTCTTTTGGAGGCACTTGGATGGCATGTGAGGATGAAATTAAGACCACTTCAATCCAAACGTTGGATTTTGGAAGCCTTGGAAATCACACCTTATCCCTTGACGTCACCTTGGATGATGGGGTTTTGATGGTTCTGTAGTTGATGTGATGAGATTTAATGGAGGGAGATGCATGAATTGACACTCTAGCACATGAGGACATGGCACATGACCTTTGGATAAAAAATGACTTTGTCTTTGAGGCTCAGTGTCTCACCTTCATCCCAACGTCCCCCTTTTAGGGCATGGTGTCATCATCATTAGGGATTTAATTTATGTAATTTTATATTTTTAAGTTGTAAAAAGAAAATAAAGGAGGTCCACCTCCTTCTAATTGGTTGTTGACATTTTAAAGTGGAAAATTTGGTTTTAGGTGACCTCATATAAATAGAGGTCACCTCACTCTCATTTTATCATCATCACTTGAGAATTACAAGATTCTTGGCTAAATGTTTTGTTGTACTTTGGAAATTCTATATCTCTCTCTCTTCTTTGGTGCATTTTCAATGGAATACTTGTCTATTGTATGAAAATGGCTACCAAGTATCTCTTGGATGCTTGTTTTTTCGAAATTGTGGTGGAATATTCTTGATAAGTAAGGTTTTTTTCATGCTATCTCTTGGATTAGGTAATAATTTCTGCAATTGTATATTTTTCTTCTTGATTTCAAGGTTATTTTTTTAAAACCCTTGGAGGAGTATAAGGGCATACACCCTCCATCAAGATCTATATTTTATGTCATTTAAAAATCTAATTACAAAGGTTTCTACAAGGACTAAAAGGAATTACACCTTTGTGGATTTACCTTGCTAAGATTTGCTTAGTCCAGGAAGTAAAAGGGATGACACCCATATAGACAAGGCACTAATAATTGGAACTAGAGATTGAATATTATGCATTAGTAAACATGATATTAAGGATATTTAGTTGTTTAAGTTTAGAATTTGATTTTACATGATTTAAGTTACAATGTTCTCTAAGGGAATCTTGATTAGCCGAGTGGATTTCTTGTTGTAATAAATTTTAAGTTACATCCAATAGGGCTGCAACAAACACATCCACTTTCATTCTTTTACTCACTCTTCCACCACTTAAATTGACTTGTAAGCCTTGGCAAGTGTTCTACCGGTTAATAACTATTGTTTGGGTGGTTTACTTGTTGATTTTAGTGGATAGAACATATTGTTGTCAAAAATGTTTGCTACATCCATAAGGCTATTACAATTTTTTTTTTATAACACTTAGTAACATACCTCTAATTGCTATTAAATTCTTGCTCTAATCATTGGAAATTTATCTACTTGTTAATAGCTTTATTTCCAATATCTTGCACTTGATTTTGATGGTTAATTTTGCAACTTTCATAACTTATTTATTGTTGATACATATATCTCCATACTTATGAAATTTTGGGACAACAAGGTTCCTTCTTGAATCCCCATTGGTTTTGAGGATTTATTCACCATATATTGTCTTGTTTCGGGCAGGTGTAACCTTGTTTTGTAGGTACACTACTTTGGAATCGACCCTTCCTATTTCCCTAGAATTTTCACAAACATACAATTCACTTGAGTGCATGTTTGTGATTATCGATTTGATTTTCATTTGAATTGGTCATGCTACAGGGGTTACAATTTAGAGGCGCATGAACACCACATTCATCTCTCGGCTTCAACAATAATGTATTCGTTCTTAGAAACCATGCTAAAGAACTCTCACCCCCATGTCTTAGCTGAGTTCTTGTAGAGCATCTTGGACAAATGGGAAAACAATAGATAATAATATGTTTCTAAACAAATTGCTAAAAAATTGGTGAGACAATGTGCTACACATCACAATTATATTGTTTGGCTGGTTACACATGACATGATGAACCTATTATGTTAGAGCATGAGTGGTGACATTGCTAACATGAAAATGAATACATTAATAGATGAGATCCATGGTGGTTTCTTTGAGACATCTTCATAATTGTGGAGTCACATTAATGAGATAGGCATGAGGCTATATTGTTGTGTGTCAATAAACTTTATGCCAACATAAATCCATTATGGTGATGCTAGAGCTCAATTTTAAGATTTGTTGTGGGAGGATGGAGACTTGAAGCCGATTTCACTAGTTGCAAGTATGTCGACTATTATCCTCTTTTTCCATTTGAATGGTGGTTCTATTTTAGTGTAGGAAAATATTTTTAGGTGCATTTCAACATGAAACTCATTTTCTATTTCCACCAAGGATCTGACGGGTTAATTTCTTTCTACATCAAATCCAATACCTTCAAACCATTTAGTGCAATTGGCCAATAAAGTGAACGTGGAAGGAGGTGGCATGGAAACAATGGGTTCGAGAAATAATGATGACATCAATTATGAATAAGGGTCAAAGAAGATACTAGAAGATATAGCCCTAAAGTTTTGCATTTCACTGGTAATACATATGAAGGCTATCAATTTTGATGGTGGTATGGTTGTGGGAGAGATGAATATGTAAAAGGTTTAATTTCACTAACATTATTATTTGTTCATTTCCCTATAGTATTTATTTCCATGTTACCAACTACATATAAGAGGGTTGTATATTCACCACTTTCTCATGTTTATATTGTTTCGTGGTTCAAATGGCATTAACTATTCGGTTAATAATTGGAAATAAAATTTTGTCACAAGGGAAGAGGAACCAAGTTTGTCGAAATCTTTATTATGTAATTGGAGTGAGGGCAGGGAGATGTGGCAGTAAAATCCAGCCCCCCCTAATCTCCATTCACTTGAAAATCTAATATTTTCAGTCATGGACTTTTTATTATTATTACTTTGTTTGAGAAGGTTGGCTAAAAGAATAACTTAAAAAAATGTTGGTATATCCCAACTAGCATTTACATTTACCATCTAATTAAAAAAAACATAGATACTCTATTATATCTGATCCATGTCTCTTCGTTTAATTTTTTTTTCCTGTATAAATCCCACCACTTCTCATGTATAAATCCCACCACTTCTCATATTCAAAGCATCAGAATTTCTTTGTTGATTAGCTTAGTGTTGTGGTATTCCGTTACTATCATTTATTTTCTTTTTATGATGGGAAACTACAGGTTAGTCCTGACGGGATTGCCTCTATCAATGTTGCAATTTGGAATGGATACCAATTCCATTTTCCAAGTGGTAGTAAATCTAACCTAATGTTTTTTTCTTTTTAATTTTTGTGTGTAATATTGTTGTAATTGAGATCATTATAATGCATATATGTTTATGTTTCTTTTTATATTTTGTTTGTTTTTTTCTTTTTAATTTTTGTGTCTAATATTGTTGTAATTGAGGTCATTATAATGCATATATGTTTATGTTTCTTTTTAATCTTTGTTTCCAATATTGTTGTAATTGAGATCATTATAATGCACATCTAAGGATTGGCTAGAAATTTTATTTTTGTAAGAAAAATGGACGATGCAAGGGTAAAAACAATGTTTGAAAAGGAAACTTGTAGGATGGTTCGAAGAGGAATGGTGCTCCTAAAGGGAGATCGATTTGGAACTCTGTATATGTTGCAAGGAAACACTATTAGTGATGGGTGTAATAGTTCTGTTGTTCCTGATATTGGAGTTGAATAAGAAAGAAATACTATAGTCTCTGTAGAAAATGTTATGTTGTGGAAACAAAGACTAGATCATATCAAAGAGAAGGGTATTTGACTACTACATGGTAAATGTATGGTTGAAGGTATGTCTAACTTCTCTCTGGATTTTGATTTTTGTGAACATTGTTTATATGGGAAGCATAATAGGGTAAGATTCCCCTCTGTTGCAATGAGGGAAGGAGGAATTTTACAACGAGTTCACATTGATGTGTTTGGACATGTATCAGTTCCATAATTGGGAAAATATGTGTACTATGTATCATTTATAGATGACTTCTCGAGGAATACTTGGATATATTTACTCAGGAAGAAATATCAAGTCTTTGACAGGTTTAAAGAGTTTAAGGATCTTGTTGAGAATAAAACAAAGAAAGAATTAAGGTTTTGAGGACATATAATAGTATAGATTTTTGCAGGAATGAATTTGCAGAATTATGTAACAAGTGCAGTATATAAATGAATAATACTACTCCATATATACCTCAGAAGAATGGAGCTACAGAATGGATGAACATGGCATTGATGGAAAAATCAAGGTACATACTCAATGGTGTTGGGTTAGGGAAATAATTATAGGCAGTCGCAGTGGGTATTGCATGTTACCTGGTCAATAGATCCCTCTCATCAACGCTAGATGACAAGACTCGAGAAGCGGTATGGACTGGTAAGAAGCCTTCTCTCACACATATCAAGGTATTTTGCTGTGAGGACTATGTTCATGTTCTAAAGGAAAACATGAGTAATTTAGATAAGAAGGATGAAAAGCGTATCTTTATTGGGTATAAACATGGTCTCAAAGGTTATAATATTTGGAACCCATAAACTAATAAAGTTGTGTATATCCGAGATGTGGTATTTAAAGAAATGAAGGATGTTGTTAAACATGAAGTCCTACCAAGTAAGGAAGAACCAGAGAAAAGAGACTTTGATTTAAAGGATGATGAATCAAACTCTATAGAAGAACATGAATAAGAAGAAGATCTTGATACTCTAGTATTGAGGAGATCAGTTCGAGAAACAAGGCTACCAGAAATATATACTCCATTTGATTTTCAATAAAAAAATTCTTTGTCTATTATTTATGATGATCCTAGAATTGTCAGGGAGATAGTGGATTAAGAGGATGCAAAAATCTTGAAAAAGGCCATGGATGAAGAAATGGAAACCTTGCATAAGAATCGGGCTTGGGATCTAGTGGAATTTCCTACCGGCAGAAATTCCATTTGCAACAAATGGGTACTTAAAACTAAGTTTAATTCATAAGAAAAAGTGGAGAAACACAAAGCTTGATTAGTAGCAAAGCGTTATTCTGAGGTCGAGGGAATTGATTTTGGTCATATTTTTTTCCTTGTTGCGAAGTTAACTTCTATAATATTCCTATTATCTCTTGTTGTTGCATTTGATTTTGAAGTAGAAGATATGGATGTGAAGAAAACATTCCTACATGGGGATCTAGAAGAATAAATCAATATGAAGAATCTAGAAGGTTTTGTTGTGAAGGGAAATAAGGAGTTGGTATGCAAGCTAAAAAAGTCTTTGTATGGTTGAAAACAATCACCAAGGATGTGGTGTTAAAAATTTGATACTTATATGATGGGACTTGGATTCACAAGAAACAAAGATGATAATTGTGTGTATTTTAAATTAATTGGTGATCATTTGATTTATTTGGTCTTGTATGTGGATGACATGTTGCTAATATGAAACTACAAGGAGATTATCTAGGATGTGAAAACTCAGTTTTTTTCTAAATTTGACATGAAGGATATCAGTGCTGCAAATTTCGTTTTGGGCTTATAAATTAAAAGAGATTGAAAAAGAGGAAACCTTGGTTAAATCCGAAAAAAATATGTCGAGACAATATGCAGAGGTTTAATATGAAAGAATGTAAACCGATTAAGGTCCCTATTCATGTTGGTGTAAAGTTATATGTGGATCAATGTCCCAAGACACATGAAGAGGAGGATGACATGTCTCATGTTCCATATGTGAGTGTAGTTGGAAGTTTGATGTATGCAATGGTCTATACTAGATCGAACATTTCACATAGAGTGAGAGTTTTGAGCAGATATATGTCAAAACTAGGGAAGGAGCATTGGACATCAACAAAAAGGTTTTTCAGGTATTTGCGTGGCACTGCTAGCTATGGATTGTGCTACCAAGGAAGACCAGGATTGGATAGAGTGTTGGACATACATGGCTTTATGGATGCATACTGGGCTAGAGATCTCGATCGTAGGAGATCTACAAGAAGGTATGTGTTTAACCTGTTTGGAGAAGAAATCAGTTGGATGAGAAACAGATAGGTTGTAGTGGCACTTTCAACTATAGAAGATGAATATATGGCAACCACACATGCACGTAAGGAATAAATATGGTTACAAATATTGTGTTCAGGTATTAGGTTCGTACAAAAAGATGTAAGGATATATTATAACAGTCAAAGTGCAATTTTATGGTGAATAACTCGTCTTATCATTCAAATACAAAGCATATTGATATTCAATATCACTTTGTGAGAGACATGATTGAAGAAAAGAAAGTGTTGTTTATGAAGGTGGACACTTTGAAGAATGTTGCAGATTCATTAACACAATATGTGAGCACTGATAAGTTCTCTTGGTGTAGAGGATCCATGGGCAATGATGCCCTAGATTGTTGACTATGTAACCCTATAACCCCCTGTATGGAAAGAAAATGACAAGTGGGAGAATGTTGGGTATGTGTTATATTCTTTACATGACTAGTTATAGTATCTGCTTCATTGCAAGTTTGAGGGTGGGACGCCAGCCCCCCCCTTTGGGGGTTACAGGGGGAGTTAGCCCCACCTATGTAGGGGTTGGGGGGCAGAGCCCCCGAGAATTGTTTTCCTTGGGAAACATGTCACATTTTCTCCTCATTTTTTCATGTCACCTCTATTTTTTTGTCAATTCTTAGGTGGTTTTTCGGTGCATGGTTTTTTTTCGATGGTTTTCTATTTCTGGTTAAGGAATTAGGGTTGTTCACTAATCTAGGTCATTGGGTTAGGGTTTTTGATGTCGTTAGGTCCTATATATATTGTATTGTAAACAATGTATCACAATGAATGAATATAGAATACGATGGTTTTCCAGGTTTGGGTTTTGAGGGGAAAAATATCTATGTAATGTGTGTATTTTTCATTATATCTTTTCTATTCTTTTATTGAAAATTTGTTTGCAGTAAATATTGTATGAGGTTAAAATCTATAACAGTAGAATCCACAGGCAACAAAAACGAGATGAAATATCATTACTACTTTGGGGAAACACCTACAAATCGGTGGCAAGACAACCCTCTGACCTGTGAGTGTGGTGAAGTGAAAAACTACATCTCCCTTCTGTCACCTTGTAATCTCACTTCAGCTTCCCACTTCAATTTTTGTAACCTCACATCAGCGGGTACCCAATCACAATTGTTCTTACGTGGAGGAATAATATGACTGGGACAAGAGGCAGTGACAAGTAAAAATGAATTATTCCTTCGACCTCATAAGGAATGCAGAAAAAACAACTTGAGATAAGGAGCCACCCCTAAAAAGAAAGGAAGACCAACAATGAGGGGATATGTAGTGTTGTTCCTAAGTTTATACTTTAAGGCTCTAAAGTATATCGTCAAGGCATCTGAAAAGGTAGAGATAATTAATGGGTGAAAAGATTGGTTTAAAGGAAACCGAGATCACAGTTGGTTCCTTAACTGTCTCTGTCTAGCTTCCCATTGTTCTTGAATGCTAATATCCCTTTCAATTGCAGCCCATGAACGCTCAAGTTCTACCTGTGTATTTTTTGTTTGTAATATGGTATTGAATAGATTTAACGAAATGCTCATCTGATCTGATAGACCGAGTTCTATATTAGGTTGTCTGGTAACTGGAACAGTCATGAAAGGTGAGGGTTTCTTTTTTGTAAATCAAGAATATTTTCAAGGGTCGCAAATTTTTGGTTTGAATTAATAAAAATAGAACTTCCAAATTATGAATCAATAGTATAATAGAAATAAAGCACTTTTCTAGTATTTGAGTCAATTTTAAAAGAGACAGTGCACAGAATGAAGAAAGAAAAGGAAACATGTAGTTGTACAACAAAAATGAGGCATCAATTTAAGAGGAATCTCATTTTAAGTTAATACAAGAAAAAGTGATGGTAACTTTGTAGAAGCATACAATTTCAGAGTCCTAAAACGTTCATAGGTATTATATCCGTTGAAAGTTGATACAGAGGAAAAACTACAAATGATTAGATAATCTGATTATTCAATCACTATAATAGAAATTACCACATGAAACACTTCAAACGAAAGTATGAAATAAAAATAGAATGACAGAGAAACACATAAATCAGGCTTGACTAGATCTGGAATCTTCAATCTATATTATATTAATTCAGGCAAAATGAAGTTTTTTCTTCACAATATATCCAGAAAAAAGCCTTTTCTTAGTCTTGAAAATTTACGTTTATAAAAAACCACCAATCTTGGGATGGTTGGTGATTTCCTAATTCTTTGAGACTAACTATTTGTTAAAAAATAGATCCAAAACCGTTTTCATGATCTTCTCTATTTTTCCATTTCCTTGGAAGTAAATCTCTTCCAAATAATACTTTTACTTTGTTGATGACTCTCCTTCTTTTGATTCAATACATTTAATGCATCTCTCCAGGAATTGTGTTAAATTTCTAGGGGGTTCTGGAAGATCTCTTTCCTCGAACAGATAAACCTTTCTCTAAATCTTGGAAAGATGGTCATCAACTCCTTTATCTACACAATTTATTGACTACAGCTTTAAGTTAGGCTCAGCTAACAACCTGTCTATTAGGGTGACATCCATTTTTCTTAGTTGTGAAATTTCCATTTGGATTTCACTCAAATTTTCTGTAAAATCTAGTTGATGTCTTTGAATATTGATCTATCCCAGAAGTCCTACACAATTTCCTTTTCCAATATTTAACGACTCTTTGTCTAGAATATCAAAAAATTCTTCACAGTCATCTCTGATTCCTTTAAATATTCTTTTACTTTCAGTTATGTTGGTTTCCCATAGTTTGAGCATGATGTCATCTCTAATTTGCTTTGTGGCTGATACTTTTGTAGTTTTGGATACCTCTTCACCTGTCAAATATATAATTGCCTTTTGGAGAGTAATCCTCATCTCTTTGGCTTCTTTTTCCCTCAGGATAATATTATCAAAGGAATTATCTACTTCTTGAAAGTAATTATGAACAATCTCTATCTTGGAAATTAATTTCTGTTGTCCAACTTCTATTTTCGAATGTATGTCCAGTGACTGGGCCTGAAAAGATTTTAAATCTATAATTTGAACTTCCATCACTATTAATATATCTTGTAATTATTCTACATGCTCCTTTTGTTGAGTAATCTATAGCTGACTTGCTTGCATTTTCTTGCTCATTTCATCCAGGCTCATTTTGAGTAATTGAACCTCTAACCTTTCAGCAGCTCTTGTCTTCTCCAAGCTTTTACTCATTTCTTCTCTAATGTTTTCCTCAACATTTTTTAATGGCTCTTGTAATTGTGCTATGATTTTTTCACTCTTCTTTATCCTGGTTCTCATTTTTCCCACGGTAAAAAACTTTGTTGTTTCCATGGCTCCCATGGAACCTGCTATCTCTGTAGAGAAATCCTCTTCCTCCAAATTTTGTCCATCTATCAAGAGTTTATGTTTTTTAACCATATTCCCCTCCTTATTCATCTCTTGTTTCAGGACGACCTTCCTTTTTCTACTGAAAAAATAATCAGAAGGAGGAATCTCATCTATGGGAATGGAGGTAAGGTCATCAACAAATAGAGCTCCTGTTTGTGGGAGTCCAAAAGTGGACTGCAGGGGGGTTAAGGAAGCTATGGGGCTCCCTAGCTCTGTAGATCCTTTCCCTCATGTTGCCTTAGGCGTATTATCATCAACACTAGGTGATAAAGGGGGAGTAATCTTACCAGACTTGGAAGGTTTCCCTGACCTTTTTTCTACTTTGGTCTTTTTTCTTGGTGGAGGCATTTCCGTATCCTATAGGGATTTTTTGGGATTTCCCTTCTTCTGTGCTTCCTACTTGAAACCTCGGGGGACACTTTCTTGCTCCTGGGGTAGGGTGATCTCTTCTCCTTGAATTACTTGAGGTAGACCAATCCATCTATGCTTCTGGAAGGTCTGAAAGTCGACTTGCAGGTCAGACAACAATGTTTGTACTCGTTCTAACACTTCTTTATAGGACTTGGTCCCTTTGAGCATGTCGTCCAAATGGGACTCTTCATGTTGGTAAGATTTCATATTTTAGTGTATCAAGTGTTTTTTCACTATTTGATAAGGTTCATGCCTTTTGTACTCAATATTTAACAGTTTAACTTCTTCGAGTGCTTCTGGTTTCACTTTGGAATGTCCCAAATTTTGTAATGAAAATTTCCCGATGTGTACAGGGAAGATTGTCCAGGACTTCTTTTGATCTACCTTTAGCTCTATTCCAATACCGCCTTTTACTATTTTGTGTGCTAATTCCCTACACACCAATCTATCTGGGAGGAATTTCGGAAGCGTGTGAGGGGGAATTGAACACCCATAAACCCTGATGTAGGAGAATCTTTCTTCAATGAACCAGTCTACTAATGGCTTGAGGTTATTTGAATCTGCTTCAGAAATGCGAGGAGGGTCACAACCGAAAAACATTTTATGCATTGGTATCACCACGAAATGGTAAATTTCGTAAAACGTTTTTTTTGCATTTTCTTCCCACAACTCAGAGTGATATTCGTGAATGGGTTCAAGGAAGGTTGTGTTCTAATTCCAATTCATCAGGGGGAATGGAGCCATAAAACAAATTTCTTCCATGATGTATGTCGACATGTAAAAGGCCATTGGTTGACCTCAGGATCTTGCAGCTCTGTAATCCGAAACCTCTTTGGCTATATTATCAGACAAAATCTTGTCCGAGTTGAAACTATATCCTTCTGATGGTTCTTCTAAAAAGGGCACCCATTCTACGGGGAAATGACAAGGATTCTTTTTTCCGAATATTCTACACAACATCATGGCTACATAAACAATGTACTCATTCAAAGAGGTCATGGCATAAATTCTGTGGGTATCGGCCCTAAACTCTGACAGAAATCTCCACCATCCTTTGATTAAATCAGGGTAAGTTTGGTCTGCCTTAGTGCATTCCTTTATCTGAAATTCAGCTATAAATTTGGCATTGTAAATAAATTTAGGATTGGGTGAGACTTTGTACATAAACTGGATATGTTCAGGTTTGAATGAGCCGATAATGGCCGCTTGATCATTTAAAATGCTTCTCATTGGAATATCAACCTTGTCAAAAACCCAACTGATTATGTTGTTGTACGCAATGAGCCCTGGGTGTGTTGCAATTTTGTGAAGTTTTGATTCTGCTATGTCTCGAAGGTGATTTTTGGAGTCGTTAGGGGAATTTTTTATCTCACAGTCCAGATTTTCATAAATTTATCTCCATGATTTAATTGAGTCGATAGCATGTGGTGTCGTGTCTGATATGGCATCTCCCTCTGGGCTGGAAATCTCAACTATATTTTCACTCTTATTGGGTCCCTTCTTTGGTGCCATGACTTTTGTATTGGAACGAAAACCTGTCACTGAAGAGAGGTGTGAAAGTTTGGCTAGATGCGACTTACTTCTGATAGAAAAAGAGAGAATAAGTTTCAAAACATAGACCTCTAATTTTATTTTAACTCATTTTATGGTGAAAGTACTGACACAGCTACCAAGAATTTAATACCTTTAACGCAGAGAATATTTTCGAGATGCACATTTGTGTCACAGAAATCTCGATCTATCCATTATTAATGTGGCTGTATTTTGGAAATTCTAAAATCAAAATTCCAAAGATCTCGTTTGACGGAGACCAAGAAAGAAAGTACCTAAGAAGTTTAATTACCATTAAATGTATTTTTAAAATGAAATTAGTTCTCTTTAAATTATGGTATTGAGTCGCGATTTCACGTTTCGGGGTTTCGGGGATCACGGTTACATGAGGTATGTCACCACTAAACCCCGAATCTCGAAATCGCGATGGGAAAAGTTCTTAGGTCTGAACTACAATATTGAGTTGAGACTTCACATTTCACGGTTTCGGGGATCGCGCTTACATGAGGTATGTCACCACCAAACCCCGAATCTCGAAATCGTGATGGGATAAGTTTTAATTAATCAGGATTAAGACAGACTTCCACTTTTTTTGGGAAATCGGGAATCGAGATTTAGTGATTCAAAATGTATTGAAAACGTATTGTTCTGAGTAAACCCTGAATCTTGAAAGGTTAAAAGATGGTTAATTAACTCCTTTAGGGTTTTAATTTATCGTGATTTAAAGTACTTTATAGAACATGCGTCTAGACTTTAATAACACTTGAGCTTTCTGTCTTTTATTATAACGAAGAAACGAAATCATTTCGGGACTTCGGTACCGGTCGTTTGGACTGATAGTGAGGATTATACCTTATGAAAAGCCGAATCCTGAAAGAGAAAATTTTTAGTTTTAAAGGTAAAAATTTTAAAACCTAGCTTCAACACGAAGAATGACAAATCACTCAGAAAAGAGTGAGGAGGGGTTTGCAGAAAGACTCTAATTCCATGTGAAAAAATCCATAGGTATGCCAATGTATGCAAAGACAAACCTCCTACAAGCAAAAACATAATATATTGATCTCTATCTCATCAAAATACATGAGGGAGTCCTGAATTTATGTGATTGAGGAGGTCCTACAAATTCCTAAGATTAGCTGGGAAATTTAGAGGTGAATCTATGTGACATTATCTCATGTGTTTTAAGATAGATATTGTTTCAACAAACACACCAATATGTTAGATGGTTAAAACAAACACACTAACACTCATTTCCCTAGAGTTCGCACAAAGAGATAGTGCACTGGATCATGTATTTGTGATTATCGGTCTAATTCGCATTTGAAATGGTCCTCCTACAAATGTGTCAATTAAGAGGCACATGTTAGAATTGCAAACACGGAAAACACAATTCAAAATGATAATTAACAATCACACATATAAGGAACATAGGGATTTCACGTGGTTCACCCAAATGTTGGGGTACGCGCACCAATCATAGGCATGAGTCTTATTATTCATATCATGGAGATTACATCATCTCACTCACACTCAGTCATTTTTGCCTCTATGGGATTACATGAATTTATACATTCACACAAGAAACTGGTTAATAAATGCAATCCCTATACATATTCTAACTTGGTCTATTTGGTTGTAACCAACGTAGAATAATAGGATCCAAATCTGTTCTTGATAATTTGTTGTCACCAAATCACAACAATCTCCACCTTTTAGCACTCTGTAATTTGTCTAAGGCTGAAAAGGCAATCACAGAGGCAACATCAGAACCGCTTCGAGTCTTGGATCTAGCCCTCCAAGACTCAGAGAGGGATCTCTCTGTCTGATATAGCTTTGTTTGCAGAAATGTTAGGCTAGTTATAAAGAACAAGGGTTTTGTTGTAAAAAG
>JASDQU010101238.1:88764-125839 GCA_032191745.1 Picea mariana | reverse complement strand
TGTTTTTCCAAGCAGTGACAGTGGAGCAGCAGAGATACTTGATCTTATACATTCAGATGTATGTGGCCCGATGTCTTTGGCATCGTTGACTGGATCCCTATACTATGTTGTATTCATTGATGACTTCGCTCAGAAGTCCTGGATTTTCTTCAGCTGGTTTCAAGAGTTCAAATCTCTTGTGGAGAACCAGACAGGGAAGAAAATCAGAGTCCTGAGATCGGACAATGGGGGAGAGTATACCTCCAAGGAGTTTATCGATTTCTGTGCAGGAGAGGGCATCAGGAGGGAGTTGACTGTTCCTTACAACCTGCAACAGGATGGGGTTGTTGAGAGGAAGAACAGGGCCATTGTTGGGGCTGTGAGAGCCTTGTTACATGATCAGGGGCTGCCACTATTTCTATGGGCTGAGGCATGCTTTGAGGTGCATGGGAGAGAGTCTCATGTGTGTAGACTGAAGAAATCATTGAACAAGGGCAAGTTTGTATTTTTCAGGGACAAGCTTGGAGTGCTGAGTAACACTTACCTCGGTATGAGGGAGTGTTAAATTTTTAATTAAAATATAGTACCAAGGCAAGTGTTTCTCTTCCCTAGGTGCCTAAGGGGGATAAATTGCCGAATATGGGTCTTAGTCAAATTAATTTGTGAGATGAAAATTAAAGGATAAATTTATGATTAAAGTGAGGGTGAGTGAAGAGACACCAAATCTCATCCACCCATCTGATTTAATCTCAACCGTTAGATTAGAAAACTCCTCACCTTCCCTCATGAGGTTGATTAAGGCAAGTGGGCGCACCCATTCTTGGGTAAGTGGAAGAAATCTTGTTGAGAGAGCAAGAGACTCTTGGTGAGATGCCAAGAGGTTTTTGGTGAGATGCCAAGAACAAGAAGCAGAAGAAATCTTGGTGAGAGGCCAAGAGACTCTTGGTGAGATGCCAAGAGAAAGGGAAGAAGAAGCAGCAACAGTCTTGTTGAGAGAGCAAGAGGTTCTTGGTGAGATGCCAAAAGGTTCTTGGTGAGATGCCAAGAACAAGAAAGTTGCAGCATTCTTGTTGAGAGAACAAGAGAGAGCAAGAGAGAGGTTGAGCTGAGAAAAGAGACAGCATTTGTCGAAGGAGAGCACACATCCCAAAGCAAAGAGAAGTACAGATTTCAGATAGCAAGGAAGAACAGGCTGTACCGTACGGATTTGTTGAAGTCATACAGCATGTAATGTGCACAAAAATTGAGGAGGACATCAACTGCAATTTCTGAGAGTATTGGCATGCATTCCAAGGCTGCCATACAACATTTGTTGGCACAGAAATTGAGGTAACTGCTGTAATATATTTCTGACTGTATTTCTATACAGTCCGTACAGTCTTAGCAGAGTTTTGGCACAAATTTCGTGACAGTCCGTACAACATTAATTGTTGTATTGTTGTATGAATTTCTAGTTCAAAAATTGAGGAGCAAAGCTACAGGAATGTCCAGATAAGTTTGTGTAAATATTTGAAGATGAAAATGCTATAAAAGAATTTCTCAGAAGCTCATAAATAATACAAATCCCTCTCTAACTGGTTTTCCCCTTGTGGGTTTTTCCAGGGTCGAAGTTAGACCGAAAATATTTGTTTCTAATATTTTCTGAGTTTTTCATATTGCTGATATTTGATTTCTGCATTGAAAACAATGTTCATAATCCTCATGTTTCAGTTCTGAAATTTTTTTTCTGTTCAAAAATTTATTTTCTGTTAAGTTTTTTAGATGCTGAAACACCGCTGTAGCTTATGCTGAAACACCGCTATAGTATATGCTGAAACACAGTGCTGAGTATATGCTGAAACACCACATTGTAGCATATGCTGATGCTGAAACACCGCTGTGAGAAGATGTTGAAACACCAGGCTGTAGCATATGCTGATGTTGAAACACCACTGTGAGCAGATGCTGAAACACGGCTGTAGCATATGCTGAAACAGTGCTGAAACTGAGTTTGGCATTTAAATTTGACGGAAAAATCAGCGAGACTGAAATTGGGTGGGATTTTGAAATATTAACATTCCACATATTTGTTGTGAAACATATTTAGTGATAGATCTCCTTCTATCCAAAACACCTATAAAATATACATTATAACTATCATTGACCATCTCAGTGTAACCATTATAGATGACATTTGTGCTTCTCAAACACTGAAGCACCCATTTCCTTGTAACACCTAAATCTGTCACGTATATGGCAACATTATTAGCATGTGAAACATCTGGTCTTAACCATTTCATCGCATACAACATACATCCTACTGAACTTATAGGAGACATAACATTTTCTTATTTATAGACATGAACTATGCTTGAAGAAAACTTATAATGGAAAACAAGAGGGATAAAAACTTGTTTTACAATGTTCATACTGAACTCCAACCACAACTTACCATTACCATCTCTGTATACTTCCATGCCCATAATTTGTTTTGTTGCTCCTTGATCCCTCATCTGAATTGTCATGTCCACCTGAGTCATTTTCTTACTGATTTTATCCATGCTTCGGCTTGCATTGAACATATCATTAGCAAAGAACATCAAGACTTTGAATGTACTATAAATCGTATAGTCATTCCTACCCTTTGAAAAATTCTGACTCANTACTGATTTTATCCATGCTTCGGCTTGCATTGAACATATCATTAGCAAAGAACATCAAGACTGTGAATGTACTATAAATCGTATAGTCATTCCTACCCTTTGAAAAATTCTGACTCACTAGGAAGGATTCAAACCTCTTTTATATTTGCCTCGGTACCAGTAGGCCATACAATGAATTTTCTAGCATGCAAACAAATTTACCATTGTGATCTTGAATAAACCATTTTTGTTGTTCCATACATACTATATCTCTGTTAATGATGACCTTGTGAGAACTAGTATCCAACACACAACATCCCTTTATGCCACCATCATAACTTGTAGAGATATAAAACAAGGAATTCAAAAACAAAGATTTCAAGTCCAGAAATGACTTACCACTTATCAGTACCTGGAATTCTTTCTTTCTCTTATGACCTTGATTCTTCTGCCATAAAAAAGAAGATACATCTGTCACTTCAGATGCCACTTCAGTATTCCCTTCCAGCTTATAAAGGTTATCAACCTTTGTTTCCTTCATCACTACTAAATTACCTTTCGACACTGTGAGTGCTCCACCTTGCCTGTATACTTATATCCACAAGAATCCAACACTCCCAATGAAATCAAATTTGATTTAAGCTTAGGTACATATCTAACATCCGTTAATTCCCTGACAATACCATTGAACATCCTGATTCTAATACTGCCAACCCCAACAATTTTATATGGAATACCATTTCCCATAAACACTACACCCTCATCAACAAATTTGTAAGAAATGAACCAATTTCTATGTGAGCACATGTGGTGGGAGACACCTGAATCTAACTTACAGTATTAGTCATATTAGTTATCAGTCATACCTAAATTTAACTTACAATATCATTCATATTAGTTATCAGGTATGACTGAGACACCTGAATCTAACTTCTAATGTGATCATTCGTACCTGAATTTGTTACAGCCAAATTTTCTTCCAGCAATAGAGTTTTCCTCGGATTCCTTTATCTTCCAGCAATATTTCTTGAGATGTCCTATTTTTCCACAGTACCAACATTTTTCTTTACCCTTTCTGTGTCTTGAATTAGATTGAGAAAAAAATCTCTCATTATGCTATTTAGTTCGACCTCTGACCAACATCACCTCTGAAGTTGAGATTTCTTTACTAGATTTTCTCCTCATCTCCTCAACCACCAAAGCTCCCACAACAGAGTCATAGTATAAAACTTCTGTTGAGATAAAACTAGTAGAGGTGACTAGATTATCTGATGTAGGAGCATCATAAATAGCCAGCCAAGCAACCATAAAGGTGGAAGACAACTGAAAAAGCGTAGCACACATTTTGCACATTTTGAAATGTTTTTGAAAAATAAATGAGCATATATTAATGTAGTAGTTAAAGGAAGCGTACTTTCATGTTGTAAGCATATCTTGAGTATTTTTCTCTCATCTGCCAGATGCAATAGACATTAAGTCTGTTTAATGAAAGTAGGTAGATTTGAATTCATAGATTAGACAGTTTAGAGAGTAGGAGGGAAAACGGATATAGACACCCTCACCATTGTATTATTGTATCATTAGAGAAAGAACATTATCATCATTGAGAGCTGTAGCAGAGAGCTGTGGAGAAGAACCCATGTACAGGAGCACTTGAGTTAATACATGAAGCTTTGACACAATTTTCATGGTGTTGTGATGCTTACTGTTTACATCTGTTGAATGGTATGTTTATAGCTATTTGTTTTCTCTGTTATGCATTTGTTTCAACACTATGTTGTGTGTATGCTTTCATGGTGAATGTATGAAATCTGAGAGAGGAGAAGAATGAGTTTCAATTTTTTCTCTTCTTGAGAATTCCTGCAAGGAGTGCAGTGAAATGTCCACAAAGTGTGCGTTGACAAGAGTCTGAGTTTTATCTCAGAAATCTTAGGAGAGATATCGTTGTTCTCATACCACCAGAAGTGTAGGTGAAGTACAGAGTTGTGCAAGGTGTGCGTAAGCTGGTTGAAACCTTAAAATTTATCAACTAAGGTGAAGGTGGAAGGACTGTTATTGCAAAGAGTGCATAGAGTCGAGAACTCAAATAATCAGAGGTTATTTGAAAGATTGTCGCAAGGAGCACGATCAGAATTCCTTTGGAGACTTGAGTTCACAAGTGAAATCTTAGGAGGGTTAGTACCTTTGAAGAGTTCAAAGGAATACAGGGAGAAAAATCATTGCACAAAAGTTAAGTTCAGTAGAAGGACGCCGAGTCAGTTTGGCCAAAGATTCTTGAGGAGTGAATTAGACGGTCAAAATTCTTCGTGGAGAATTCGTGAAGTCGCGGGGACCGTACGATCAAGAGTAGCTGTAAGTTGGTTAGGAGTTGGATGAATCTACTACCCTGACATCAAGAATCAACGTGGATCGTTGATCATTGTCTGTCTGAGCCATCAAATCATTTCGGGAATTTGAAACCCATCAGTTGGGAGTGCAAGTCAAAAATCGTTGGTCACTCAAACTCTCGGTTCGCGAAAAGGATAATCAAGTGTGAAATTTTGGTATTTCAAGGTTCGGCATACCGGGAATCTTGATGACAAGGAGTCGAGGTTTTTAGCATTGAAAATCCCAAAGTCACAAAACACGACTTGTCTTGAGGTGAATTTCGGGATTTCGACATTTCGACACATCGAGTGTCGGGAAGTAGAGGAGGTAGAAATCTTTGGAATCAAGAATTTCAAACTCCCAGTTTGTGAAAAGCCAAAAGATCCAAAGTCCTTGGATCGTGGAGGATCTCATCCATAGATCACGTTGGAGGTGAGATTTCATGAATTTGGAGATTGCAGTTTTGGGAGGTGCATAACCTTTCTATTGTGGATCTCATAAGTCACGAAATCCCAAAGAGTAAAAGGAAAAATTCCCGAAAACATTGAAGGACAATAGCCGTGGGCCCAATCGGGTTTCGAGGTTTTGGGAGTCAAGAGGCAGAGTTCCATGTCAATGCAACTCCTGAAATCGCGAAGAGAGAAAAGCTGAAAGGTGGGTCCTAAGCGTTAATCGGAGGATAGGTGTGATGGAAGTCAAGGGAGTGGTCAAGCTTCGGGGAAAATCCCGAAAGAACTTTGATCTCGCCAGAAAGGGGAAATTTTGGAAACCGAAAGATCATAAGGGAAGAGGAACGAATGTTGGTCCATCACTCAAGTTCTGAAAAGATGAAATAATTGGCAACAAGAGGCATCTGTTCGGCACATTGGAGGAGTCGACCCTCATTGAAGTTTTGAGTTTCGGAGGTTGAAGAGACAAGGGGCTTGACAACAGGATTCACGAAATCGTGAAATCTGAAATCTCGAAAGGAAAAGAAAAGCCCTGATCATATTTGTTGGTCGGTAGTGGAATATACCTTGTGTGCATGGTATTCCTTGTGGGGAAACCAAAGATTCAATCAGACTCAGTGGAATATTTAGAACGATCCTGCGTGGATCTTGGCTGGAGGGTTGGGGGTATGTGTCATTTGGTATCAAAGCTCAGAACAAGTTCTTTGCTTTTTGTAGCAGAGAGAAAAGAGGAACATTTTACAGCGATGCTGCCGAGAAGAAGAGACAGGCCAATGCCAATGCCTGATCCAGCAAGGGAAAGAGAAATGCACGAGTTGCGTGCTAGGATTGATGCCATGGAGACAACATAGATGTGCACAGTTGACACTGGGGATATCAGTGAGGTTGAAAGTAAAAATGAAGCTGGAAACGAAGAAGGAGAAGTTGTATTCAAAGATGCTATGGATGAATGCCTATTCAGGGCTGTTGCAAGGATAGGTGCCAGAGAAAAAATGGACATTCCAGTGTATGAGGGATACCTGGATGTTGAAGAGCTTCTAGACTGGATTAGATATCTAGACAAGTACTTCGACTATGAGGATGTCTAGGAACACAAGAAGGTCAAATATGCCGTTACTAGACTTAAAAGGAATGCAACAATATGGTGGGATGAACTGAAGGCTGACAGATGCTACAAAGCCAAGCAGAAAATCAAAAGCTGGGATAGAATGGTTGCAAAGATGAAAGCCAAATTTATACCCAAGGATTATCAAATCACTATGTTTCGGAGGATGCAAAATTTGAGATAGAAGCTGATGTCAGTGAAAGAATACACTGAAGAGTTCTACAAGATAAACATCAGAGCAGGTCATTGGGAAAGCGATGATGAAAAAGTTGTCTGGTACATGAATGGTCTATGTTATGATATTCAAGATGAGATGAGAATGATGACCATTCAGATCGTGGAAGATGCTTATCAAATGGCTCTGAAAGCAGAAGAGAAGCTGAGCCGAAAGAAAGGTCAAAGAGGCCAAGGTAGAAGTCAAAGCAGAGACAAAACAATTTCCTAAGATAGAACTCAGAGACCTAAAGAAGAGGGAAAGAAATGTCAAACTCAACATGAGAGAGGAGGAAGCTCACAAACAGAGCAGTATGCTAATAGAAATACTTTTCCTTGAGCTAGAGGAAGAGGAAGAGGCAGAGGCGGTGAAGTAAAATGCTTTGTTTGTGGAAAGATCAGACATAAAATCTATGAGTTTCCAGATAAGAAGAAAGATGGTGGTGAAACTCATATTTTCAAAGCTCAAGGATGGAATGTTGAGGAAGAAGACGTTGAGGGCGGAAGATCCTTAATGATGAGGAAAGTTCTCTTGAATCCAGAGAAGGAGGCAGAGAACCCAGCCCAAAGAAACAGTCTATTTCAGACTACTTGCAAAACCAAAGACAGGGTATGCAAGGTCATAGTGGACAGCGGCAGCATAGACAATCTTGTATCTATAGAGATGGTAGAAAAGCTGGAGCTGGAGACTGTTGTACATCCAAGCCCATACAAAGTTTTGTGGCTACAAAAAGGACATCAGGTAAATGCCACTAAACAATGTTCAATTAAATTTAAAATAGGAGGATATAAGATGAAATATTATGTGATGTCATTCCCATGGATGTTTGTCATCTATTGTTGGGTAGACTATAGAAATATGACAGAAACATGATTCATGATGGGAGAAAGAACACATACACCCTGGATAAGAATGGGAGGACGCACATGTTGTTGTCGATTAAAAACCAAGAGGTGAAAACAGAGATGAGCAACATTGTACTTATCATGAGTGGAAATGAACTTCTTAAGGAGGTTAATAAGAAGGAAGACACACAATTTGTTGTGGTCAGAAAGCCCAAAATTGTTTTGACCGGTACGAGAATAGATGATTTACCAGAAGAAATCTAGGAATTGTTGGGAGAATTTGTTGATATAGTAGTGGACGAACTACCTTGTTCATTGCCACATATCAAGAGTATAAGTCATCATATCGATCTCATACCTAGAGCCAGTTTACCAAACAAAGGCGTGTACAGGTTGACGTTGCAGGAAAATGAAGAAATTAAGAGACAGGTCCAAGACTTAATGGACAAAGGATTGATTAGAGAAAGCTTGAGTCCATGCATTGTTCCAACAGTGCTCAGCACAAAGAAAGATAGAGGTTGGAGAATGTGTACACACTCAAGGGAGATCAATAAGATTACCATCAGATATAGATTTCCATTACCAAGCATGGATTACTTGATGGATTGCTTGAGTGGAGCAAAGTTTTTTTGAAAGATTGATTTGAAAAGCAGGTATCATCAAATTTGAATGAGAGAAGGTGATGAATGGAAAACAACAATCAAGACGAATGAGGGACTGTATGAATGGCTTGTCATGCCATTTGGCTTAATGAATGAACCCAGTACTTTCATGAGGTTGATGAACGAAGTCCTGAAGGATTTCATTGGGAAATTYGTCATCGTATATCTTGATGATATATTAATCTTCAGCAAAATAGGAGCAGGACACTTGAAGCATTTAGCTGCAGTAATGAGAAGATTACAACAAGAGAAATTGCTAATAAATATGAAGAAATTGTCATTTATGAGGACATAACTCATTTATTTGGGTTTTGTTATCTCTGCAAATGAGTTGAAGATGGATCCAGAAAAGGTAGATGCAATTAAGAATTGGCCATCGCCGAAGAGTATATTTGAAGTATGAAGCTTCCATTGTTTGGCAAGTTTCTACAGGAAATTCATTCAAAATTTTAGTGGAATTAGCACACCAATGATGGATACGGTGAAGGAAAGACACAAGTATTTTCACTAGACAGAAGAAGCAGAGAAGAGCTTCAACCTGCTGAAGAAGAAGATCACAGAGCAACCAATTCTAGTTATGTCAGATTTTAGCAGGACATTTCAGGTCAGGTGTGATGCGAGTGGATTTGCAATTGGAGCGGTCTTGAGCCAAGACAACAAGCCGATCACATACTTCAGTGAAAAACTGAATGAAACAAAGATCAAGTACTCAACATATGACAAAGAATTCTATGCAGTCATACAAGCGTTGAAGAAATGGAGACATTATTTGGTTCCTAATAAGTTTGTTTTGCACAGTGATAATCATGCTTTACAATTCGTGACTCAACATGATAAGTTGAACCAAAAACATGCTAAATGGGTTGAATTCATGCAGAATTTTACTTTTGTGACTAAGCATATTTCTGAAACTGATAACAAAGTTGTTGATGCTTTGAGCAGGAAATGTTTTCTTATGCAGGAATTCAGTGTCAAGACTTTAGGTTTTGATAACCTCAAAGAAATGTATAGGGATGACCCAGATTTTAAGGAGGCATATTAGGCATATGAGAATCCAGTTCTTAGGGACATAAGCCAATGGACCGAGTATATGATCCAAGATGGGTTATTATTCCGGGGCAATCAACTATGTATTCCAAAATTTTCCATGAGGGAGAATCTACTGAAGGAAAAACACAGTGGAGGATTGGCCAGATACTTCGGTCAGGATAAGACGTTGTCAAAGTTGAATGGCTCATATTTTTGGCCAGGGATGAGGACAGATGTTAAGAAATTTGTGGACAAATGAAGGATTTTTCAATACACAAAAGGGAAAAGGAAGAACACAGAGTTATATCAACCATTACCCATACCAGAAAGGTTGTGGGACGCAATGAGAATGGATTTTATATTGGGACTACCAAGAACATAGAGAGGATATGATTCAATCTTTGTGGTAGTCAACATATTTTAAAAAATGGCACATTTCATACCATGCCAAACAACCAACGACGCAACTCATATTGCGAACCAGTTTTTCAAGGAAGTTGTCAGACTTCATGGCTTGCCAAGGAGTATCTTTTATGATCGGGATACCAAGTTCAATGGAAATTTCTGGAGGACGTTATGAAAAAAGATAGAGACAAGTTTTTCTTTTAGCTAAGCATATCATCTTCAAATGGATGGGTAGACAGAAGTCATGAACATAATCTTGGGAGATTTGTTGAGGAGCTTAGTGACTGAACACCACAGTCAATGGGATCACATTCTGCCATAGGCGGAATTTGCTTATAATGATTTGATTAACAGAAGCAAAGGGCAGAGTCCAGTCCAGATTGTATATGGAATGAAACCAAGGGGAGTTTCTGAATTGAAAGATTCGGAATGAGTTGAATTCAGGAGTGCTAGTTCAGAAGACTTTTCAGAAGGAGTGAAGGAGCTTCACAGTCGAGTCAAGGATAGATTGTAGAGTTCAAGTCAAGAATACAAGCAGAGAGCAGACCAACACAGGCGAGAAATTCAATTTGAAGTTGGTGATCTGATTCTTGCATATCTCAGAAAGGAAAGGTTCCCAAGAGGAACATATAACAAACTGAAGATGAAAAAGGTTGGACCGTGTAAGGTCATAAGGATATTTGGGGAAAACGCATATGATATTGAATTACCCGATGTGATTGGAATCTCACTGAGATTCAATGTTGCGGATTTGTACCCTTACAGAGATGAAGAAGCAAAAGAAGAGAAGGAATAGAAAGAGATTCAATGGACAAAACAAATTCCTGTAGCTAAAAAGCCACAGATGGAAAGCATAATTGACCAGAGGATTAGCAAAAAGACCAAGAGAAAAGAGTATTTTGAATACTTGGTCAAATGGAAGGCACATCAAGTTGAAGATGCTAGTTGGGAAGATGAAGTAGAAATTCATAAGCATGGGGAGACTGTGCAAGAGCTCATGAACAGGAGTTCATGAAAATTTTCAAGCAAGGGAGTATGATGCAAGAGCATTGTAAACAACAGGCCAAGCAACAATAAAGGTGGAAGACAGCTAGAAAAGAACAACACAGATTTTGCACATTTTGAAATGTTTTTGAAAAATTAATAAGTAGATGTTAATGTAGTAGTTAAAAGAAGCGTACTTGCATGTTGTAAATAGATCTTGAGGGATTTTCTCTCATCTGCCGGATGTAATAGACATTAAGTTTGTTTAATAAAAGTAGGTAGATTTGAATTCATAGATTAGATAGTTTAGAGAGTAGAAGGGAAAACGGATATAGACACCCTCACCCTTGTATTATTGTATTATTAGAGAAAGAACATTATCATCATTGAGAGCTGTAGCAGAGAGATGTAGAGAAGAACCCATGTATAGAAGTACTTGAGTTAATATATGAAGTTTTGATTCAATTTTCATGGTGTTATGATGCTTACTGTTTACATTTATTGAATGGTATGTTTACAACTGTTTGTTTTCTATGTTATGAATTTGTTTCAATGCTATGTTGTGTGTATGATTTCATGGTGAATGTATGAAATATGAGAGAGGATAAGAATGAGTTTCAATTGTTTCTCTTTCTGAGAATTCCTGCAAGGAGTGCAGTGAAACGTCCACAAAGTGTGCATTGACAAGAGTCTGAGTTTTATCTCAGAAATCTTAGGAGAGATACCATTGTTCTCATACCAGTAGAAGTGCAGGTGAAGTATAGAGCCATGCAAGGTGTGCGCAGGCTAGTTGAAACCTTAAAAGTTATGAACTAAGGTGAAGGTGGAAGGACTGTTGTTGCAAAGAGTGCATAGAGTCGAGGACTCAAATAACCAGAGGTTATTTGAAAGATTGCCACAAGGAGTGTGAGAAAAATTCCTTTTGGAGACTTGAGTCCATAAGTGAAAGCTCAACAGGGTTAGTACCTTTGAAGAGTTTAAAGGAAGACAGGGAGAGAAATCATTGCGCAGAAGTTAATTTCAGTAGAAGGACACTGAGTCAGTTTGGCCAAAGATTCTTGAGGAGTGAATCAGATGGTCAAAATTCTTCGTGGAGAACTCACGAAATCGCGGGGACCGTAGGATCCAAAGGAGCTGCAAGGTGGTTAGAAGTTGGACGAATCCGCTACCCTGACATCAAGAATCAACGTGGACCATTGATCATGGTCTGTCTGAGTCATCAAATTATTTCGAGAATTCGGAACCCATAAGTTGGGAGTGAAAGTCAAAAACCCTTGGTCACTCAAACTCTCGGTTCGTGAAAAGGATAATCAAGTGTGAAATTTCAGTATTTCGGCGTTCGGCATACCAGGAATCTTGATGACAATGAGCCAAGGTGTTTAGCATTGAAAATCCCGAAGTCGCGAAACACAACATGTCTTGAGGTGAATTTCGAGATTTCGGCACTTCGGGTGTCGGGAAGTAGAGGAGGTAGCGATCTTTGGAATCGAGAGTTTCAAACTCCCGATTCGCGAAAATCCGAAAGATCCAAAGTTGTCGGATCATGGAGAATCTCAGCCATAGATCACGTTAGAGGCGAGATTTCGGAGATCGAAGTTTTGGGAGGTGAGGAACCTTTCTGCTGTGGATCTCGCAATTCGCAAAATTCTAGAGAGTAAAAGGAAAATTTCCTGAAAACATTGAAGGAAAATAGCCGTGGGCCCAATCGGATTTCGGGGTTATGGGAGTGAAGAGGCAGAGTTGCATGTCAACGCAACTCCCGAAATCACGAAGAGAGAAAATCCAAAAGGTGGGTCCTAAGCATTAATCAGAGGATAAGTGCGACGGAAGTCAAGGGAGTGGTCAAGCTTCGGGGAAAATTCTGAAAGACCTTCGATCTCGCCAGAAAGGGGAAATTTCGAAAACCGTAAGATCATAAGGGAAGAGGAACAAGTGTTGGTCCATCACTCAAGTTCTGAAAAGCCGAAATAACTGGGCACAAGAGGCATGTGTTCGACACATTGGAGGAGTCAACCCTCATTAACGTTTCGAGTTTTCGAGGTTGAATTGACAAGGGGCTCGACAACAAGATTCACAAAATCTGAAATCCCGAAAGAAAAAGAAAAGCCCCGATCATATTTGTTGGTCGATAGTGGAATATACCTTGTGTGCATGCTATTATCTGTGGGGAAACCAAAGAGTCAATCAGACTCAGGGGAAGATTTAGAACGATCTTGCGTGGATCTTGGCTCGAGGGTCGGGGGTATGCATCATTATCCGAAGATTCAGGCAACGAACACAATAGTGTAATAGTCTTATTTTCATCTTCAAATTTAACTTCCATACTATTCAATTAAACTATACGGGTATTGAAGGTATTTAAGTGGTGAACAATTTTTGTACCTTCTTTCATCCGCAAACTGTACAACTGTCTCTTCAAGTAGATTTTGCTCGTCAAGGACTTTTTCATATATAGACTTTCCAACTTGCTCCATAAACCTGATGTTGTATCCTCTCTTATGATATTAAACAGACCCTCATCCAGCAGACATAAACGAATGGTACTTAGATCTTTCGCATACAGATCTTCCCATTCCATCATGGCTGTTGGTTTTTTTGACTTTCCTGCCAATGTTTTTTGCAACCCTTGTTGCACCAATAAATCCCACATCTTGAGCTTCCAGAGCTCAAAGTTGCTTTTACCGCTGAACTTTTCAACTTCAAACTTCGAACTCTGCATCTTAACCATTAAAAGAAACATTCCAAAAAACACCACTAGTTATGATAACCAAGACCCTTTGAAAAAATAATATTAAAGAATAATGGTTTAAATTTTACAAAATTTAATAAAAGATTAATAAAAAAACATTTTACTAACCTTTTCCTTTCCTCACTTTTTATTAAAAAATAAATTTAAAAATTCACCTTTTAATAAAAAAAAATCTTTTAATAAAAGATTCACTTTTACCTTAATTCCTCCACCCTTTTCATATTATATTTAAATCCAAATATAATAAATCTTTAACGTCTTCCACGTCTCACGATTTTAAGAAAGGAAAAGCAATTATTCATTCCTTAACTTTTAATAAAGAAAAGTCAACCTTTTTTTAAAAACAACCATGCCTTAACATTCCCAAAAAACCATGCGAATATTTTTTTGAAAGAAGAGATCGTGATCTTTGGTTTAAAGAGTATCGCCGCACCTCCAAATAAAACCAGGCTGCGGCTATTGGTCCAGATCGTCGCCCCTCACCGTAGCTGAAACCCGCGATGATTTTTCGAATTAGGATGGCACAAAAGTATGAGAAGTGGGTCATTGCACCCTTCGATAGGAGGGACCCGCGACGATCTGGAATCGACGCGCCTCTCTGTGGCTTCTCTGAAATTCTTTCTGCGCAAAGCACCGATTCTTTACTCAGACCTTTATTTATTTGGTTTCACCGATTTTCAACCAAAAATCTTTTGATATCATTTGTTAGAATTGTAAATATGGAAAACACAATTTATAATGATAATTAACAATCATACATATAAGAAATACAGGGATTTCACGTGGTTCACTCAAACGTTGGGCTACATCCACCAAGTATAGGGATTGGCTGTCTTATTATTCAGATCATGGAGATTACATCAGCTCACTCACACTCAGTCGTTTTTGCCTCTACGGACTTACATGAATTTATACATTCACACAAGAAACTGATTAATAAATACAATCCTTATCCATATTCTAACTTAATCTATTTGGTTGTAACTAACACAAAATAATAAGATCCAAATCTGTTCTTGTTAATTTGTTGTCACCAAATCCTAAGAGCACATGCATAGCTCATTCAACACTCAAATTCAACATTCAACACTCAACTTCAACATAAATGGATCAATTCCTAGAAATCCTGCTAAAGACCTTCTACTCCTATGTTTAATTGAAAACAAAATGTACATCAACATCAAAACTATACACACTTTCTATTAAGTATTTCTTAATATAAATACATTTACATAATTGTTCCCAGATCTAACTTATTCTAATTTTAGAGAGGATGGTTGAAACATTCTCTCAACACATCTCAAACCAAATACTAATCATGGTATTTAGCTATTATTCTCCAACAGTTTTAGCTCTCCAACAGGTTTTAGTTAAGTTCATGTAATGCCTCTTGCCTCTTGGACAAATGGGCGTTCTTAAGAGATAATAATACTTTTTTGGAGAAATCGTTGGATTTTAGGGATAACCTTTAGGAAGTCGTTACAAAATTGGCGGGACATCATGCTACACATCACAATTATATTGTTTGGGCGCTTGCGCATCACCACATGGACTTGTTGTGTAGCATAGTGGAAGCATTCCTAACGTTAAATCGAATAAATTAATACATGGAAGCCATGGTGGTTTCTTTGACACATCTTCAGAATTGTGGAGTGGCATGGAAGGAGATAGGAGTGAGGCTATATTTTACTCTCTTAGTTATATGTGTGGCAACTAGAGGGCCATGATCACCATTCTAGAGATGAATTTAACCTTTGATGTGGGAGGAGGGTGACTCAGAGCTAAATTCACTGGTTGCAGGTAACGTCAGCTATCATCCTCTTCTGCCATTTTAATGATGGTTGCATTTGAGTTTGGGCAAAGACTTTTGGGTGCAATTTCAAGATGAACCTCCTTTTTAATTTCAACCAAGGATATGATGCGTTAATTTCTTTCTCCATTAAATTCATTACCTTTCAGTGCAATTTGCGGAGAAAGTGGGAGTGGAAGGAGGCGGCTTGGAAACAACGGGTTGGAGAGACAATGATGACATGGGTTATCTAGATGGGTCAAAGAAGAGAGTAGACGCTAAAACCCTAAAGTTTTGCATTTCATTAGTAAGACGTATGAAGTTTGTCAATTTTGATGGAGGTGAAAGACGTTTGAAGGTTGTTAATTTTGATGGTAGTGGAAGAGATGAATATATAAAAGGATTAATTTCAAGAACTTGATTATTTCTTGATTTCCAGGCAGTCTTTCCTTCCATGTTACTAACTATAGAGAAGGGTTCTATAGCTCACCAATTTCTCGGCTTTATATAGTTTTGCAATGCGAATGTTGTTAACAGTTAGGTTAGTAATTCCTATTAAACTTCTATCATGTGGGCATAGGAACCATGATGGTCGAAACCTTTATTATGCCATTAGAGGGCGAGATGGAAAATGTGGCAAGTAAAATTTTGTGTCTTTTTCTTTTTATCTCCATTCACATGAACACCTAATATTTACCCTCATGGGTTTTGTAATTTTTTTACTTTCCCTTTTGTTTACAAGGATCGCTTAATAGCTTCCAAGCTCTCCAACATTGCAATTTTCTTAGACATAATAGGTTTTGGAAATCCTACTTTTACTTGCAACTCGGAAGAATCAATAAGAGTTTTGGTTCCACAATAAATATGGTAGTGTTGTCTCTATAAAAACATCATAGGTTAGTGCTTTAGTTGCCCTATGCATGTGAGGAATTCGTTACAATACCAAGATTCTTAAAATCTTAGTTGGCTTCAGCTTATAATATATATGTATGTGTGACCACCTCTGAGATGAATATAATGTGAACTTGAGTTTTTTTATTAGTGTTAAGCATGTATCTATCTCTAGGATAAGAGTTTGAGTGTTTTTTTCCTTTTTTTCATTAGCTACAATAACACAAAGAATTGCTCACTTCGCATGCTGCTGGTCTGAGAAGCTAATAGAATTCGTTGCCATTTTACAATGTAAAATTACATCCCAACTCGCATGCGCAGTTACCAAAAAAAAACATATCATCTTACATCTGAGCCCTGTCTCTTTGTTTAAATTGTTTGTCTATAAATCCCACCACTTGTCGGATTCAAAGCATCAGAGTTTCTCTGTTCATCAGTTTAGTGCCATGGAGTTTCATTACTATCATTTATTTGCTTTTTACGGTGGGAAACTGCAAGTCAGTCCGAACAAGGTTGCCTCTCTCAATGTTGCATTTCGGAATGGACGTCATACGCTCGGCTGACTAGTTTACCAATTCGGAAAGGACATAAGTTAAAACTTTTTTTTTTTGGTTTGTCCACTGACGGTTTTTTCTATTCAATTTATATGTCTAATTCTGTTGTAACTGAGATTAACAGATTACATATATGTTTATGTCGAGGACTTTTTAAATGGGCAATTGAATTATGAAACTGGCGATGACAATGGGCATGTGGGGCTCGGGGGTCAAGTGTAGCAAGGAGTTGGCCATGGCCTACAGCCATTATTTTGGCCAAGCTTTCATTTATTCTTAGGAGAAAGGGTTACTCGGATAACATGATCAAGAAATCCCATATCGTGCCTTTTAAGGTCACTAGGAAATATGGTTCCCTTACGGTCATAAAGTAACATATCATTTCATACTAAGTACGACTTTCAGATTATGATTTTTCATACTAATTAAGACTTTCACTTTCAGATTATGATAAGTCTCTCTCTAGGAAAACTTTATGAGGGTAAATAATTGGTGGATTTCTAGCATCTTCTTTATGAGGGTATAATTGGTGGATGTTTTTCCAAATATTTTAAAATAATTTTTGACATTTCAACTATGTGAAAGAGAAGTGAATATTGGAATGTCTTTTAATAATGTAATGAAAAAACAATTTACTTTTCTAACTTATTCAAAGTTTTTCCTTTCTTGTTTTTAGTGTTTAGTGTAAAGTTAATGGTGAAGACAAAAATATTGGAGATCACACATTTACATTGATTATATGAGAGAAAAAAAATCCATATCTAATGGTCATTGACCTCCTACATTAACATTGTTCCAGTGGATCCTCATGGCTTGGATAAAGAAATGTGAGATCTCTTTGTGTTTCAAACGTATTTTCATTGTTCAATTCTATAATCACGCTAAATGTCAATTGGGGTTTTAGAAGGGTCTATTGTTCTAGCTAGAATGATACTTTTTGTAACTCCTTGGTTTCCATATTTTGATCCTAACACTATGACCATTGTTAGAATGACAATTTGGGTTCCACTTTGCAATTTGTCATTACATTTTAGGTTTTATTAGTTTTGGAGGATATTGGAAATACTTTGGGAACTTACATAAAACCATATCTTGAGAGATCTTTAGTGCATTCATGTACATATGCATGTGTATGTGTTGAGATAGATATTAATAAAGGTCTTTCGAAGAAAATGATTCTTAAATGGAAAAGAATTAAATACACATGGGATTTGGATTATGAGAACACAATATTTTGGTGTAAGATATGTCATCTTCTACATCATTTACAAGCTACTTGTCCCCATGTCCAACCTCATCATCCAAAAAATAGGGTCAAAACCAAAATAATAGAGCTAGATTTTTTCAGAGGAATCAAGTCCAGATAGTGACAGTGATCCAAATGAGGTGAATGAACACCTAACTAACTACTAAGATTGATCCAAATGGGGTAAGTCATAGATGGAATGTGCTAATTGGAGAATTGACTTCAGTATCAAGGGATAGAGTAAAAAAAATGGATACAAGCATTTCCTCTTCAAGGGAGGTTCTAATAGTTGAAGCCCCTATAGGTGGCATGGTATGACATCATGAAATCGATACCTTTGATCTAGATAAGGAATTGGTCCCTTTTATGACTTCCGATTTCTAGGATGTGACTCTGAATCCTTTTCCGAACTCCTTCGGTAGGGTGGCATGAAGTTAACAAGAAGAAGGGGAAAATGGAAAGATTGATAATTATTTTTCTAAGGTCAAGAAATGGCATGCATGTTAATTTTTTAATTTTAATCTTCTAAGGGTGAGTGCAAGATAATGATGGTCTCCCATGATGCATTAGTGGCAATGCAAACATTGAAAAACAACAATATGTTAAGTTGGAGGGATTATTCAAGGTACTTTTATAGTGAATTTGAATATGGTGTAAGAAGATGAAACTTAGGAAACTCAATTATATTTCTGAATATACAACTTTTATTCATAGAAATTGTGAATAACTATGTGAATTTTGATTTTTTCTAAAAGTGGTAAGTTATTTTCCCACCAAAATATAATGTATATGTTTTTGTTCGTGTAGTGTTGAGTACCTTAACATTGAAATTTCATTCCAAAAACTTGTATAATTGTAGAGAACCTTTTCTAGTGGGATGTATTTTTTGAAAATTTATAATATATATATATATATATATATATATATATATATATATATAATTATGAGAGTCAATATATAATTGAAATTACAATCCCTTTTGTTCGTGCAGGCTAAGTGGGTCTTAACATGATAAAAATATTTATTTATTTTTAGATTGTTGATAACGATCTCCTCTAGTGTGACATATAACTCGTTTTACAAATGGTTAAGAAGACAAAATGTTATAGAAGAAATAACAGAGGTATTTATTCTAGGATTTTGATATATGCAAAGAAACAAATAGACTAAAAATAGTAAACAATATTAATTAAAAAAAAAACACATATTTGGAATCTGCATAGCTAACTCTATCTATGTTTGTAGTTTTGTCAATAACTAAATTGTGTATCATATAGAAAAATAACATGAAAAAAAAGTAAGGTGAAATCATGAAGATGGGTGTCTATTTTGCTTGTTTTATGAGAAAAAAAAAACTATATTTCAGAAGTTCTTCAATTTTTGGTGTACAAAAGTATTTTTTTTATTTATAATTTCACTTTATAGTAAAAACAAAACTTGTGAAGAATTTTGTTAGCTTTCCACTCACTATTTTTCAAATTTTGTTTATTGAGATTTGATATGTCAATTTGACAATTCTTTAACAGTATGTTCCTTAAACATGAAAGGAATGATAATGATTTATTCCCCCCCAACAACATATCTATTATTAAACTTTTGTTTTTAACAAACAAAATATACTGCAACAATATGGATAGACTCTATTTTATTATGACTATAATTTTAAATCTAACAGATGAATATCATAATTTCTAGAATTTTTTTAAGTTGGCCAAGCTGAAAACAATGCAAATTTTAAACACATGTTTTCCCCCACCTTGTATCTATCTTAATTTTTACTTAAAAGGAAAATCTAAAAATACCCTTTTGAAAAGAATAGTTTAAGGATTATGAATACAATTTATTCTAAATTTTTCACTATGTATTTTTAGAGATATGGATATTTCATTTCACTGAATCATAATTTCAGCTAGAAATATTATGGAATGATTTAAAAAAAAAAAAAAAATTAGATAAAAATAATGAAAATGAAAACAAATTATATCCATTGAAAGTAGATTCAGTTTTGCAAATGCTGGTATCATTTTGGAAACTAAATTATGAGTATTTGCAAGAGTCTGCAACCTCCAAAGTTTAGGTAAGCTATAGGGAATGCTCTGGTTCCTGCAAATAATCTCATTCACTAGTTTTTGGCTAAAAGAATTATTCTAAAGGAATCTGTTAAAATTAAACGATTTCCTAGCTTTTGGGTTGAAAAAACATTTTTTCAGCTGAAAGATGGGTGAGTGAATTCCGTCGGCCAGAAACAATGAAGAGACACGTCATATCGTTTCACTTCGTGCCAAATCATATAAATACAGTTTCGACCGAACACATTTAACACAATTCACTCGCTTTTTTCATGGTTTTCTAGAGCACCTAAAAAAAATTTGAATCTTCTTTTTTGTTTTTGTTGAACAAAGTAATTGATGTTTTGAATGCAAAAAAAAAGTTTACTTTTTTTAAGTTCAAGTTTTTATTGGAATAACAATTTATATATTGAAAGCTAAATGTTGAACATTTTTTCGAGGTGAAGCCTTTGTTGAACATAAAATTATTGATATTATTTTTTAATAATTTTTGTGACAATGAAGTTTTTCTGAGACAATTCTGAAATGTTGATTTTTTTAAAAATTTTTACAGATAACTATACTCATGGGAAACAAAAATTTGCACAAGAGAAAATTTGATCGCACTCGATATGAAACTCACCATAATGATCAAAGGAAAGAGAATTATTGGATAAATAAATGAGAACATGAAAATATTCAAGAAAGAAATGATGATAATGTACATAGATATTTTCAAAAAGAGGAAGTCCAACCAGGTATGCATGCACATATTGTCTATATTAAAAGTATAGAATTCAAAGTTAAAATATTGTTTAATATAATTGATTGTAATTACGATTTGATTTTTTTCAAAAAAAAAAAAAGATTTGTCTCATAACGTCTATTGTTCAAGAGTTTATACTTAAGGCTTTTAAAGTATAAATTCTAGGCATCCAAAAAGGTAGAGAGAGTTAAGGTATTAAAAGTGTCAGTTACTAAAGAGAAAATCTATGGCTGGTTTCTTAACTATCTCTGTCTACCTTCCGAGTGTTCTCAGATGCTTATATCCTGTTCAATTGCTTCCCATGAACGTTCTAATTCGATTTGGGTATTTGTTGTCTCTAAGATAGTGTTAAATAAGTTTAAAGCAATGTTATTCTGATTTGAAAGGTCGGGTACTATATTGGGCTCTCTTGTAACAGGTACAGTCATGAGGAATATAGGTTAAACATCTATTACTTTGTTTTCAAGGTTTTCTATTTCTATTTCGGATTATAAGAGAAAATTTCCCAAAATTAAATTACTAATATAATAGTTTTAGAGGTCATTTCACGTTCCCGAGTCAAATTTGAAAATCATGAAAGTGATGGAAGAAAAACATAAAGTTGTTTAAACAATGTGAGGCATCAATCATGGAGGAATCTCACTTTGCAAAAGGGGAAGAAGAAAGACAAGAGATTTCTAATGAAGCATAAAATATAGTGATCTGAATCATATATAGGTCTTGAGACTGCTAATAGCAAGCACAGAGGAAAAACTGTAAACAATTAGATAACAAAATAATTCTTAACCACAGTAGATGTTGTACTAAATTGCAGTTAAACATCCATCAAAGATATATAAGGGAAATATGTTGAAAATGAATGTAAAGAAGAACACATAGCTCAGGGTCAACAGAATCTGGAATCTCTGTTTTGTATCCCCATTAATCACTGTAAATGAAGAAAACTTCTCTAGTACAATTGGCCACAAAAAATCCCTTTCTCAGTCTTATGAAATTATATTTATACAAAATCACCAATTCATGACGGTTGGTGATTTCCTAACTCCTAGGGGATAACAGTTACAAAAATGAAAACTTGAACCATTTGCATAGTTATCTTTTATTTCTCTATCATCTTGATAATATGAGCCTACAATATGATACTTCATTGCTTCTTTGAAGTATATCCTTCTTTTGGTCCGAGACATTCAATACATTTTTCTAGAAAATGCACTAAAAACCTATGAGGCTCTGGTATATCCTTTGCCTCGAACATATAAATATTCCTCTGAATTTTTGGAAATCAGTCTTCAATCCCTTTGTCGGAAAACTTAAATGATTCAAATTTTAAATTTGTCTTTACCATCCACATGTCTATTTGGGTAACATCAGTCTCTTTTAATTGTGAAATTTCAATATGAATTTTATTCAAATTATCTTTGAGTTTCAATTGATGTCTTACAATATTTATTTGGCCTAGTAGCCCAGGACACTCGTCTCTTCCAATGCCTATTGATCCTTTATCTAGGAAATTGAAAGTTTCTTCACAATCATCCTTGAATTCCTTGGCCATTTTCTTTCTTTTGGCTATGTTGGCCTCCCATACTTTAAGCATGATATCATCCCTGATATGATATGTGACAGACTTCCTTGGAGTTTCTGATACCTCTTTTTTTGCCGAAAGTACAACTGCCTATTGAAAAAGTATATCGGGTTGCTTTAGCCTCTTTTTCTTTGAAAAAAATGTTATCTAAAGATTGAATTACTTCTCGAAAATAGTTTTGAATAACCTCTACTTCAGAATTTTGCTCTGCTTCTCTCTTCATATGCACCTCCAGTTCCTGGGCTCGAAAAACTTTTAAATCTATCACCTAATTTTGAATAGAATTCAACCTATCCTGCAACTGCCTCACTAATTCTTCCTGCTGGACGACCTACCCCTGGCTGGCTTGCATATTCTTATACATCTCATCCAAGCTAGATTTGAGGAGTTGGATTTCATGTTTGTCAATGGATCTAGCTTTTTCTATCCCTTTGTTTATCTCCTCTCTAATAGTACTCTATGAGTTTCTTATTTGACTCTGCAACTACACTATCCTTTTATTCTTCTTCTTTAACTTTGTTTTTAGATTGTCAACTAAAAATAAGTTAGTTGTTTCCAAATCCCCCATAGAACCTGCTACCTCTGTGGCAAAATATTCCTCTTCTAAGTTTTGTCCATCTATGAGCACTATGTGTTTCTTTACCATTATGCCTTCTTTCAAACATTTCTAGTTTCACTACAACTTTCCTCTTCCTACTGAAAAAGTAGTCAGAGGAAGGTATCTCTTCTCTAGATATTGGAGTAAGGTAACTTACATATATAACTTCCAGATGAGGAGTCCCAAATTTTGACTGTAAAGGAGTCAATGATGTAATAGGGATGCCCAACTCTGTAGATTGGGTTTCTCCTGTTGTTTCGGGGATATCAGCAGGGATAGTTGATGATAAAGGTGGAATCATTTGACTCGACTTTGGAGGTGTCTCGAGATCAAAATCTATATATGACCTTGGGTTCTCTGTTTTTGAAGCTTTTTCTTTTTCTGAAGATGCTTCAGTCTTCTTTGGATTTTCTTTTACAGTCTTCTCATCAGAAAGCTTTGGATTGGAACCTGGAGGTATGCTTTCCTATTTTGGAGGAGAGGTTACCATTTCTCCCTGTAGTATCTTAGGTAACCCACTTCATATGATCTTTTGGAAAGCAAGGAAGCTGGTTTGCAGGTCTAGGGATAGTGTCTGAACCCTGTCTAATACTTCCTCATAGCTTTTGGTTCCTTTAAAAATGTCATCATGAGGGGAATCTTCATGTTCTATAATTTTCATATTGAACTGAGCCATGTGATGTCCCACAAATTTTTATGGGTCATCCCTCCTGAACTCAACATAAACCAGTTTAACTTCGTCCAATGTCATCGCTTCTACATTGGAATGGCCAAAGTTCAACAACAAAAACTTGCCCACCTGTAAGGGAAAAATTGGCCAAAAATTTTTCTGGGCTGTTTTAAGCTCTTTTTTGATGCCTCCTATAATTATTTGGTAAGCCACCTCCCTGCACACCATTTTGTCAGGAAGGAACTTTGGAAGTGCGTGTGGAGGAATCGAGCACCCAAAAACTATGACATAAGAGAAACCCTCCTCAATAAACCAATTTGTAATCGCTCTGAGGTTTCCCACAATTTCCTCTGAAATCCGAGGGGGTGCACATGTATCACTATGTAGTGACAAAATTTGTAAAACAAATCTTTAACGTTCTCTTCCCATAGTTTAGAGTGATAAACATGAATGGGTTTAGCACAGGCTGGGTTCTAGCTCCAATTCATCAAGGGGAATGGAGTCATATAATAGATAGCATCCATAATATATGCAGACATTCGATTTTTCCATCTGGTACTCTGCAATTCCCTTGGTTAGGTTATCTGATAAAATTTTACCCTATTTGAAAGTGTAACCCTCGACTACGTCATGTATAATTGGCACCTATTCCACAGGTAAATTGACACAGCCCTCCTCAACCCGCGGGTCAGAAGGTTACGTACACAGGATCATTCATTTACCACTAGCCTGAAGAGCTCTAAACAACCGCTCTTTTATTTCCCTTTGGGGAAATCTACACCCATAGTGAAACCTTGTGAGATTCCTACCTCACGCTTCAGGGAATCGGACTTTGCGATATCGTGAATCCTGTGGTTGAGCGTCTGCTCCCAAAGACCCCCGAATTCCAAACTCCGAAACTCCAATATCAACTCCGACTTTTCATCTTTCGTGAGTTTGCAAGTTGTGATGACATGCAACTCTGCTCCACGGGCCTCGAAATCCCGACACTCTATTTCTCGAAATCTCGAAATGTCAAATTCCGACATGGTTCCCGGCACTGGCCCCACAACTAGACTTTTCACTGTTTCGGGACTTCAACTCATGAAACTTCGAGTGGTCAACAAAATTGACTTCCACGCCGACAATGTGCCACCTGTCTGCCTCGCTGACTCCTCTGGCCCCACACCATCCTTTCATTCCTTTGGGACTTTGTGTTTCGTGATTTCATGAGTTCTGTTGTAAAGTTTGTGGGAGTTCCACCTACGAAATCCCAAAATAGGAATCCACTTGCAAATCCAACGGCCCTTGTGGGTTGGATCTACGGCTCTACTCCTCTTGATATTAGAACCTTTGGAAATACTCGTTGTAACTCCCTTGCTCCTCTGTGAGATCTAACGGCTCACGGGACTTCACGAATTCTCCACAGAGAATTATGATTGTCCGTCTCTTTTCTTAAGAACTCGTCCTCCTGTGGTCCGACGTCACTACACCTTCCTCTGATTCTTCCAGGTACTTGGTCTCTTTCCTTCCTTCGGCCCCTTCGAAGGTTAAAATCCTTCTGATCTTTCCCACGACTTCGAGTCTTTTAGAAAACTTCTGCTCGCACTCCTTGCGGAAGACCTTCAGACACTTTCAAGTGCTTGACTCCCTTCAAATCTGTGCACACCTGCAGCAACAATCTCTCAACAATTTTCTTAGGTTCACAACCCTGAGACTTTACTCGGCCCGCGCAATCCTTGCACGGCTCCTGTGCCTGAATTCACTTCTGTGTGAATGAGAACAAAAGCTATCTAGTCTGAGCTTTCAGAGACAAACCTCTGAACCCTTTTTCAATGCACTCCTTGCAGGAGCTCTTGCTTAGATAGAGAAACAATTGAAACTCATTACTTTTCCCTTTCCTCTCAAATTTCAAACATTCAAGAAGAAATAATTCATACATAGAATAAAATCAAATGTACAACAGAAAGAGTAAAATAACCATAAGCATAACATTCAATATACATACACAGAGAACAAACACGACGCCATGAATTTGAATCAAAGCTTTCTCTATTAATTCAAATCTATGTACATGGGTGTCTTCACACAGCTCTCTGCTTCTCTTCTCTATGCTCTCAATTTGGCATAATCTTCCTCTATGTTACAATTATACAATGAGGGTGTCTATATCCTGTTTCCCTCTTGCGCTCTAAAACTGTCTAATCTAACATTCAATTCTATCTACCTGCATTAACTACTATAAATTCCTTATACCTACTAAGGACGAAAGCAGATCGCTCAAGGTCCATTTGCATTTTACAAGTGCATTCCTTCTTAATTATATCATTTAATATTGGCACATTAACTTCAAGAAAATTTCAAAATTTGCGTTGGGCGCTTGTCTAGCTGTCTTTTGCCTCCACGCTAGCTCACTTGAGATGCTCCTGCATCATACTCCATGGCTTGAAAATTTTCATGGGCTCCTTTCCATGAGCTCACGCACTGTCTGTCCATGCCTCTGAATCTCTTGCTTTGTTTTCCCAGCTAGCATCTTCAACTGGATGACCCTTCCACTTGACCAAAAATTCAAAGTATTTATTTCGCCTGGTCTTCTTACCGACCCTTTTGTCCAGTATGCACTCCATCTCTGGATTTTCTACAAATGGCATCTGTTTTGTCCACTGGATCACTGGATGTTCATTTTTCGTCCCTGTTTCCTCATCTTTATATGGGTACAAATCTGAGATATTGAATATCGAAGAAATTCTGATCCCATCGGGTAATTCAATCTCGTAAGAATTTACCCCAAATTTCTTCAAGACCTTACATGGTCTGATTTTCTTCATCTTCAATTTATTATATGTTCCTCTCGGGAACCTTTCCTTTCTCAAATATGCCAGAATCAGATCACCAACCTCAAATTGAAGTTGTCTCCTGTGTTGATCTGCTCTACACTTATATTCCTGGCTCAAATTCTGCAATCGCTCCTTCACCTGGCTGTGAAGTTCCTTCATCGCCTCTGCGAAATTTTCTGCACTAGTGCTCCTAATCGCAATCTGTTATGAATATCTCAACTTAGAAATTCCTCTACGCTGCATGCCATAGAAAATCTGAAATGGAATTTTCTCTGTTCTTCTTTTAACTGAGTCGTTATAAGAAAACTCCACCTGTGGTAATATGTTGTCCCACTGGCTATCATGTTCTGCCACCAGGATTCTCAGCAAGTCTCCCAGACTTCTGTTCACCACTTCTGTCTTTCCATCCGTCTGAGGATGATAAGCCAAAGTAAATGAAAATTTAGTTCTCAGCTTCTTCCATAAGGTCCTCCAGAAGTGTCCTGTGAACTTAGTGTCTCAATCTGAAACTATGCTCCTTGCCAAGCCATGAAGTCGAATGACTTCTTTGAAAAACAGATTCACAAGGTGAGTTGCGTCACTGGTCTTCTGACATGGAATGAAGTGTGCCATTTTGGAAAATCTATCCACCACCACAAAGATTGAGTCAAAACCTCTTTGTGTTTTTGGAAAACCCAATATGAAATCCATGCTGATTGCATCCCACGGCCTCTCAGGTATGGGAAATTGTTGATAAAACCCTGCATTATGTTTCCTTCCCTTCAAATGCTGGAAAATTCTACATCTGTCCATGAATCTCTTGACGTTTTCTCACATTCTCGGCCAAAAATATGACTCATTCAACTTTGTGAACATCTTGTCATGACCAAAGTGTCCTGCTAGTCCTCCACTGTGTTTCTCCTTCAACAAATTCTCCCTCATGGAGCATTTCGGAATACACAGTTGATTACCTTTAAACAATAATCTTTTCTGGATCATGTATTCTGCCCATTGGCTTCTATCTCTGAGAATTGGATTCTGAGCTGCTTTATATGCTTCTTTCAAATCTGGATCATCTCTATACATATCCCTGAGATCATCAAAACTCAACGTTTTGACTCTGAACTCCTGCAATAACAAACACTTCCTGCTTAAAGCATCAGCAACTTTGTTAGCAGTACCAGAAATATGTTTAATCACAAAAGTGAAATTTTGCATATATTCCACCCATTTAACATGTCTCTGATTCAACTTTTCCTATTGAGTCACAAATTGCAATGCATGATTGTCACTATACAAGACAAACTCTTTCAGGATCAAGTAATGTCTCCATTTCTTCAATGACTATATAATAGCATATAACTCTTTGTCATATGTGGAGTACTTCACTTTCCCTTCATTCATCTTCTCTCTGAAGTATGCTATCGGCCTGTCTTCCTGACTCAAGACCGCCCCTATTGCAAATCCACTTGCATCGCACTTCACTTGAAATGTCTTCTTGAAATCCAGCAAAACCAAAATTGGTTGTTCCATGATCTTCCTCTTTAACAGATTAAAACTCTTCTCAACTTCTTTTGTCCAGTGAAAAGACTTATGTCTTTTCTTCACTGTATCCATTATCGGTGCACTAATTCCACTGAAATTCCTGATGAATTTTTGGTAGAAACTAGCCAATCCATGAAAACTTCTCACCTCAAAGGTATTCTTCAGTGATGGCCAATTCTTGATTACCTCCACTTTATCTGAATCCATCCTCAACTGATTTGCGAAAATAACAAATCCCAAGTAAGTGAGCTCTGTCTTCATGAATGAGGATTTCTTCATGTTTATCAACAGCTTCTCCTGCTATAATTTCTGCATGACTRTAGCCAAATGCTTCAGATGCTCTGCCACTCTTTTACTGAAAATCAATATGTCATCTAAATACAGAATGACAAATTTTTCGATGAAATCCCTTAGGACTTCGTTCATCAACCTCATGAAGCTACTCGACACATTTGTTAAGMCAAACGACATAACAAGCCATTCATACAACCCTTCATTGGTTTTTAATGTTGCCTTCCATTCATCACCTTCTCTCATACGGATTTGATGATAACCACTTTTCAAATCAATCTTTGAAAAGAATCTTGTTCCACTTAAGCAATCCATCAGATCATCCATCCTTGGCAATGGAAATCTGTACCTGATGGTTATTTTGTTAATCACCCTCGAGTCAGTACACATCCTCCAGCCTCTGTCTTTCTTCAGACTGAGTACTGTCGAAACAACACATGGAATCAAGCTTTCACTAACCAAACCCTTGTCCAACAATTCCTAGACTTTCCTTTTAACCTATTCATTTTCTTGCGGCGTCAATATGTATGCGGCTTTGTTTGGAAAATTAGCTATAGGTATGAGATCAATATGATGACTCACAGTTCTGATCGGTGGAAATGAACGAGGTAATTCGTCCACTACTATGTCAGCGAACTCTTCCAATAGTTCCTGAACTTCTTCTGGTAAATCGTCCACTCTTGTGCTGGTCAAGACAATTTTTGGTTTCCTGAACACAATAAATTGCGGTTCTTCCTTCTTCTTGACCTTTGTAAGAAGTTCCTTACCACTCATGAGAAGTATGATGTTACTTACTTTTGGTTTCACCTCCTTATCCTTGATTAGAAGCAACATGTGAGTTCTCCCATTCTTATCTAGGGTGTATGTGTTCATTCTGCCATCATGAATCACATTCATGTCATATTGCCACAGTCTACCCAACAATAGATGACAAACATCCATGGGAATAACATCACAAAGTATCTTATCATTATATCCTCCTATCTTAAACTCAACTAAACATTGTTTAGTGATAGTTACCTGATGTCCTTTTTGTAGCCACGAAACTCTGTACGGGCTTGGATGAGCAATCGTCTCCAGCTCCATCTTTTCTACCGTCTCTGTAGAAACGCGATTATCTGTGCTACCATTGTCCACAATGACCTTGCATATCCTGTCCCTGGTTTTGCAAGCAGTACGGAAAAGTTTGTTTCTTTGGACTGAACTCTCCACCTCCTTTTCTGGTGTCAAAAGAGATTTTCACATCATCAATGATCTTCCGCCTTCAGCGTCTTCCACCTCAACATCTTGCCTCTATTATTTTGTGATGTGAGTCTCCCCTCCTTCTTTATTTTTATCTGGACAGTCATAAGACTTGTGCCCATTTTTTCCACATGTGAAGCATGTTATTACTCCACCTCTTCCTCTTCCTCTACCTCTGGTACGAGGAAAAATATTATTATCAACATAATCTCCTCTCTGTTCGGTATGTTTCCCTCGTTGTTCAACATATTTCCCTCACTGTGAGGTTCCACCTCTCTTGGTTTGAGTCTGAGGTTTCTTCCAGTTGTCCTTGGGCTTCTGGTTCTTATCCTGGGAACCTGATTTGCCTCTGGGCTAACTTCTGCCTTGACCTCTGTGACCCTGCTTTCGACTCAGCTTCTATTAATCTTTTAGAGTCATCTGATAAGCATATTCCACCGTTTGGATGGTTACCATGCTCATCTCATCCTAAATGTCATATCTTAGGCCATTCATGTATCTGGAAACCTTTTCATCATCGTTTTCCCAATGGCCTGCCCTGATATTCAGCCTGTAGAATTCTTCAGTGTATTATTTCACTGTCATTAGCTTCTGTCTCAGGTATTTCATTCTCCTGAATAGAGTAATTTGGTAATCTCTAGGGATGAATTTTTCCTTCATCTTCACGATCATTCTGTCCCAGATCTTGATATTCTACTTGCCTTTGTAGTGTATGTCAGCTTGTAGTTCATCCCACCACAATGTTGCATGTCCTTTTAATCTCATGATAGCATGTTTGACCTTCTTGTCCTCTTCGACATCTTCATAGTCAAAGTATGTGTCCAGGGCTCTAATCCAGTCTAAAATCTCCTCTGCATCCAGATTTCCCTCATAAACTAGAATGTCCATTTTCTCTCTTGCACCCATTCTTGCAATAGCCCTAATCAAACGTTCGTTTGTTGCATCTTCGGCTATAACTTCTTCTTCATGTTTAGCCTCAATTTCACTTTCGGAATCACTAAGATCCCCAACATTAATTGTGTTCTCTATGTTGTCTCCATGTCTTCAAGTCTGGCACGTAAATCACGCATCTCTCTCTCCATGGATGGATCAATCATCTTCCTACCCCTTCTTCTCGGCATTTCCCTGTCCTCTGGTGGATCGGGTGTTTTCCTATCTCTTCTCCTTGGCGGCATGGTCACTACTACATATTGTAAAAATTTTGACGTTTTATTTGCGGCGTTATGGACAAAATTGTCCATATTGTCGCAAAATAGAGGAAATTTATAAAAAAATAAATTCATGTTGCCCGATAACGTCTCTCTTTCCACGTTGACGTCTCTCTTTCCACATTAACGTTGGTCTTTCCACGTTAACGTCGCTCTTGCCAAGTTTTCCACTAGAACGTCTCTCTTGCAACGTTTTCCACTGGAACATCTCTCTTGCCATGTTTGTGAAGATGTATGTCTCTCTTGCCACGTTAACGTCGCTCTTGCCACGTTAACGTCGCTCTTGCCACGTTTTCCACTGGAACATCTCACTTGCCACGTTTTCCACATGGAATGTCTCTCTTGCCACGTTTGTGAAAAGGTATGTCACAATTGCGACGTTTTGGAAACTAGGTTTTCCCCTCCAACGGTCACCTTAATATGTTCACCAAGTCAAAATACCAACGGTCACTTAGGGCTTTTTTACGTCGGAATTGCAACGTTACAAAATCTATAAATATGTTTCATTTGACGGATGTTGCGACAAGTTTTCTATAATAACGACGCTTCTTACTTCTTGAAGAAGAAGTAACGAGTAAACTGGAGTGCCAACAGTGCAGTAAAGAGGATGCTCCAGTGATGTTTTAACAGAGAGAATCTTGCATCTTCACATGAGATATCATCAAGACAAGATGGTATAGGAAAAGTATCAGTGCCATTATTCAATTGAAGATCAACATCGCACACCATGTCTTGAGAAAAGGTAGGATTTTAAATGAAAATCATAAGGTATATGTTGCAGCCATTATCTCTTCCTGAGACTTCTTCTGATGACCATTTTTCTAGACAAAGGGAATATACCATACCCATTGGGAACTCTTCATCATTAGCAATATCTTCCACCCTTAAAATAGACATGGATTAGGGATTAGGGTTTATGTGTTTAAGGGTCGATGGCTAAGGGGTTAGGGAATTTAGGGATTTTGTGTTAAGAGATTAGTGATTAACTAAGGTTGAGGGATTAAGGGTTTATGTAAGGGTTTAGGGTTTGGCTTGCCAAGTTTAGGGTTTATGTAATCTACACTTAATAGAAAAACACAAAAAAGAGAGATGTAATGTGAATGTGAATGTTATGGCCAGTCCCAAGGGATCATGGTAGCAACGCTGTAAAATATATGCAGGGAAATATAATATAACATAATATTATATTTCAACTGACTGATCAATATAAAATATATGCAGGTTAAATACCTTCTACATCTACCATAATATTAACAGAAATAAAGACTTTAAAATACTCTTGGTTTCCTCTCCTCCTAACATAGTTTTATGTGGAAAAATAGTATTAGGTTTATACTTCTCCACTACCCTCTTGAGGGTTTTTCTTGGTGGCAGATCCAAAGCCATGAATGTTGAGCGAAATAAAAATAATTTTTTACCACTTAGAGAGGCCTTCCCTACTCCAAGGGCCCAATGATTGTTGATTTTTTACCTTCTCAAATTTCTTATTAACTTTCTATTAGGATAGGGTGAGGAAGGACCTCCTTGCTTGAGTTGATTTAGTTGAAGAATGTGTTGGGACAACTTCCAACACCTCCTCAATTACAACTTGACCTCCTTCATGCTTCATCACCATTTATATGAAGTGATACTTATTATTAGTTCTAGGTATATAATCAACGCCATAATTTTTAGAAAAGTTCAAACTACTAGAATAAAAAACAATGCTCTCATATTTTCTTGTTTTATGAAAAGCAAGTCTCTTTCAGAAAGAGGTCACCTTCTCATTAGTGATAGGAACCTTCTACTCAGTGCCTTTGATTTCTAATCTTTGTTCATAACCACGGTCCCTTTCATGCATTTCTTTTTTTTTGTCCTTTCCTGTCTACTTCTTCTTTTTGGTAGCTTCTTCTTATCACTTCCTTTAATTTGGATCCTATCAATGAAGGTTGACTACTAGAAGGGGTTGATTCACCCAAGAGAGCTTGAATTTTGGTGATGACTATGGATGCATTTTTTTGGCTTTCTCTGAAAATTCTGTGGTTCCTTTATAGACAAAGGTTCCACAGGATAAACTTTGGGAGCATTCCCCACAGCAAGAAAGCTTGGATTCTCCCCTTGACAGCAAAAGGGTAAAAGGAGTCCCAGTGGAGAAGGAGGCTTATTATATCCAGAGGAAAATTGAGTGCAAATTGGGGACCTGTTTCCATCATCTAGACTTCTTTTGAAAAGCCGCAATTTAAGAGAAGATGGTTTGTGGTTTCTTCGGCATGTAGGCAAAGGGGACACCTGAAAGGTCCTTCCCATCCACGTCTTCTGAGGTTCTCCCCTGTTTGGATGCTCTTGTGTGCCAAGGTCCAAATGAAGAGGTCAATTTTTGGGAGAGAGTTGGACTGCCAGATTGCTTTCCAGAGTGTCGGATTAGGCATTGCAGTGGGGATGTTGTTGAAGAGTTGGTAACCTTCTACCATGGTGTAATCCTGTGCGTTCCTTCCCCATCCTCTTTCATCTTTGCCTTTATTTTTTAGGGGGGCCTTCCCTTGAAGACATCTCTTGAGGGCGCTCCAGTGATAGTCTAGAGCAGCTAGTCTGTTTGGCACTCCCCACCCTTGCCAGGATTGAAGTTTGTCTTCCCCCCAAATTGAGATGTCTGAAAGCGTTGCAATATTTTGACTGTCCATCTAGTTTTTGAGGCACAATAGGTCTTGTCGATGCTCTAAAGGAGGGTCTCCCATTATTGAGTCTATCCAAATTCTGATTTTCTTACCATTTTTTGGCGCCCAGGTAAGGTGACGGATGAAATGAGGAAGCGCCTTTTTGTAGACAACAAAGATAGGGGAGCTTTTCATTTCTTTGCAAGGGAACTCTAAGCTTCTATCCCATGGCCCTCGAAATTGTTTCCTCCAAAGCGTGAGTTTACTCTAAGAAGGTTTTCCACTGACCATCTTCCAGAGCATCTTTTCCCCCAAGGCCAGATTTTGAACTCTGGTTTTTTTAAAATTGAGTCCCCCTTCTAGGAAGGGCCTTGAATTTTTTTCCCAGCTTATCAAGTGCAACTTCCTTCTTGCTTGCCTGCCTCCTTCCCACAAGAAGCATCTTTGGAAATATTCGATTCTTTGGATGATTGTGGCAAGGGATAACATCAATGAGCTCTAGTAGATAGGGATGCTAGACACCACAAACTTTATCAGAACTGCCTTCCTTGCTAAATTTAACCAATTCGCCCCCCAAGAGGAAAATTTATTCTTTAGTTTTTCTACAAGATGGTTCCAGTGAGAGGTTCTAGGGGCATTTTTAAAAATAGGGATTCCCAGGTATTTAAAGGCCTCCCAATTAGTGTGCCCTTCCATCCCTAGAGCTCTTGTTATTCCCAGCATTTCATTTGGAGTGATATTCCAACCGTAGATGTTACTCTTGGCCTGGCTTATTTCACTTCTGGAGGCTGCTGCATAAGCATCCAATTCTTCCTTAAAATTTTTTTCTATTATCGGACTTGCTCCTCCCAATAGCAGTGTATCGTTCGCGAATTGTGCATGGTTTATGTCTTTCACCCCTTGCACTATTCTTGATCCCTGGAGATTTTTGTGAACTTGGGCGTTTCCCAGCTGGTAGCTTAGGACTGATGCTTGAATTACATAGAGCAGGGGCGAGAGGGGGCACCCTTGTCTTAAGCCCCTGGAGGCTTTGAAGAAGTTTGTTACCTTTCAATTCACCAATGGGGCTCTCCATGGTGATCCAATGCAGTCTTTTATCCAATTTACAAATTTCATGTCAAAACCAAACTTCCTCATGACTTCAAATAAAACTTCATGTCTCACTGTATCAAATGCATTAGCGAGGTCTAGTTTAATAACCATACCTTTTTCTTCCTTTGGACACTGGAGTGGATAGCCTCTTGAACTAGGATGATGCTATCAACAATATGCCTTCCTTTCACAAAGCCACCTTGGTTTTCAGGAACGATGAGAGGGAGGAGTGCCTTGAGTCGATTGGTTATAACTTTGGTGAGGATTTTATAGCTTCTATTGCATAGAGAGATTGGTCTGAATCGATTGAAGGAAAGTTCTCCTTTTTCTTTCGGGATGAGTGCTAGGAAGGATGAATTGGTGCTTCATCCTAGCTTGTTGCTCTACTACGATTTCTTGATCATTTTGGTTAAATCCTTTTTGATTATATTCCAGCACTACTGATAGAATCTGGCAGTGAACCCATCCGGTCCCGGGGCCTTGTCTGGGTTCATCTGATCAAGATCCTCCTTTATCTCTTGTTGTGTTACCTCCCTTGTCAACCTGTTGTTGGTGTCCTCATTTATTAGCCTTGGGATAACAGTGAGGGGGTACCTCTTCGAGTTCGTTTCTATTCCTTTTGGTTCTGTATAGAGCATCTCGAAAGCTTCGTAGGCTGCTTGTTTTATGCCCTCTGGATCTGCAATTGTTTTATTTTGAACTTGAACTTCTCTAACTTCCTTGTATTGTTTCCTCGCTTCCGCTTGTTTGTTTTTCACCCCTTCTTCTTCTGTTGGCTGGTTTCCTTTATCTTCGGAGTTCTGGTCTCCTTTTTCTCCCTCTTGCACTTCTTTACTTGGAACTAGTTCTCCTTCGTCCACTTCTTTAGCCATGATACTGAAGCTGTTCTCTGTGTCCTTGGTCCCTGAAGATTTAGCGTTCGGTGGGACTGTCTGTTCATTTCTTTGTCCCTTCGTTTTGGATCCCCTTTTGGGCCTGTTTCCAGCCTTCTTCCCCTGCTTTCTCTGTGGGGGGATTCTTTGGGCAGTTCCTTTGGAAGTGGCCATATTCGTGACATCCTCTACACTTGAACGGGAGCTGTTCGTAATCCATCTTTTGGAAGTGGTGCCAGTCACCGAATTTTAGTTTTATTGCTTCAGGTAGACCTACCTCCATATCCACCTCCACAAAGATCCGTGCACAGAAGTACTGGTCTCTTGGCTCTACTCGGTCAATGTAGCATCCTAGACCATTCCCTATTTCCTGAAGCAAGGTGGGGTTCCAGCAGTGAATCGGCAGGTTAGGGAGTCTCACCCAGACTGGAACATCCTTGGGGACTTCTGAAGCAGGATCAAAGATCGGGGTCCATCGGTTTAAGTAGAGTCCTTCGGTGCCAATGAAGTATGGGCCATTTCTGAAGATCAGATCTCTATCCTCATGAGAGATAAATTCGAAAATGAAGTATCCTCGCCCGACCGCATAGCTTGTAACACTACTTGTGATCAGCGACCTCTAGTTTCGTTGTATGTGGATCTGGTTGAGGCCCAAAGGGCCATGAACTGACCAACCAGTCCAGGTTCAGAGAGGGAAAGGGCTACTTTCATTGGAAGTTCGGGCGGCAGATCGATCTCTGGAATAACGTCTAATTTCTTGACAAAGCTCAGGGGTGCTACGGAGGTCGGTCTCTTGCTGCAAGCTGCAACCAGCTTTCAAAAGGAGGTGGAGGGGGAAGGATGGGGCGGAAGCTCCCCTCCTTGAGCTTCCATGGCGGTGCACAAGAGAACCCTAGGCTTTACCAGGGCACGAGGTCAATACGCGATCGATTTCTTTTTCGGTCCGGGTTTTTTAGAAGAGTTTCATAGATCCCTGATAGTCAATGTTATCTTAAACCTTAAATAAAGTTAAAATCTTTAAATCTAGAGGTTTTAGGACTTATGGATGTTTCTATGTAGAAGGGCCAATATGAAAGAAATTTATGTTAAGGTCTCATATACGTAAAGGAAACTAGACTTGAGAAAGAGCCTTAGAAAGATATTGTGCGACAATATGTTGGAACCTACATAAATCCAGAGGGATCCTTTGTAAGGTTGGGGCATGAACTTTACTTAATGCATAGGTGAAAGAATATCAACCAACTACCATTGATGATCCCAATTATCTATCTCTTTTGTTTCGCTATATTAAAATAGTGAGAGGGGGCAAGTTAAAGTATGTTCAAGTTGGTTGGGAGACATCGAGACAAAGGGAAATTCTCACTCTTTACTAGGTAGTAGGGAAAACATCACAAGTATATTAATAAATAACTTGCTAGGTGGAGTATAAGAGGTATCAACCTAATGAGAGCCAACAAGACATTGAGAGGTTGAAAAGAAGGAGGTGAGAAATTGAGAAGCTACCCTAAGGCAATTGTGCACCAAATCAAACTCTAAAGGGGTGCTCTTAGGAGGTCATGTGAAAGTTTTGTGTGAGAACAATTCAAGAAAAACCCATGTAAGGTTTTGTAATAGGGTGACTCTTACTGAATAAGGCTAAGGTTAAGATCAATACCCTATTTGTGCACTACCATTTAGTTTACGAGAATATCACCTAGACTACACAACTTGGTTATGTTAATCCAAGGAAATCAAGCAGGTCACAATAGAACAAAGTGATAGACGTAAGTTTATTGTGAACATAAATGAAATTAGGCAAAATAATATATCGGCGATCCATCAACATGTGGCTAAACTAAAATTGG
>JASDQU010101238.1:74104-82904 GCA_032191745.1 Picea mariana | reverse complement strand
ATGCACAGGAAAAAAGGAACCCAAGCACTGGTAGTTTGAATGAACTGGAAGGAAAGGCACAAAGCAGACAAGATGCTGCAGTGAAATCTGGGAGAGAATTATTTCATGTACTCTCTCAGTGGTTAAGCATGAAAATATCAAATATATCAGAGACTTTCTTACAACCTATTCTTTATTTCTGAGTCAGAATTCCCTTCAACTGCTGCTGGTCTTAGATGTAGAAGTGAAGAGAACAACAACCATCCAGAATTATATTTTTGTTTTCTGTGGACAATTTAACTGCCACTAACATTGAGTGGCTTCCTGTTGATGGAAGAGTTCTTATTTATATCATTTGGATGAGCGGGAAATGGAGAATAACAGCTTGGATGGAAGAATGAAAAGCGTTGAGATGGATACAAACAGATCAAGTTCACTTCAAGGTCTTGTACTAAATTCAAAACCTTACTTCAACGAGGCTGGATATGATAAATAGATTGGTAGAGCTGAAGGGGAGAAGAACTCCCTGGCATATAATGAAAATTCTTTCTTGTTATCCTGTAAATCAATGTTATATTTGCTACATAAACCTCCAAAGGTATTATGCATTGAGATCTCTCATGCAAATCTCACTGTTAAACTACAAAAGTTATTGTCTTTATGTAGGTATAGGTTATTTCTGTTTTCATTGGATTGTTCATAGTTGTAGCTCTAGAAACCTTATATTGTTCCTTATCATTGTTTGCAGCATTTTGAATCATTTGTGAGAGAGCACTTCCATCAACGGGGCCATTATATTCTTGGTGCCTGCAATGCCTATATGATRGGTGCTCAAGTTGGATGTCTTTTTGGAGAGGAAATGATGGGAGTGCATGGCAGAGCAAACACTCAAAGCACCAACTCACTTGGTTTCAAGATTATGTTGGCTAAGCTTATTCCAAAGCTTGTTTCAACATTTAAGGAAGTTGGAGCAGATTGTGAAGAATTTGTTAATGCGTCTGAGCACTTTGGACATGTTGAGAAGGCTACTATTTGAATTAGGGCTCCTGTTTGAAAATAGTATGTTGAATGTTTTGGTTTGTTTGGTGTATTCCTTGTTTGGTCCTTTTCAGTACCAAATATTGTAGAAGATGCTTGCATTTTATTAAAATATTCTATGGAAGCTTGCTAGATATTGTAATCATCTTTGTTTTATCAAACCTCTTATATATTATTTTTGTATATTCATAAAGTTGTTTGTCATATATTTATAAAGTACTTTTCATATATGCTAGTGTGTTGTGTCATGTAAATTGTATGGAATTATGGCTAAGTATTGTCTGGCTTCCCTGTGTGCTAAATTTAGACTAGTCAACTATGAGAATGCCCTCATCAACTGTACACAGGAATTCTCCTATAGTTGTAGTTAATATATGTTATTGACTGCGGGGCATTAAAAGTGAAAAATAGTGATTAATTTTGTTGGAAATTGTATACAAAAAAAAATTGTCTTTCTTGATCCCTCATATAGCATGGTGCAAGTCAACTCCAAATGCATGCAGAATGAAGACACTAGCTAGCAAATTAATGGTTGTATTTCAAGTGATTGTTCGCTGAATGCTTTAGGCATGCGATTCTGTGATGATAGGAACAATACAATTTGAAAATATGCTAAGAGAAATTATGCTACTTGAGAACTGCAACCCCCATACTTAAATGGGTAAGGGGTTTATATATCAGGATTGTGGGTGCTAATCAGGTGTAATAATAGAAGTGAGCAAGCGACAAGGATTAGTAGGTTACAATTACTAACCAAACGAGTGCATAAAGGTGGGGATAGAACATATTTACATTCATTAATAATTTGAGTGAGATGTAGTTGAGGTATTGTTAGGATAGTTGTGTCTATACAGTGAATGTTAGATAAACCTCTACATTTAAAGGCTTAGATATGTGATGTTATAAAGGGGGATCACTTAAGATAGGGTTATAGGATATTGGCTTGTACTTAAGGTGTTATTAATGTGGGTTGGATGAATGTTATTCTCAAGAGGGGCAATGTAAAAAGAGTGTGTTAGCTGCTAATGAGGGAAAAAATGGTTGTGTAACCAAGTTGTTAATTATTCGTGGTTGGAAATGCATTAGTGTATTGGAATTGATGGTTGATTATGGAAAATTGATGCAAGACAAGAACTTGAAGTTGTTTATGCTTTAGAGGAGTTTGGATTTGGAATATATAGGGGTTGGATTCAAATATTGTTCATTTTTACTTTTTTCTTGATGAAGCTTCCCTAAATTCTTTGGATTCTAGTGGTGCTATTGGATTTTAATAGTTGGTTTGCAATGTGAAATTTATCTTTTCACTTATGTTGATATGAGGTGTTACCCAATGAAATGATGCCCTTCGATGGAGGGAAAATTGGCCTTTTCTTTTGCAATTATTAACATTTTACCTAATCAAATGGTTCTTTTCAATGGAGGGAAAAGCATGTCTCCTTGTATATTGAAATCTTTTTCTACTTCATGTTATCTTTCATCTGTGATGTTGTGATTATTCTCCTGCCCACACTAAAGTAGGTGACCAACATCAGATATCTCTAATAGAGACTATTCTCTCTCTGACTCATAAATTATAGACCCCAAAAAACATCTCTGCACACTAGCAACCATGGAATTAAAATCAATTGTTATAGTCTTATCTAAATATTAGCAAAAAAATATTAGGTCATTATTTAAGATTGAAATAAAAGAACCAATGCCACCTAGTGGCTATAGAGATATGAAAGTGTTAAGAACACTATATCTAATGGATACATAAACTAAGAGGATAAATTGTTAATAAAAAAATCTGAGTTTCTTAAATATAGACCGATGATATAGATTTAAATATTGATATGGCTGGTATCTTAGCAAAGGTTAATGTACCTATCCCTCTTAGTACTGATATTGTATTTTTTTTAAAATACCTACAAGAAGGTCGCTATTGCGACAATTTGGAGTGTCACTCCCATAGCAACCACGTCGGAGATGATACCTCTTAACGTATCTCTTCCCACGTTCTAGACAAGAACTTGCCACCTTCAAGACGTCAGTATTGCCACATTCTAGATGTCTCTATTGCCATGTTTCAGACGTCTAAAATGTCTCTCTTTCCATGTTTGAAATTCTGGTCTTGCCACGTTTGCAACGTCTCTCTTGCCATGGTTGAAACGTCGGTCTTGCCACGTTTGCAACGTCTCTCTTGCCATGTTTGAAACGTCGGTCTTGCCACGTTTGCAACGTCTCTCTTTCCATGTTTGCAACGTCTCTCTTTCCATGTTTGAAACATCGCAATACAGACGAAAACTAGGTCGACGGAAAAACGACGTCATGTGAAACGACGTTTGAGGGGGTCCGAGGTTTGTCGGTCTTCCGACAATAGAAAGTGGCAATTGCATCGAATGCACCGTCGGAATTTGAACCAAATGTAGTAGTGGGTGAATTCTCTTTTTTCTCTGCTACAGAAAGAAAAGAACCTTTCTGTTCTCTGATACGAAACCTGACGCAACCCTCGTCAACCCATGGGTCGGAAGGTTACGTACACAGGATCTTTCCTTTACCACTGGCCCCAAGATCTCTCAATAACCGCTCTTCTATTTCCCTTTTGAGAAATCTACACCCACAGTGAAACCTTGTGAGATTCCTCCATCACGCTTCAGCAAATCGGACTTCGCTATATCGTGAATCCTTTGGTTGAGCGCCTTCTCATGAAGACCCACGAATATTGAACTTCGAAACTCCGATATCAACTCCGAATTTTCAGATTTCATGATCTTTTGAGTTGCGATGACATGTAAATCTGCTCCACGAGCCCTGAAATCCCGACGCCCTATTTCCCAAAATCTCGAAATGTCAAATTCTGACACGGTTCCCAGCATTGGCCCCAGAACTGAACTTTTCACCGTTTCGGGACTTCAACTCATGAAACTTCGAGTGGTCAATGAAATTGACTTCCATGCTGATAGTGTGCCACCTGTCCACCTCACTGACTCCTCTGGCCCCACACAGTCCTTTCGTTCCTTTCGGACTTCGCATTTCATTATTTTGCGAGTCCTGTTGCAAAGTTTGTGGGACTTCCACCTACAAAATCCTGAAATAGGAATCCTCCTGCAAATCTAATGACCCTTGTGGCTTGGATCTATGGCTCTACTCCTCCTGAGCTTAGAACCTTTGGGAATACTCACTGTAACTCCCCTTCTCCTCCGTGAGATCTAATGGCTCACAGGACTTCGCAAATTCTCCACAGAGAATTTTGACCATCCGTCTCTTTCCTTGAGAACTCGTCCTCCTGCTATCCGATGTCGCTATGCCTTCCTCTGATTCTTCCAGGTACTTGGTCTCTTGCCTTCCTTCGACCCCTTAGAAGTTTAAAATCCTTCTGAGCTTTCCCATGACTTCGAGTCTTTTAGAAAACTCCTGCCCTCACTCCTTGCTGCAGACCTTCAAACACTTTCAAGTGCTTGAATCCCTTCGACTCTGCGCACACCTGCAGCAACAGTCTCTCAATACTTCACTCAGGTTCATAACCCTGAGACTTTACTCAGCCTGCACACTCCTTGCATGGCTCCTCTGCCTGACTTCACTTCTGTGTGAATGAGAACAAAAGCTATCTAGTCCGAGCTTTCAGAGACAAACCTCTGAACCCTTTGTCAACACACTCCTTGCGGACAATTCAACTGCACTCCTTGTAGGAACTCTTGCTTAGATAGAGAAACAATTGAAACTCATTCCTTTTCCCTTTCCTCTCAGATTTCAAACATTCAACAAGAAATCATTCATACATAGCATAAAAGTAAATGAAAAACAGAAACAGTAAAATAACCATGAGCATAACATTCAATATACATACGCAGAGAACAAACACGACACCATGAATTTGAATCAAAGATTTCTCTATTAATTCAAATCTCTATACATGGGTGTCTTGACACAACTCTCTGCTTCTCTTCTTTATGATCTCAATTTGCCATAATCTTCCTCTATGTTACAATTACACAATGAGGGTGTCTATATCCTATTTCCCTCTTGCGCTCTAAAACTGTCTAATCTAACATTCAATTCTATCTACTTGCATTAACTACTATAAATGCCTTCTACCTACTAAGGATGAGAGAAGATCTCTCAAGGTACATTTACATTTTACAAGTGCGCTCCTTCTTAATTATCTCATTTAAGATTCGTGCATTAACTTCAAGACAATTTCAAAATTTGCGTTGGGCACTTGTCTAGCTGTCTTTTGCCTCCGCGCTGGCTCACTTGAGATGCTCCTGCATCAGAAATGGGTAGGGATTTTCCTCCCAAATAGTATACATAACATTATTTCTATATAAACCATGTATTCATTTAATGGTGTTGTGGAATAAATTCCATGAGTATCATCTCTAAATTTCATTGGAATTCCCCACCATTCTTTGATTATACCTGGATATATTTGATCAAATTATGTACACTCCTTTCTTTGAAATTCTTCTACGAATTCAGCATTATAAATGGATTTAGAGATAGGTGATCATTTATACATTACTTGGATGTGCTCTGGTCTGAACGAGTTGATGACAACCTTTTGTCTATTCAGAATGCTTCTTGTCTGAATGTCAGTTTTTTCTAAAGCCCAATTTCTCATGTCATTGTATGGCATGAGTCTCGACCGTGTGGCTATCTTATGGAGCTCATAATCTACTATATATTTGAGTTTATTTTCATTCTTTTCATTTCCTAAATCGTCGGGGCAATTCCTAACCTTATACTCCAAGATTTCATAAATATGCCTCGAGGGCTTGATTGAATCCATAGCATGTGGCATAGTATCGGATATAATATCTCCATTCAGATTTGATATTTCACCAACCTCCTCACTCTTCTTAGGCACTTTTCTAGGTTCCATGATATTTGTGCTAAAAATGAAAACCTGTTACAGAGAAAAAATGTGTGATCTCCTTTGAATGTAACTCGCTTCTTGTCTGAAAGTAAGAATGAAATTTGAAATAACAAACCTTTATTGACCCTTAACTTGCCTTAAATTGAGCATACTGATACAGGCGATAAAAATTAAGTTCTTTAATGGGATGGTACTTCTAGAAATACGCACTTTATGCTAAAAATATCTCTATTAATCCCTTATAAACACTGCCACATATCAACGATTCAAAACTGAGATTTCGAAAGGAATGTCTTCAAAAAATCCTGAATAGTGAAACGTGAAAAGTCATTTAATATCATTAACCATGTTTTAATGTTAAATTAATTATGATTAAGGGCTTAATACTTTCAGGATTTTGGGCTTCGGGGTTTTTTGAATGYGAAACAGTGATAACTTTTTGATTTTCTGAAATGTGACTGATTAACGATTTGTTAAGTATGTTTAAAATTTAATGAATCACGATTAAAAAAGGATTTCGTAAAAAAGCGCATCGGGACTTTTGAGTTGTTATTTAAGTTGATATGGCCAGAAAAGAAAATACAAAAGTCTTAGAAAGTCGTTAACCATTTTTAATTATTCCTTTTAATTCGGTTTAACTTCTTTTAAAAAATAACTTTTCGAGATTTCGGTATCGGGACTTTGGAGTTGTTATCTAAAAATCATACTTCGTGAATAGCCAAACCCTGAAACCTGAAACTCTTGAAAGACTTTGATTCCTTCTTAGAACTAAGGGTGGCTCCATAACTAAAGAAAAATTCAGTTTTAGGTTAAAAGAGGAAAAATAAACTTCGTTTCAACAATGTCGATGAAAACGTTCAAACCGAAATTGAAGGAGAAGATGAATCACCTATAGGTATGTACATAAATTTAGATAATACAAGATGAACACTTGTATATAGTTTAGTGAATTTATGTTTGGGTTTTGTTTTTTAATATAAACTTTAAATTGAAATATGTAGGAGAATCTATCAACATTGATGATGAAATATTAGAAAATGTTGATACTAACAAATTTGGGAAGAAAGAAGCTAAGAATTTTATAATATATCGAACTAAGAATATGTATAATACTTTTTTGAAAGATGAATCAGTAACAGTAGAAACTCAACTTTTACTCTGTCTAATAAAGTTAGGAAATTTAAAAGAAGCTACATCATTATTGGGTATTTAAAATTCGACAAAAGATACAAAGGTGAAACATAATGTCTTTGACAATATAACTAGTGTATTAAAATCTTTTGAAAAATCTTGAAAAAAAGATGTCAGTGTTGCACGTAGAGTGACACAAACAATAGTTGTTTCATCTAGCAATATAAAAGATCGTTCGACATGACACATGGAAACAATTATGGGAACGTCAAGAAAAACATTATAACAACATAAAAAATTTCAATTTCAAATAGATGCAAATGATGGACTTGCTTGTTGGACAGTGATTTCTAGACAACCCTACAAAGATAGACTTGCAGAAAATGCTAAAGAATTGGCTTGTAATTGTTGGTTGACAGAATCTCGTGTTTCTCCGCATACAAGGGATGTGTTGCGATGAATAATAGAACAGAAATTACATTAAGAACCAACAAAACATATATTTCCTATGAAACAAATATAATTGTTCAATAATTTCAAAGAAGAGCACAAAGAAGTTAATATTTCCATCAATACACTTGTGAAACAAAAACCATGGTTTGTTAGACCCATCATTGTTCATGACACTTGTTGTTATCGTTATCATGTGGAATTTGAGTTATATTACGACACTTTTCTTGATTTTGGTAAAACATTATGGCCAAGTTCACCTCCCCCTTCCACATTCCATGCTTTTATATCTAAAATTCTATGTGAAAAAGAAGGTGATGAATTATTTTACCAAAACAAATGTGTTGGTGGAAAGAAATGAGATCGTTGTGGAAATCTAAGTTTGTTTTACTCAAAGTATCCTATTGATATGAATGATCAATCATTTTCTAATATAACAAACAATTGGAAGAGATATGAATATATCAACAACATGGCTCCACATTTTTCAAATGTTATTTCCAAAAGGATTGATTTGAAGGTAGATAAAATCTGCGTGATAGATTTTTTGAAGAAGTTTGAGGAAGAAATTTATAAATACACCAAGAATTCACATAGAGATCGATGGAAAGGCCTAAAATTCAAACAATTTTGTGAATTGTTTCCACCAGGGACAATTTTGTCTGTAGTTGAGTTTGCAGAGAATTACACATTCTATTCACAAAAGGAAATACAGAGTGAAAACTATCATTCTGATCAAGTCACTATATTTTTCCACATTCTATATAGACACACTCAATGGAGTATTGATAACATAGAAAGCACCAATGACAATTGACATGTTATTAAAGAATATCACTTTTATATAAGTGATGATTGAGCACACGACACACATTATGTACAACATTGTTTTGATAAATTTTATGATTCATTGAAAGAAACCGGGATCAAATTAAATCGACATTGGATATGGTCAAATGGGTTTCTGGGTAAGTTAAAATATTCACGATCATTCTATCGGTTGTGTCATCTTCATAAAAAATAAAAAATTACACATTATTGTCATTTTTTTTAGACTAGTCATGGAAAAGGAGAAAATGATGGTGCACGGGCATGTGTTAAACGATCACTTCTAAGGTATAATATGAACCCTCGCGTCAATCGATTTGAATCCATTGATCAAGTTTTTGAATGGTGAAAAATGGTGCTAAGACTTGAAAATAATCCTTCAAGGGATGTGCGTAATTGTGTCTATATATACATGCTACACATGTACACAAGATAGCTTTATTCACGTGTTCAAATTTATATGATCTTCAATCATTTTCTTGAGAGATTTCAAGTTAACAAGTTCTTGTCTTGTGC
>JASDQU010101238.1:51604-69104 GCA_032191745.1 Picea mariana | reverse complement strand
ACTAAAAATTTCAGAAAACAAAAATTTGAAAAAAACTATAAAATATAAGTTTTTTCAACAAAAATAAGCTTGAACACTTTTATATAAAATCAAATTAAAACTCACTAATGTGAAATGAACATGCATTTATGAATCATCGTGAATAGATGCATCATTCCCAGTTATGGATGAATCTCCTCAATCCCAATCTCCCGCACTCTCTTCTCCACATTTTGTTCAAGAGCACTCTCATGCACTCTCTTCTCCAGATTGCTCTATATAACACATTTCAAATTTGAAAATTTGAAAATTAAATCTAAATGATTTTAATACATTAAATTGTAGTTTTAAATTTTCAAACATGTAATTCTTGTGATGTGCTAACCTGGATATAAATAAATTATACCCACCATACCCTAAGATTCAATAAATTAAATATTGTTTAATACATTCTTCTTTTAAATTAATAATTTAAATGAAAATTTAAAATTTTAATATATAACTAAATTTGTTTTCAACATGCAATGATACCTATGAACTCCCACCCTCTTCAAACTCTCCCAATGAGAATTGGGACAGACCTACCCAAGTAATAGGAGATGGAATAGGGATATTTGAACAACATAACTAAGAACCAAATCTAGGATTCAATGTGTTCACATTTATACAAAATCATAAATGTCATGTTGTTGATCTTATTCAAAAGATTAGAGATTAGAAAACTAAAGTGCTCATATGTGGATATTAGAAAACACATACCTAATTCAACCCATCCAAATTTAAACTTGTGGAATCAAGTCCCCTATTTACTAGAGATTCATTTAACATTTTTCCAAACTGCAATTAATGACAATATAAACTCAATTATTTCTATAGATACAATGATATGTATCTAGATCTAGAACTAGAAGTAAATGTTGGATTACTGAGAGGGGGGGTGAATCAGTAATAGCATAATTATGATCATTTTTCTTCAAATGTTATATCAATGTATAATTATTATCCAATAATGAGCAGTAAGAAATAAACAATCACACACATACACAGTACACCAGTGTTTTACATGAAAACCCAAATCGGGAGAAAACCACGGAATGTTTTTTTTTATATGTCTTGAAGAATTACATTCATTGGAAGCACCAAATTCCTTTGTTTTTCAGCTGCAACAGGAAGGAGGCTCCAACCCCCTAGTTTCTCAGGCTACAACCTGAGGGAAGCTCCAAATCCCCAATTCTCTAGCTACAACCAGAAGGAGGCTACAACCCCCAATGTTCTCTGACTACAACTGGAAGGTGGCTACAACCACCTGTCCTTGCCCCATCCTGCCACCCTGAAGTAGAAGTACAATGATAAAAATACTGTCACACTATCACTATGAGATATACCATTGTAAACCTGTACCAATAAATCTTAACCATGCATCAACCTGTACCTCAACCTGTAATCAACCTGTACCATAAACAAGTGCTTCAACCATGCACCAACCTGTAATCAACCTGTACCATAAACAAGTGCATCCAGCCATGTACCAAGTATGTCTCAACCATGTACTCAACATGTACCTCAACCAAAAGCCCTCATCAATTTCATCATCCAAATATGATTTGTAGCTCTATAATATACTTGGGGTATATGATAACATTCCTGCAAACCTTCCTTAACTTTAAAAACAAGAGACTAGCATTTTCATCAAACTTTTCTTTAGTCTCACATGCCTAGTTTTGGATTAGTCAATAACCCTAACTTGAAGTAATCAGAAATTTGAAACTATAATGTAAAAATATTTGAAACTGATATACATTGTTATTGAGTGTGTTTTATGCAATTTCTCCAAGTGTACTACTTGCAACCTCTCAGAAAATGAGTTATAGCAAAAATGACATACCTTGTTGAATTTTGGCTTATTCTAGAGAGTGACCTTGAAGAGAATTCCCCACACAAAATATTTGATGAATTGATATGAAACTGTTACAAATAATACTAAGGAATGTACCCTAACTAACACATTTGGTCTGACATAATTTGTATTTGTTATGAAGAAGTTATGACATTCTTACCCGAAACAACTGATTTTGACTAGTTTCAGGACTCACCACAAACCCTATTTTCCACGGAGTGTAAATCCCAAAATACAACGACCCACAAGCTGAATTTTTTACCACAAATACTTGGATATTTTGTCTCACTTTCATAACAATTTCACATTTTGAATCATTATAGAAAAAAAGTTATAGCGAAAATGGTGAGATGACCTGTAAATAACATACCTTAGAAAGCACAATCAAAAGAATTTATCCTTCCTTTCATTTCGGCCTTCTTTTTTTCACCTTCACTTAGAATTCTAGTTTAGATATCCTTTTTTACTTCATACACATATAGATATTCAATATGCTCAAGTGTGTTTCAAATTAGAGAGCCTTGCCTCTTATTTATACTCTCCAAGTAGCTTCCTTAAAAACATCTTCTAGGTCACTTGGCTCACTTTCCTTATTTTAGGGTTGGGTCCACTTGTAATTTATCCATTAAATTTATTATTGAAATAATTTATTTTGTATTCACTTTGAATTATAATACACTCATCACTTCACTTTATTATTTACCTTTTAAAATCTCTTAAACCACTTTGACTACTTTCACCTTTTGGGGCTTCTAGATGACATATGAGGGTCCTGTAACTTCGTAAGGCCATAACTCTCAAACCATGAGGATTTATGTGACGTTATACATACCACCAAAAATTAAATGACATGTAATATCCATATAGAATAGTATTATCTAAAAATATATCATAACTCATACAATTACCCATCAAACAAACTTGGGTCCATTACCCAAACCTGGGGTCTCCAACTTGTCATGGCCACAACTCTCTAACCATGAGGAATTATGTGAAGTTATACATACCACTGGAAATGACATGAAAAGAGCTATCCATATAGGATATTTTCCATGACAAATTCATTTTCCTTCGTCTCATTATTCAACAATTAAGCATGGGTTCTCTTACTCCACAAATTGTGTTCTCGTGAGGGCTTTCACCATAAGGGGAGCACTTTGGAGTTCATCCATATTTACTTCTTATCAACCATGAAAAAAAAAAATTAGTCGTATTTACATCAAACAATATTGGGTCCATTACCCAAACCTTTGTGCTATAGGGATTTCTTCAAGGTTTGACATCAATGACAACCAACCTTAATCAACAATATTTATCTTTGACATTGATGGAAACACTCCGATGCAATACTGAAATCATATCACTCATGCTCCCTCTAGAACCATGCCTTTGTTCTCTGCATCTGATAAATATTCTCCCCTTGGAACCATGCCTCTATCCTCTACATCTAATAAATATTCTCCCCCTAGAACCATGCCTCTGTCCTCTGCATCTGATAAATCTCTCCCCCTTTGTCATCAATGGCAAAGGTATCTTTCCATCCGGGGTTGCTCCCCCTGACAAAATGTCCTCTTATGGCGCTTCCTCATGTACATCTAAGACATATAAGATAAGCATTCAAAAAGAATTCATTTTTGGAATAGAAATAACTCCAAGTCTTTGGCGAAGATATTCAAATCCTTCCTTGGAAGTGTTTTTGTAAAGATGTTTTCCACTTGTTCTTTTGTGACCATATACTCAATTATGTTGTTCTTTTATGCAACCTGTTCCCGTAGAAAGTGATACTTGATTGGAATGTGCTTCGTCTTGGAGTGCATCACTGGGTTTTTTGAGATATTGACGGCACTTGTATTATCACAATATATTGGAATGGGCTCGTCATACTCAACCTGTATATCTGTCAAAGTTTGTTTCATCCAAAGAACCTGTGTACAACATGTTCTTGCTGTAATATACTCTGTCTCAACTGTATATAGAGATTTTGATGATTGTTTCTTGCTTAGCCATGATACCAAACAATCACCTAAGTAGAATGTTGCTCCACTGGTGCTTCGTCGGTCATCAATACAACCTTCCCAAACTGCATCTGTGTAGATAATAAGTGATAGATCTTTTCCTTTTGGATACCATAATCCAAACTCTTATGTTCCTTTGAGATATCTGAAGATCCTCTTTAGTGCTAATACATGTGATTCATTTGGTGATGCTTGAAATCGTTCCACCTGTTCAACTGCCTAAATTACATCAGGTCTGGATTTTGTCACATATAGTAGGATTTCAATCATTGACCTATATTGCATCTGATCTGTAGACTTTGAATCATCATCTTTGCTCAACTTACAACTGGTTTGCATGGGAGTGATAACTGGTTTGCAATCTTCCATTCCAAACCTCTTTAGCATTTCTATGATATACTTTGTTTGAGAAGTTAAAATTCCTTTGTTGCTTTGACATATCTGAAGTCCCAGGAAGAAGGATAGTTCTCCAAGTAATGACATTTCAAATTCATTTTACATGTCTTTTGCAAATTTCTGGCTTAACCTGTCATCATCACTATTAAAAATAATACCATCAACATAAACTTCAATTAATAAAATATTACCTTGACTTACCTTGATGTAGAGGTTCTTGTCTGCACTTCCTTTTCTAAACCCTGCTCGTTGCAGATACTTATCCAATCTGGAGTACCATGCTCTAGGAGCCTGTTTTAGACCATACAAGGTCTTCTTTAATTTACACACATAGTCTATGTTCTCTGACAACTGAAATTCTTCTGGTTGTTCAATGTAGACTTCTTCTTCAAGTTCCCCATTCATAAAAGCTGAGTTTACGCCCATCTGATATACTTTAACATTTTTGGAGCATGCATAAACTAAAATAAAACAGATTGCTTCCATTCTAGCAACTAGGGAAAATGTCTCTTCAAAGGCGATTCCTTCAATCTGTGCATATCCTTTACATACCAATCTAGCTTTTCTCCTTGTAACATGTCCATTTTCATTCAATTTATTCCTGAAAACTCATTTTGTGTCAATCACATTCTTATTCTTTGGTCTTGGAACCAATTCTCAAGTGTCAGTTTTCTCTATTTGATCCAATTGCTTCATCCATGGCCTTATTCCAAAATTCATCCTTGTTTGCCTCTTCAAAAAAGTTTGGTTCAATTGTAGATAAGAGTGCTAAGTGTGTTTTTTCTGGTGAACGGATTTTTCTTCTAGTCTCAACTCCTGCATCTTTGTTTCCAATAATCTGATCTAAAGGATGATTCTTCTGTACGCGTTTGCTAGGTGCCTTTGGAGACACTTGTTGAAATTTCTCTTCTACTTTTGTCAGATTCTCTTCATATTCATCTTCCTCTTATTCTTGTTTTTCATCTTATTCTTCAAAAAGTTGTTCCATTGATTTTTTTTCTTCTTTCGTTGATTCTGGTCTGCCTGTTTCATCAATTGTTACGTTGACGCTTTCCACAACTTTGTTTAATATTAGATTGTAACACTTGTATGCTTTCCTTGTACTTGAGTAACCAACAAGTATTTCTTTGTCCACATGAGAGTCAAACTTTGTCATTCTGCCATCTTCTCTTTTGATGTAACATTTGCTTCTAAAAACTCTGAAGTGCTTCACATTTGCTGGTCTTCCTTTCCATAGCTCGTAGGGAGTTTTATCAGTGTTGTTTCTAAGCATTACTCTATTATGAATGTGAATTATTGTATGCACTACCAATGTCCAAAAAATATTTGTCAACTTTGAATCCATAATCATTGTTCGAGCCATTTCTTGTACTGTCGTGTTCTTTCTTTCAACAACTCCATTCCGTTGAGGTGTCCTAGGACGAAGAATTGTATTTTTATTCCATGATTTTTGCAGTAGTCCATAAATGTTTTTGAGGTGAATTCTCCTCCATTATCTGATCTTAAGCATTTGATTCTTGAATCCATCTCATTTTCAACCATTTCCTTGTAGATATTGAAATTTTCAAAAGCTTCTGATTTGTTCTTGAGAAACCAAACTCCAGTCATTCTTGTATAATCATCAACTAATAACATAAAGTATCTCTCACCTTCTAATCCTTTTGTTGTAGTTGGTCCAACTAGATCAGTATGCACAATTTCCACTGGTTTTGTTGTTGAATATTCCTTTGATTTGAACTTGGTCTTTGTTTTCTTTCCTTGTTGGCAATGCTTGCACAAAGTGTTGCTTGGTTTCCTGATCTAGGGAATTTCTCTGACTGCTTCTCTTTTGATGACTTTGACAAGGTTATCAAAATGCATGTGACCGATTCTTCTGTGCCATGGCCAACTTTCATGTTCCTTTTCTAGACAACACTTTTCATTTCCAATTTTGCTTAACACATGTATGTTGCTTGAAGTTCGTGTAGCTGTAGAGACCATTTTCCTTGAACCTTCTTTTCTTATCTCACACTTTTTTGAATCGAAAGTAACTTTATGACCTTGGTCACACATTTGACTCACACTTAAAAGATTATGTTTCATATCTTCTACTAGTAGAACATTTTCTTCCTTTTCATTCTTGTTGCCAATTAAGATTGTTCATTTTTCAATGATTTTGGATGAATCATCATTTCTCAAAGAAACTGATCCATCTCTTTCCTTTCGTATTGTAAGGAACTTGTCTGTATCACCTGTCATGTGTTTTGAACATCCACTATCAACATACCAACCACGTTTCTTCTTTTTATCTTCTAGAGCAACTGTGCATTCTTCATTGCTATACTAATCTTGCTTTCTTATCCATATCATTTTCTGAGGTTCTTGTTTGTGACTCTGTTGAGGTTCTTTAAGAGGGATTGTTATTCTGCAATTTTTGTCCATGTGTCCAAAATTGTTACATTTGTAACATTCCACTTCAGTGCTCAAAGATTCAAACCTATTGTAACTTATTCTCTATGTTTCACTAGGTCTTCTTGAATAACTTCTTTGTGTATGCCTCTCAAAGTAGTTATTGTTCTTATTGTTAGCTCTACAATTTACAGCTGTATGTCCAAAATTATTACATGCATAACATAAACCAAAAAATATAGTTTGATACCTAGTAGTTGAAGATCTTATCAGGTGCTCTTATGAATCCTTATTCTTCTTGAGGCATGTCTATCTGATGTTGATTCTAAAATCTAAATCTTCTCGGTGGAGGAGTGTCCCTGTAATCTTCCTTATATATCCTTTTATCCCCTTTGATTGTTTCTGCATAAATTTTTTGATTTGTTTCTTGCTCTGTTTTTTTGGAGCTTGATCCCTTTTCTGTCTGATTGTATGCAAGTCCAGACTTGTCAAGATAAGATTTTTGACTGCTGATAATGTCATCCAGAACTTTTGAGATATTCTGCATATTTTTCTTTTGAATATCCTTTCTTAGTGTGACAATCTCTGCTTCTAGGTTTCCAATAATCCTGTCCTTTCCTTCTAGATTTTATTTGAGTGATTATTCAATTCTTTTATCTTCTTCTATTTGAACCTTCAATTTTGTGATCATTTATTCTAGTTCTTGAGTGTCTTTTTTCTTATCTAGCTCTGCTTGTAGTTTCTTGTTTTTTTATTTTCTCTTCTAATAACATCTATGGCACTCATTAATTCTTCTTGAAATTCAACTTCTGCCTCTTCAATTTCTTCTTCATATGCTTCTTCATATTCTTCTTCGGAGTCTTCTTTATCAGAGTCTTCTACTGCCATGAATAAAACTCTCCCTGTTTCACTGTCACTGGCTTCATCTTCATCCGATGATGAGATGTCTTCTTTGGTGCAAAAGATTTTCTTGAAAACTTTCTTTGTAGTTCTTTTACCTTTATATGTTTGTATTCCTTTGGAGTAACATTCATCATTTCTTTTTTTCTTATGATGACATTTGTTATAAAAATGACCAATACCATCACAATTAAAATAAATTAAAGAAAGATTACCTCTGTACTTACCGTTGGTTCCCTTGTTTAGTCTTTTGACGAAGTTGGCCACTTCTTCATCATATTCCGAGACTTCATTGTTGCTTCTATATTCTTATTGTTCCCTTTTCTTTTGATTTGATCTTTTGGATGCTTTGAAGGTTGCTTCTTTTACATCTGGATTTTTCTGTTTAGTTCTCATCTCATATGCTGTGAAGATTCCATGCAATTCATCCATTCTTATTGAGTTTAGATCCAATATTTCTTCTAGTGATGATATCTTAGGGTTGAATCTCATAGGAAGATATATTAGTACCTTTTGAACAATTACATATTCTTTGATTTCTTCTCCCAATCCTATGATTGCATTCACTGTTTTATCGACTCGTAAGAAGTAGGCTACGATATCTTCATCTTCCTTCATTTTTAGTTGTTCAAACTGACCTCTGTAAATTTGAAGCTTTGCTGCTTTGACTTTTGAAGCTCCTTCATAAATAATTCGAAGCTTGTCCCAAATATCTTTAGCATATTTACAATGTGCAACTTTGGTGAATATCGTATCACTAAGACCATTCAAAAGTGCATTTATGGATTTGTAAATATTCTCACCAAGTTTCACTACTTTGTCATTTGTTGATGGAACTGCTGGTGCTATGTATCCATCTACAATTGATTGCCAAACTTGAAATCCTTGTTCCTGTATATATGTCTTTATCCTTGTGCTCCAAAAAACATACTTTTTTCCATCAAACTATGGTATTCCATTTTTTGATGAGTTGGTACTCTCCATGATCTACCTTTCACTGGTTAAACTGATTTCTGAAGGAACCTGCACTAATACCAATTGTTGGATTACTGAGAGGGGGGGTGAATCAGTAATAGCTTAATTATAATCATTTTTATTAAAATGTTATATCAATGTAGACTTATTATCCAATGATGAGTAGTAAGAAATAAACAATCACACACATACACAGTACACCATTGTTTTACATGGAAACCCAAATTGGGAGAAAACCATGGAATGTTTTTTCTATATATCTTGAAGAATTACATTCATTGGAAGCACCAACTTCCTTTGTTTTCCAGCTGCAACTGGAAGGAGGCTCCAACCCCCTAGTTTCTCAGGCTACAACCTGAGGGAAGATCCAACTCCCCAATTCTCTGGCTACAACCAGAAAGAGGCTACAACCCCCAATGTTTTCCAGCTATAATCGGAAGGTGGCTACAACCACCTACCCTTGCCCCATCCTGCCACCCTGAAGTAGAAGTAGAATGATGGAACTACTGTCACACTATCACTATGAGATATATCGTTGTAAACCTGTACCAATAAATCTGAACCATGCATCAACCATACATCAACCTGTACCTGAACCTGTAATCAACATGTACTTTAAACAAGTGCATCAACCATGCACCAACCTGTAATCAACCTGTACCATAAAAAAGTGCATCAACCATGCACCAACCTGTAATAAACATGTACCATAAACAAGTGCATCCAACCATGTACAAAGTATGTACCAATCATGTGTCAACTACTCATCAACTATGACTCATCAATATGTACCAACATCATCAACTATACACCTCATGTATGTGTCAACTAATCAACTACTTGTCTCAACCATGTACTCAACATGTACCTCAACCAAAAGACCTCATCAATTTCATCATCAAAATATGATTTGTAGCTCTATAATAGACCTGGTGTATATGATCACATTCCTTCAAACCTTTCTTAACTTTAAAAACAAGAGACTAGCATTTTCATAAAACTTTTCTTTAGTCTCACATGTCTAGTTTTGGATTAGTCAACAACCCTAACTTGATGTAATCATACCTTTGAAACTATAATGTATAAAGATCTGAAACTGATACAAAATTTTATTCAGTGTGTTTTATGCAATTCTTCCAAGTTTCACTACTTGAAACCTCTCAGAAAACGAGTTATAGAAACAATGGAATACCTTGTTGAATTCTGGCTTATTCTAGAGGGTGACCTTGTAGAGCCTTCTCCACACAAAATATTTGATGAATTAATGTAAAATGGTTACAAAGCATACTAAATACTTTACCCTAACCAACACATTTTGTCTCACTAAATTTGGATCTGTTATGAAGAAGCTATGACGTTTTTACCCAAAACACCTGATTTTGACTAGTTTCAGGACTGACCACAAACCCTATTTTCCACGAAGTGTAACTCCCAAAATACAAAGACCCACAAGATGAATTTTTTACCACATATACTTGGATATGTTTTCTCACTTTCATAGCAATTTCATGGTATGAATAATTATAGAAAAATTTTTATAGCGAAAATGGTGAGATGACCTGTAAATAACATACCTTAGAAAGCACCATCAAAATAATTTATCCTTCCTTGCATTTTGGCCTTCTTTTCGTCACCTTCACTCAGAATTCTAGTTTATATATCTTTGTTTACCTCATACACATATATGTATTTGATATTCTCAAGTTCTTTTCAAATGAGAGAGCCTTGCCTCTTATTTATACTCTCCAAGTAGCTTCCTTAAAAACATCTTCTAGGTCACTTGGCCCACTTTCCTTATTTTAGGGTTGGGTCCACTTCTAATTTCTCCATTAAATTTATTATTGAAATAATTTAGTTTGTATTCACTTTGAATTATAATACACTCATCACTTCACTTTATTATTTAACTTTTAAAATCTCTTAAACCACTTTGACTACTTTGACCTTTTGGGGCTTCTAGATGACATATGAGGGTCCTCCAACTTCATAAGGCCATAACTCTCAAACCGTGAGGAGTTATGTGATGTTCTACATACCAAAAGAAATGGAATGACATGTACTATTCATATAGAATAGTATTATCTGAAAATATATCATAACTTATGCTGTTACTGATCAAACAATCTTGGGTCCATTACCGAAACCTGAAGTCTCCAACTTCTCATGGGAATAACTCTCTAACCATGAGGAATTATGTGACATTCCACATACTACCAGAAATGACATGACAAGCACTATCCATCTATTATATTTTCCCTGAAAAATTTAGTTTCCTTCATCTCATTATTCTACAATTAAGCATGAGTTCTCTTACTCCACAAAGCGTCTTCCTGTGAGGGCTTTCACCATAAGGGGACCACTTTGGAGTTCATCCATATTTACTTCTTATCAACCATAAAAAAACAATATTGATTCATATTTACATCAAAAAATATTGGGCCCATTACCCAAACCTTTGTGCTACGAGACTTTCTTCAAGGGTTAACATCAATGACAACCAACCTTAATCAACAGTAAACTATTCTCAAATGCATAAAAAATTTATTAACTAGAACACATACCAATCCGATGTTCGGTTCATCATGCTAAATTACCTCCTTCCAACCATTATGAAAAAAAATTTCATACTCCTTAAGATCTTCTACTGACATGGTATTTATAAGCTGATATGTTTTATAAACAAAAATGGCTCGATAATTGGCTTCCGCTCTCTGATGATTCAAACCAAAATCAACACCATAAAGAATTGATTCCAAATTTTCCTCGATTGCATTCTTAGCCTCTTTTCCAACCTCTGATGAATATCACAACTCTGAATGTAAGGCAAATTCTCTAGTTGGGCCAGATACTAAAGTTTGTGGAGGCCTTTGTAATGTCACATTTCGATATGCCCCTTTTCCAATCATATGTTCGTCATTTACTATCCCCATAATAATAAGACAGTAGGATAGTATAATCAGGGTGCATGTCCATAAAAAATTGTTCATAAAAGTGTTTGAAAAAATAATGTGAAACCTCATCATTCCACTGAAAATTTTCATATGCTACCAAAAATCTATTATAAAGATGTCCTGCTATGTTGGGGTGCTTAAAATATTGCACCTTCAACATATTTATATTTGTCTCATTTTTGAAATTGAACATAAAAATTGTGTTTTATTTTGAAACTTTGTTTTTTACTATGTCCCATTTATCAGGGCCCATCACTTCTTAGTTTCATCTCCTCGTTAAATCGATAAAAATGTCATTCATTGGACTCATCTTTTGATATGCATCCATAACGTTTTGCAATGAATGCAAAACAATATCCAAGTTTTTTTTACTCTCCTAAGGGAGATACAAGCTCCTCAAATAATTTTTCAACCTGTTTTTAACACCTGAGCATCGCTCCAAGGTCATTGCTTCAGTAATCCCTTCCTAGGGAAGCTCATCACCATGAATCTGAAGGATAGGTGGACGTAGGCATGTAATCTTTGGTTTCTTGATAACACATCCTAAACCAACCTTCACACTCTTCACCAACATTATAATATTCATCACACCCACTATCTCTTTTATTATATTCCCTCACATTAAACTCATTGTCTACACACACATTTGAAAGTAATTACAACATTTAACAACATAAATTAACATAATAAAATTTAAAAAAACAAACATATGTAAAACATATATATAGATATATATATAGATATAACATAAACATAAATAAACAAAAATACAAAATTCAAGAAAATTACCAAAAATATTTTCTTGTTCTAATGTATTCCCTACATTCTCTGGTTTAGGAGTATCAATGTGAAACCTATCTAAAAATGATGCATTCATAGAAATATTTTGAGAACATTCTCAAGAGGATCTATTCACATACTCATTTGATCATCTCCTCCTATGACTAGATCATCGTTGGTCACTCGGAGTCTCAATCGAAGAAGGGGTTCTTCTTCTTCCTTTATGGGATAGCCTATAGTGTTTGCGAGGAATGTTTGGAGACTCTTGTCTCGACATCTCGCCTCAATATATATATTTTTAAAATTTATGAATATGAAAGTTCATAAGTTATAGAACCATTAAATGGAAATGTTAAATTTATAACACAAGAATTTAAGCATTTATAACAACTTCAGAGCATTGCAAACATATATTGAAAAAACTAGAAGAACTATATTTTTTTGACAAAAACAATCATTAACAAAACATTTACTTAAAACTAAAACAAGAAAAAATATTACATGATATGGTTTTTCTATACTCTTAGAAATATGCTCAGAAAAATATTCAAGGGATCATTTATCAAACCCTCGAGGAAGATCTCATCATGACACATGGAAAAAAATTCCAAGAACAAATTTTTAGGGTAAAATATTAATAGACTAACCAACAACACACACATGTGGAACCAACAATAAAAGAGAACGAAAACATACACAAGGTGGCATTAGCAAGGAGATACAGAGGGAGACACGAGCAAAAAAATGAGGGCGACACCAGCAAGTAGAGCCAATCCCCAAACAATAACGAAGAAGAGATCTGCAACAAGATGAAAAAGACCAAGAAGAACTATCCTAGAGGGGTTGTGTAATGCCCCATATTTTGACCTTAGGTAGTTAGAACATTGTTGTTTACTAATATTAATAATTCAAAGTTTAGCATTTGTTTGGAGTCAGTTAGACTTTGTTAGACATTGAGATGTGTACCTCTAGACCTATTTGTATGTTATATGATATATTCTCATGACAAAGATAGTTATTTGATTAATTAAACATGAAAATTAAAATGGGTAAGTTCGGTACATGTATACCAATTCAAGTTATGTTGTGAATGTATAATAGATGCAATGAATGATGTAAATACGAATACATTTCTTAATTGAGCATCAATGAAAATATCGATTCTTATATAAATTTGTGATGTATCTGCATCAATATGTGTTATTGGTGAACTAACATACAGGATGGTGAGCTATGTGATAGCCAAATGACTATAGTATTGAGGTAACTGGGATGTCATAGAGATCAAGAAGATATTGTATGCTATAAGTTGTACTTACTATTTAATTTATAATTCAAAATATTACTATGATCTATGGTAAGTGTGGCTTTGACAGGATGCACAACTTACCCAGAGTGGATGTTTGATGGCGTGACTCTAAGAACACTAGTTGCATAGTATGGCTTGATATAGGGTGTTGACCCTAGTTCTATGAGGATGGGTGGAGGTATTTCCCACTGTTTATCCTATGGAACCTAGAGTCGTGGGAGGGTTGTGTGAAGTCATGCTCCCCTAGACGTGTGATGACGACTGCTAGTTGCCTATTGGGGAAGCTTGGTCGAGATGTATGACACTTCCATTTACGGGTTCTATCTGGAGTTAGGTCAATATAGTTGATGCTCCATCTTAGTCCAACAGAGGAAAGGATAGGATGGAAGATGGAAGTAGGTTAGGAAGGAAGGATGCTTCAATGTTATTTGAGAATACTGATTGGGGATTAGAGATGCCACTATTGTTTATTCACTTGGTTTCTACCATGTTTAAAACCCTTTTAGATTTCCTATTGAAATTTTAAGTGTGTGTAATGACCCAAATTAAGTAAATGATTAAAGATTTCAAAGAAAAATCAGTTAAAGGAAAATAAGCATGATTAACTATGTAATAATCAAACTGAAGAGTTCATTTAATGAACTGTGATAGAAATTAAGGAAAAAAAAATAAAATAATGTAAGAAGAGGGATGGCGTGGGCTGCCAAGGGTGGCGTATGCAGGGAAACAAGCCCAGAAATCCTGAGAAGATAAGGAATGTTAATGAAAACGCAGAGGGGAGGACGGGGGAGTTGGTAAAGGACTGAATGCGAGTTGGCAGGGAAGAATAAGGCGGGGAATGAGGGGGATGTGCGGGCCATTCGGAGGGGGAATGGACTCAGGAAAAATGATCTTTTTTCCATTTTACAGTGAGCCGAGAGCTGGATTGTGGGGCGTGTGTGCTCAGAGAGAGACACAGGACTTACTGGTTGTATCATATTGATCAGGGAGGCACGTGTTGCTGGAGGTTTTGGGCTCAGGGGCCAGGATATCCGTAGATATCCTGGAGCTAGGTCGTTTTCCTAGTGGGCAGGGTGGACAGTAGATTTGGGCAGTTATTTTGTGTTTATGGCAGGTCTGGACTGAGTAGCAGGGCAGCAAGACAACAAGACAGCAAGGCAGCAAAGAGGCAACCTGAATTAGCATCAGATCTAGGTACTTGGTTAAGTTTGAATTTATTTCTTTCTGTTATCATTTCAGTATTTATTGAGAATTCTAAACTGCTGTAGTTGCTGTCATAAAACTCAATATTATGTTAGGAAGTTGTTCTTTCAGTTTACTTAATCAATGCTTATTGGTTATTTCTGTCTGCCATGAATTCAGTATTTGATGACAAATCTAAGTTGTTAAGGTATCTGTTATCCCAAATCAGCATTAGGCTATGAAATTATTGCTTCAGTTTACTTAAATAAAACGCTTATTAAGTTGCTTATTAAATAGAGGAGGCACAAAAATATATTGAACCATTACAGTGTTACGTAGAAAACGGATCTGAGCCGTTAGATCCCAGGCGGATACTCGACAGCCGTTAGATATCAGGGAAGGTGCGAGGGATTTAACCCTTCGACACCAGCAAGTCCAGGCACCATCGGGAATTCGGACTTCAGCGTTTGTAGAGGCATGAGTCCCATACCCTTTGAAATTGCGAGTAGCGATTTCCCGATTTAATCGGGGCTGTGGATCGCTACGAAGACACGTGGCACAGGATCACAGGGCATCGGGGTTCGACGCTCGGAGGTTTGTGGGAGGAGTGAATAACGACACTAAAATCGCCGATTTTCCGACAGGGAAATCCCCGACAGAGATGGAAGCGTTGACCCTTGACCATCGGGGTTCGGGACTTGGAAGGTCCTGTGCATGATGCAACAGGGCTCGCGAACTCCTGACCGGAAATTTCTCGATTTCCACAAGTATGTGGGTCCAAGCCATTAAACATCGCAAGTAGCGAAATCCCGACGGAAGAAGTTCCGAAGTCCGACGATGGGTAAACATTGTGGGCATTACAATTGGTATCAGAGCAAAGTTCGAAATATGGAACCTAAGGGCCAAACCCGACGAAAATAACTTAAACTTAACCCTTAATTAATCATCGTTAATCAATTTATGGTTTAATCAGATCGGAAATAGAGAATCTCGTAGACATAGGCCCATTGTTATCGAAATCCCGAAACAGCGAGAAGCGATCTAGACCATCCATTTGGAAGGACACGTGGCAGAGATCGCGTGAGAGTCGGGATATCGGTCATCGGGAAATCGGAGTTCTCGAGGTCGCGAGAACTGGGACCTGGAAGGTCCCGAAAGTCGAGAGTCAATCCAAACTGTCCATCTACAAGGACAGGTGGCAAGGGATCGGGTGCCGTCGGATTTTTACTCATCAGAGATTCTGGAGACGTAAGACTTGTGAAGGTTGAAATCGCGATACGCGATTTCTCGATAGGATCTGGACCGTCCATTGTGCGTGACACATGGCGGAGGATCCCGAAGAGTCGTGGATCGGGAAATCGGGGTTTTCAAAGACAAAGAAACCTCGTGGTTGGGAATCACGACCCGCGATATCCCGACGATGACGTAAGCGTTATGGGACCACTAGAGTCGAAAGGATGACAGGTGTCCATCATCCAGGAAGAGTCGGGAAAATTCTGATACAATCAAAGCCGTCCATCTGTGGGACAGGTGGCTACCATCAAGAACCCATCGGAAAAATGGGAATCGGTGTATCGGGGATTTCTGTGGAAACGAAACCTTTGCATTATGAAACCGCGAAGTCCGAAACCCCGAAACAGTGAGGGGCGATCAAGACCGTCCATCAACAAGGACGCGTGGTGAGAGATCCCGGCTAGTTCGGAGTTCGGGATGTCGGGAGTTCCGGGGTAGTGAAACACCTGCGCAACGAAATCGCGATTTGCGATTTCCCGACACCACCATAACCGTTGATCCGAGGGATGCATGTCTGAGGATATGAAAGAGCTTGGGGTTCGGCGTTTTGGGTTTCCTGCATACAAAAGAATNACGCGTGGTGAGAGATCCCGGCTAGTTCGGAGTTCGGGATGTCGGGAGTTCCGGGGTAGTGAAACACCTGCGCAACGAAATCGCGATTTGCGATTTCCCGACACCACCATAACCGTTGATCCGAGGGATGCATGTCTGAGGATATGAAAGAGCTTGGGGTTCGGCGTTTCGGGTTTCCTGCATACAAAAGAATCACGACCGGAGAAGTCTCGAATTCCCGAAACGTGACGGGTCCCACAACCATAGTGTTTAAGTGTGGACAAGTGTTGGAAGGTCCAACCTTGCCAGGAGTTAACGATAGGCGGCATCGGGGATCATGGATCGAGAAACCTAAGGGTGTGCGTTCGTTGACATCGCAAACGCCAAAACCCCGAATCCCGATGGGGAACCATAAGACCACGGTTACGTGGGTGCAGGGTCACATGGACCTCAGGATGGCCGAAAGGGCTAACATGCAAGGAATAGGTGCATCAGGTATCGGGATATCGGGAATTCCGTGGACGCGGAATTCATGCATTATGATATCGCAATGTCCGAAGCTCCGATGAAAGATAGGGCTAGGGTCACACTGGACGGTGGTCATATGAGAAGGATGTCTAGCCCAAAAGGGGCTAGCACATAAAATGTCGTATCGGGAATTTGAGGGAACATGAATTCTCGACATTGGGGAATATGAAACCCCGAAACCCGATAAAAGGATTCCTAAAGGAAATTTGGGTGCGGTCCCAGGGTAGAAAATGCAAAGAAAAGAGAAGACCAGGGGGTCGGATATTGACCGGTGACTCCAAGGGAAATTCGCAGAACCGCTCGGCTCGGTTGATGAAGATGAAAGATCCTGTATACACATATAACTACATACATA
>JASDQU010101238.1:36087-46097 GCA_032191745.1 Picea mariana | reverse complement strand
CCCCCCCCCCCCAAAAAAAAAAAAAAAAAAAAAAAAAAACTAGTAAGATCCAATTAATATTTCATTTTGTGGAGTTAATTTTTATCTATTTCATAGCCAACAGTGGGTGCAATTACAACAATATCCAGTAGGCACTGATTACATCAGTCTTCGGGTAGAAGAATCCAACCGTAGCTTAGACTAGATAATCAGGACTGTCATCCAAAAGATAGACCATACCATTAAATACTAGCACAAGAATTTCGCTAGCAAGGATAGAACTCGACACTTGTGTCCCAGTAATTATTCACTTTGTGTCATTTGACCAATAACTCATACATGGTCATCCATAATTACTTGGATGTAGATTTCTTTAGGCACTATTCTAAACCGACTCTCTTAAATGATTGAGGTATATGACTCTCTTAAATGATTGACGTATGTACTCCTCCTTCCATTACGCTAAAATGTGGAAACTTTTAGTAAATTACTTGACGTGCACTCTAAATCATAACAAAGGGAACATGTGCTTAGTCAATATGTGTTAGACGGATAATAACTCTTTAAGATTTTGTACATCTTATGTCAGCATCTACCTATATTCCATTGAATTTTGTGCCACTCTTACGCTTCTCTCGAGATGAGTATAATGATTAATTGGGGAATTGCTATTCCTGCACCTCATTTATTTTTTATTTTTATTTTTTATTTTTTTATTATTATTTTATCTTTTATAATCTGCCTCTCTCATCTCTAATAACTGACTTCAATTTATTCTATAAGTATAATGTTGGTGACATATCTCATTCCTCAATTTTATTTTATTTTTTAGTATGCCTCTCAACAAGCAATCAACACACAAGCAAAGCAATAATTCCTGCAAGCCTAGAGCAAGCCAACCGAGCCATAGTTTCATAATTACATCTTGAGAAGAAAAAACAAAACAAAAGAAAAAAACTGTGATTTATACTAGTATTTTAATGAGCGATTCTAACGAGCAACAGACTTATCTTCTTAAGAAGATGGACCAACCTATATTTTCATATTTTCATATAATAAATATAACTTACGATTTCAGAATGAAATAAGGCTGCATAGCAGCATGGCTTCAGATTGTGGCATTGTATGCTTGAGATGGAATGGCAGGTTCTTAATTACAAAAACCAAGAAAACAATTGAGTTGAAATGGCAAGCAAAATGATCGATGGTCAAGGTGCCCAATGATCATAGTAATCACATTAATATTTAAATATTTCATCGTTAAAGGTATTATTAATTGAGTTGATTATGATACACTGTCATAATATACATTTTGTCATTATAAATTCAATGAAACAGTGGGTAGTGTCAGCATATAATCAATGACGCCGGAAGGTTTAGCGGGGACTTTTAAAACTTTACATAATGATCCGGTAGCATGAAAGGAGAGGTGGGTCAACGTCTTTCAAAATTCATAGTGAAGATGACAAAGCCTTGCATGGAGGGAATTTTTGGAAATTTGATAGAGTCAATGTAAAGAAACTTATTTAATGTGAGGTAAAGAAAGGTGTACGCTCACTTGATTGGCATTAAAACAATTTTGGATCCCAAGAATGCAACAGTCAGTTTTCTAATAACACATTAAATCAATCAACAAATTGGGTGAGAGATAAATATATTTAAATATTTAAAAGAAATAATAAAATTCACTATAAAATGCTAAACTATGGAAAACTCGTCAATATTTGTTTCAACAAGCAATTAATAGACGGTCAAACGAAAACTCATTGCTATGTACACTGACTGGCGATAGGTACAATAAGTGGAATGTTAGGTATAAAGAAGAAATTGAATCATAATATAATTAAATTATATAAACTAAAAGTAATGTATATGATAATAAATGTAATGTATAAAGTATTAAAAACAATAGGTTTTAATGGAATGAAAGTATCCTAGTGAATAAAGGCAAAATAAATAAATATGAGTTAAATAATAATGAAAAGTTAGTTAAATGATAAGGTAAGATGTACATTTTTAAAAGTATAAAGTATGCAAATTAAAAATGATATTAAAGGAAAATTCACCTATATTTTACTACTCACATTATATCTACAAAACATTTATAGTTGTTAGATTTAGTATAATAATAATGTTGGTTACATTGGTGATAATAATATTGGTTACATATTATTTATTTATTTATTTTACTCTTGTTTGTACTAATATATATGTTTTTAGTACCATTATTTATGTTATCACATTTATTTATTATTTTATTAATTTACTTACACTATTTTTATTGTTTTTATATATTTTATTTTATTTATTTATTTTAAGTTATATTGAGCCATAAAGATATTGGTGAAAATTAATAATAATAAATTGATATTCAACCAAAGTTATTATAAGAGTATGTCTTATGAGAAATTTTAATGCATTCAAAGCATGGAAAAGTACATGACATTGCGAGAAAGACAATGTCTATAAAAGTACCTTGGTGTAACCATTTCAAGCTAGAATGTGGAATCTAATTCTTAGAGTGTGGAATAGATAAGTCAAAGCACATATTATAATTAAAGTCCAACTTGATATGTATTAAGATTAAGGGTGATAGTATTGAAACAAATCTCGTAACCTAGAAAATAATGTGTTGGCGTGGGAAACATTGCATGATGTACGACTTATGGGTTATCCTCTACTTTGTAAGTAAGTGGAAGGTCTTTAATAAACTTGATTTCAAATAAAAACATAGCCATAAGCATGGCTTGTATTGATCATAAGGGAGAATTTAACCTTAATAATTCTAAAAGTGAAGGACACACCAATGTTATAAGAAAGACATTGACCACTTACAAGTTAGCAAGAGAATGACTCCATGAGGAGGTCAACAAACACTCAAAATTTCCAGAGTGTTTATGTTAGAAGTGGCAAACTATGATGGGTCCTACTCCTAATTCATCTATATTATATGATGAGTGTGTGAGAATATTTGTAACTTTTCTACTGATACTTATTCTTCAAAGAAGGAAGCTCATGTGGTAGTTTACCACTAGCTAGCAAAAGACTGCATATATAATAGAGAATTTGGTGTGGTGTGCTATTGAAATTTTATCTAGGTTAGGAGTGTAGCTTATGAATGTTGGGTTGCTTCTATTGTAATGTAATTCAAAATTTACATAAAAAAAAATTGTTTGGGGACATTGAGTTGGTTTTGTGTCCTTGAGGCTTTTCAGTCGCTTGTCTATCTGAGGTACGTCAGTATTATTGCCTTTTGCTCCTCTATCCTATTTAACATAAAGTCGTCGCCTCCTTTTTCGGTAAAGTGTTGTATACGAACAACAAGTCCATAACTAGGGACTTTTCATCTCATGGAAACCTTATACTAACCATTGTCTTATTTTCTAAGCCACTTTAAGACATGTAAAAGTAACTACCTAGAGTCGCTAGCATACATTGTGAGGTTAGAGGTCTCAGGCCTTAAGAACTTCAATATGATATATGTATGTAACATTATAAAATCTACAAGGAGAAGTTAACCTTATTCGGAAAACAAAGGTATAGCGGTTTAACCTTGGCCATTAAACTTGCACCTTGACACTAAAGTGCACAAAGGGTTAATCTTGTGGAGGTTATTGTTATGATCGTATTACATTTTACTCGTTAGGTAACGACCAAGCTAACAACCTCAGGTGTTTAATGCAAGGTAGTTGGATTCTACATAAAACGGTGTAGTCAGAAATCCATCTGGTTTCCTCGCCAACAATGCTCTTAGCAACCGATACAGGTAGAAAGTCTTGTGCCTTAAAGGCCTATCTGCACATTTAAAGCACCTGGGAAATATGTCTACTCCATACAGAGCTCGACTGGCGTGCCCTAAGGAGATTTCGACATCTCCCCTATGATCACATTTTCTAAGTACGAAATCCTCCTCCCCTTTGCTCCATTCGGAGGTTACTCTCGCACCCTTCACTCTCATTCAGGTTTTGGTTTGGGTGGAAGAGGAAGCACCGTATCAGACCATTTTCATTCACACCCTGGTTAAGTTTTTTTTGAATGAGGGGAGACATTGCAGACCATTCCTTTGTTTGGCCTAAACATCGTGGCTAGGAATTCACGGTTTCAGTTCCTATGCTAGATACGTGGAGATTCTAGGTGGCACTTCTCAATAGCAATTCTGTGTGGTAAGTTTACCTTCGACTATTATTTTATTTACACGTTAAAATCATTCTGCCTCGTATGTAGGTCTGTGCACACCTCTGTTCTTTGATAGTGTCCTCGTCTTACTTCCCGGGTGTTGTGGTAGAAAGGAGTCNTTAAGTTTTTTGTGAATGAGGGGAGACATTGCAGACCATTCCTTTGTTTGGCCTAAACATCGTGGCTAGGAATTCACGGTTTCAGTTCCTATGCTAGATACATGGAGATTCTAGGTGGCACTTCTCAATAGCAATTCTGTGTGGTAAGTTTACCTTCGACTATTATTTTATTTACACGTTAAAATCATTCTGCCTCGTATGTAGGTCTGTGCACACCTCTGTTCTTTGATAGTGTCCTCGTCTTACTTCCCGGGTGTTGTGGTAGAAAGGAGTCGGGTTCTCTTGGTAAGCATTTTGGTTCCTATCCTAGTTTTCCCTTGTTACTGCACTATTCATCCTATCGGGACCGAGCCATTACTCGTATCACAATGTCTGTTATGAAAGTGTACTCGAAAGTTTATTTGGTTAAACCCTTGTTATTGTTCCTGGTTTCCTCCGTTGGATAGTCCTTTGGCGCGTCAATGATCTCCTGTGTTTGACTACAGTGTTCACTACTATCATTGATTAGAAGTGAAGTTTTTCCAACGGTCGAAAGCATTTAATCTCTTTTTTTTAGGTTGAATATTTCAAAGGTTTTTATATTTACCATGCTCGTTTATACGTATTTTATTCCTTTTGTTATTCTTGTAATAACCTTTTGGATTATGCGCTAGTATCTATTATTAATGATGGTCCCCTTGATGTGTGAGGGTGCCCATCAGGGAGGCACGAACTCCTCTTCCCCTTTCGGTCCAGGCGGTGTGGCACAATGGTAGAAGGCACAAATCCTTTGTTTCAGTTAAGTATTCAATGAACCTCTTTCTAGTTACTTTATGTTCTGTAACTTAAACATATTATTCTGTTTGGTTATGTTTTAATGCTTTTCGTTATTTTTTGCAGGTGCGAGAATGCCGAAGCATGGGGATGCCCTCCTCACTCCATCAAAAGGTATTCGGGTTCCTACACAATATCTAAGTTATTTCGAGATTTCAAACCCCACTGGTCCAGGCTCTGTTCTTCTCCTAATGTATGACTATTTAATTCCAAGTTATGTGGTAGTTGATATGGGGTATGCCCTGAATTGTATAAAATAATTCTGGTATACAGAACCATCGCACAGCTTGCGCCTGGTTGGACTTTGATAACTAGACAGTCATTTCGTTAAGTACATTTCTCATTATATAATGTGTGTTAAATTTGTTGTGGATTTGGGATTCTGAAGTACTCTCCTCTATATAATTCGAGGATGGTTTTGGTACTATAGATTCGAATTTCTTTCCTGGCTATTCTAGCTATTTTTGTTTCCAGAATTGAATCTTATTATTGGATGTACAGTTCTTTTCCCGAAATGATTCAACCATGCATAACGATACACCTAAGGGTTTTTTTCTTTCCCAGAAAAATGGGCGTTGATTCCCATATTCCGTTTACGCTCAAATTTTATGTAATAAGTAGTTTTGGGCTTATGCATCAAAATCTATTTACCTTCTTTTTTCAGTTAGCATTGTTGAATAACCCTTAACAGTCTACTTACCAGTGAAATAGATAGCTTCATTATCAGTTTGGATTTACGCATCGTGTATTATTTACCTTCTGTTTTCTGTTATCACTGTGGTGTAAATCCTTATACGTCTATTCACCAAAAAGTTCGATGGCATCATTATTCATTTGGGTTTAGGTATCATGCAATCTTTACCTTCTGTATTATATTACCTATATTGAATAAGCCTCGATAGGTCAGCTCACAAGAAATAGGTAGAATATTTATTACGACAGAAACTTGTGGTTTAACTGTAGGTAAGTTTTCGATTAACAGGGTCATTCCTAATTTACTGTCATATCTATCTTGAATTATATATATATATATATATATATATATATACATATAGATTTCCTGCAATGGGTCTGAGGAGTTTTTCCCTTTTCTTGGATTAAAATTTATCTCTTATAAGGTTATCTATCCACTTAGTACTATAGGATTCTGGTGTGGATAGTTTACTCTAGCATCATTCCTCCTCTATCGCAGAATATCCATTACACTGTATATCTATATATAACAATTCATAAAAATAACTATACCAGTTTATATGTATATCAACTAGTACTTCAATGTTGTAGGGTATATTTGTTGGATTATGAATGGTATGCTCATTCGAGGTGGCTCACTATTTACTAGAAGCATCCATAGGAAAAATAAAATCGGCCACTACTATTGGTGCGCGTGGCTTCTACTACTTACGCAACAATCTTGTTTCATTTTACTTTACAGAATTAACCAAGAAGATAATGACAAACTGAAATCCAATCCATTATGGGGTTTGTAACTATCACAAAATTCGTTTTGTTGTTTGGTACATTCCAAGATTCTTTGTAATTACCCAACATTACATATAAATAACAAAGTCAATTTCTAGCCAATAATTATGAAGTAAAATGCTAGATCTTTCCCACAGTATTCAACCAGAAAAATCATACATAGAAGTAGATAGATTTCAATACATAACATTTGACTAGAACAAGGTAGATTTTCATATCTGAATCAGATTTACGGGAAGACGAAGGGAGCAACCACGTTCCTCCCAACCATAAATAGGGTAGCCAATCTACTTGCCCGATTCACCCCCTAGACTGACCATGAGTCCATGAGGGCGAATTGAAATCTCCTCTACAGCAATGTCCTTCGAACTCCAGCAGTATCCCCATTGCCTCACACTCACATAGTAGTGCTCATAACATCAAGAACAAAATTTCGTAGTCTTCTTTTCCCAGCATACTTGGCAGCATCCTGCCTCCTCACATATGCTCTTTTATTAGTTTTCCTAGGACTTTTTCCCTCTCTTGGGGAATTTTCACATCTTTCTAAATCTTTGGTTTTCAGGGGCTACTATTGGCCAAATCACTTATTTTCCACTTGTAAAAATCATCCCAGAGTTAATTCCAATGTGTGCCCCACTCATGGAGTCATGGTCAGCTAGATTCAACATGGTTGCTCCATTTGTCCTCCTGCAATCAATATAAAATATTCTATTTTTTCATTTTTCATACAAGTGTCATAGTCAAGTAGCTAGTTGAGACAAATCAGATCTCTGCCCAAAAGTCAAATCATTTATTACAATTATAAAATTTGAAATTCAGAATTGTTATAAATGGCAAAAATTTTCCAATTTCGTAATTTACTAAAAACGGAAATAAATTTCCAGTAATTTTAGATTCTAATTTTTTTTTTTCAATTTCTTTATTTTTGGGGATGTCACATCCTTTCCCCCTTAAATAAAACAATGTCTTTAGTGTTTGTTCCTTTCCTGGAATAGGAATGGATGAGGTTTCAACAAATCTCCCTCCAATTCCCAAGTGGCATCCTCAGTACTAAAGTGCTTCCTTTGCACCTTTACCTAAGTGACGACTCTGTTCCAAAGTGCTATTTCTCTCTGGTCCAGAATGCGCAGGGGTTCCACCTGGATCTCGCCTTTGGGTTCCACCTACACCAAGTTCCAATCAATCATATGAGTAGGGTCATGAATATACTTTTTCAGCAATGAAACATCAAATACATTATGAATTATTAGATTAGCTAGAAGTGCAAGTTGGTATGCTATGGGTCCAATTCGAGCTAGTATCTCGAAGGGCCCAAAAAACCTGGGTGCCAACTTGGAACAGTTCCCTAACTTCAACAAGCTTTTTCAGGCTTTGAATTTTAAATAAACATGGTCTCCTGTTTGAAATTCCAAGTGTCTTCTTTTTTGATCTGCATAGATATTTTGTCTGTCCTGTGCTTCTTTCAAGTTCTGTTGTACGTTTCTAACCATGTTCTCCATTTCTTGGAGCATTTCGGGTCCAGCCATGAGTCTGTCAGCCAGGTTATCCCAGTTAATTGGAGTCATACATTTTCTATCATACAATATTTCAAAAGGTCTTAACCTAGCCGAAGTTTGATACCCATTGTTGTATGCAAATTCTACCAAGTGAAGATAGTCTTCCCACTTGTTCGGTTTTGTTCTTACATACATGTGGAGCATATCCTCCATGATCTGGTTTTTCCTTTCGGTCTTTCCATCCGTTTGTGGATGATAAATTGTACTGAAATTCAAGTTGGTATTGAGCCCTACAAATAATTCCTTCCAAAAGGTGGATGTGAATTTTATGTCTCTACCTGAAATCACCATTTTTGGAATACCATGCAATCTAAATAATTCTTTCATGAATATTTCAGCAATGTTTATAGCTTTAAAAGTAGACTTTATGGGAATAAAGTGTGCAGACTTACCGAGTTTATCGATAACAACCATAATAGAGTCATTTTGTTTCTGAGTTTTTGGCAAACATGTTATAAAGTCGAGTGATATAGTCTCCCATTTCCATTTTGGTACTAGCAATGGCTGTAATAGGTCGGCTAGATGCTGGTGCTCGGCCTTAACCTGCTGACAATATTGGCACCTTGCCAAGTATTTTGTTGTTTCTCCTTTCATGTTAGGAAAATAAAATAGTTTCCTTAGTGTTGCTATCGTTTTCTGGTAAACTGGGTGGCCAGAATACGAGATTTTATGTACTTCGTCCAAGATTGTCAATTTTAACCCTCTTGAATCTGGTATATAAAGTCTATTTTTTAAAACCGTAATGGTCCCTTCTCGTCAATACTTAGATCCGAGTTCATTGTATTGTCCGGTATTTCTATCTTTATTTTAGTATAGTTTTCATCATCAACACCTGCCATCCTTATTCTTCCTTCCAGAACACTTTCTTCCCTGCTAACATTCATCTCAAATAACCCATGGATTCTTCTACTTAAAGCGTCTGCTACCTTATTTTCCTTGCCTTTGATATGTCTGACCTCGAAGTTGAATTCCCTCAAGAAGGCTAACCACCTCGCTTGCCTTGCATTGAGATATGGTTGGTTAAATAGATATTGTACCCCATTATTGTCCGTTAATAATAAGAATCTTATGCCCATTATGTAGCGTCGCCACATATTTAAGGCATGTATTACTACTACTAATTCTAAGTCATGAGTAACGTAATTGCGCTCATGTTCCTTCAATTTCTGGGACTCATAGAAAATAATGTTTCCTTCCTGGGTTAAGACACCACCTAGTCCTTCCTTACTTGCATCAACACATACAGTGAAGTATTTATCTGGGTCTGCTACCTTCAATATGGGTGCCATTGTCAATAAATCCTTTAGTTTATTGAAGCTGTCTTGACATTTCTCTGACCAGCTAAACCTGGTTCCTTTATTTTGTAAAGATGTGATAGGGTAGGCTATCTTAGAAAACCCTTCTATAAACCGGCAGTAATATCCGATGATTCACATGAATGACCATATATCTGCTACATCTTTAGGTATCAACCATTCCCTAATGGATTTTTTCTTTTCCATATCCACGACAATGCCCTCTGCTGAAATTATATGTCCAAGATATGGTATCTCTTTCTAGTAGAAGTCACACTTGTCGAAATTGGCATATAGTTTGTTCTTCCTTAATGTTTGCAGCACTAGTCTTAAGTGTTCCTCATGTTCCTCCTCCGTCTTTGAATAGACTAGGATATCGTCGATGAATAATAGCACGAACTTGTCCAAGTAATCACTGAAAATACTGTTCATTAGGCACATAAACGTGGCTGGGGCGTTAGTGAGTCTTACCGGTATGACTACAAACTCATAATGTCAGTATCTTTTCTGAAATGTTGTTTTGTTTATGTCCTCATTTTTTATACGAACTTGATGATAACCAGATCGTAAATCAAGTTTTGAAAAGATAT
>JASDQU010101238.1:15540-26895 GCA_032191745.1 Picea mariana | reverse complement strand
TAGTCATTTTGTGTAGTTGTCTATAATCCATACATAATCTTAGAGTACCATCCTTCTTTTTCACAAAGAGGACTAGTGCTCCCCAAGGTGAGACACTCGGTCTAATGTACTCCTTGTCCAAAAATTCTTTTAATTGTATTTTTAATTCTGTCAGTTCGGGTAGACTCATCCAATAAGCCACCTTTGATATAGGGGAAGAACCGGGTAACAGGTCTATGAAAAAGTCTATTTCCCTTCTAGGGGGTAATTCTGGTATCTCATCCACAAACATGTCTCTGAAATCGTGTCTTCCAATTTTGTATTATCCTCCTTTTCTCTTATATTCATCACTTGGATGGCATAAACTTGGCATCCCTTTCTCATACATTTCTTTAGTTTCATTGCTGAAATTTGTATGACTGATACTGGTTTTGGTATACCTTGGGTTGTCCCGGTAGTATCAGAATCATCCTTGTAGTTGAGCATCTTTGTAGAAAAATTTAATATTTCTTTGTGTCATTCCAACCAGTCCATCCCAATAATCATATTGTAAGATCCTAGTGGTAGGATGCTCAGATCGGTATTTACACTTTGACCATCTAAGCTGAACTCAAAATCCAGAACAAACTCCGCTACCTTTCTTTTAGTACCAGTCGCTAATTGTACAAGCCATGATTTCACATGCTTCAGTTTCTTAAGTTTGTTTGACTCGGCCACATTAGGTGTAATATAACTTAACGTAGTTCCAGGATCAATTAAAATAGAAATTCGAGTGTCATTGATTTTACCTTCAATTTCTACCACCGAGGACTGGTGGTCAGCTTGTCGACCATCTATGGCTACATTTATCTGATGTAGGATTCTACCCACATCTCCCACTGTCGAGGATTCCTGCAGATTATGAACAAAATTTCTATTTTTTGAACTCAAACGCGGACAGTTCCTCCTTAGATGAGGCTCTCCGCATTCCCAACACTTTAATGGCTCACATGGATTGTCTCCAAACTTCTTTATTCCTAGTTTTACTGGTTTACCACTGACTTGATTATTCGGATGGTTGGAGTGAAAGTCCTTTGTTGGAAAACTTTTTGTTGTGTTCTGATGAGGAGCTAGCTGGCACCCCTTCTTCCACTAGTTCATTCGCTCTTGTTTCTTATCTTTCCATACTTTGGGAAACTCTACCCGTTGTTTGTACTGATTGTAGCACATTTGGGCTTTCCTGAATACTTCGCTCAAGGATTTGGGGTTGTCAAATTCAATTTTTTCCTTGTAGGACTGTGGATGTACGGTATGAACCTTAATAGTTCTAAAAATTTATTTATAAGGTCCTCCATTGTCATCTATCCAAGTCATAACTCGTAGAACTCTTTTGTCTTTCTTTCATAGTAACTTTCCTAAAGGTATTGTTTCTTGAAATACTTCTTAAATTCAGACCATTCCAACTTTTTTTCCTTTAGGCCCTTGGCCAATTTTAGGTCCTGCCACCAAATGTTGGCCTTCCCTTTGATATTGTAGATGGCCATTATTACCTTCATGTTGTTGGAATAGTTGTAGATATGGAATCATTTTTGGATGTCCAACAACCATGCTTCAACTTCCTCTCTCGTCTTGGATTCTCCATCAAAGGTAGTCATTTTAATCTTTTTAAATTCTCCTTCGAGGTGGTCTACTTGTTTTCTTTTTCTGTTAGATTTAGTTCTTTCTTCAGCTGAAGGTGTTCCTTCTGACGAACTATCTCCTTTTCTTGTTTCCAGCCCTCAGTTCTTGGAAGTTGTTTTGTTGAATTCTTCCTCATGGTTATTGTCTTTTGGGATTTTCTTGGTCATTATACTGCGTAGCAGGACTTCATTTATCTCTTACTTCTCCTGTTGTGCTTTTTTCAATTTTTCATTGTCCTCCTTAAAAATTTGTAATTCAACAATAAGGTTCCTCATTGTTTCTAACACTTTCGTGGGTGAACTTCTGTCACTGTTCTGTCTTGAATCTCCAGGGGGTCCCTGTTGCGGGTTTTCTCCCATCCTGATTTATGCATCGTCCTGAGCTGCCATAATTAACACAAAACAGAAATAGCTTTCTGTTTATAACCATATATATCTATACTAAGAAACTATTGTCGCCTTATTCAGGTCCAATGTTGTCACCTTTTTCTCTGATACCATATGTAATGTACCTCAAAATTTACATAAAAAAAAAAAATTATTTGGGGACATTGAGATGGTTTTGTGTCCTTGAGGCTTTTCAGTCACTTGTCTATCTGAGGTACGTCAGTATTATTTCCTTTTGCTCCTCTATCTTATTTAACATAAAGTCATCACCTCCTTTTTCGGTAAAGCGTTGTATATGAACAACAAGTCCATAACTAGGGACTATTCATGTCATCGCAACCTAATACTAACCACTGTCTTATCTTCTAAGCCACTTTAATACATGTAGAATTAACTACTTAGAGTCGCTAGCATACATTGCGAGGTTAGAGGTGTCAGGCCTTAAGAAGTTCAATTCAATATATGTATGTAACATTATAAAATCTACAAGGAGAAGTTAACCTTATTTAGAAAACAAAGGTATAGTGGTTTAACCTCGGCCATTAAACTTTCACCTTGACACTAAAGTGAGCAAAGGGTTAATATTGTGGAGGTTATGGTTATTATCATATTACATGTTACTCATTAGGTAACAACAAGGCTAATAACCTTGAGTGTTTAATGCAAGGTAGTTGGATTCGACATAAAACGGTGTAGTGAGAAATCCATCTGGTTGCCTTGCCATCAATGCTCTTAACAACTAATACAGGTGGAAAGTCCTGTGCCTTAAATGCCTATATGCGCATTTAAAGCACCTGAAAAATATGTCTACTTTATACAGAGCTCGACTAGCATGCAATAAGGAGACATTGAAACCTCTCCTATGATCACATGGTCTAAGTATGAAATCCTCCTCCCTTTTTCTCCATTTGTAGGTTACTCCTGCACCCTTCACTCTCATTCCAATTTTGGTTTGGGTGGAAGAGGAAGCACGGTCTCAAACCATTTTCATTCACACCCTGCTTAAGTTTTTTTTGAATGAGGGGAGATGTTGTAGACCATTCCTTTGTTTGGCCTAAACATCGTGGCCAAGAGTTCACAGTTCCAGTTCCTGTGCTAAATGCGTGGAGATTCTGGGTGGCACTTCTCGATAGTAGTTCTATGTGGTAAGTTTACGTTCGGCTATTCTTTTATTTACGAGTTAAAATCATTCTTCCTCGTATGTAGGTCTGTGCACACCTCTGTTCTTCGATAATGTCCTTGTCTTACTTCCATGGTGTTTTGGTAGAAAGGATTCAGGCTCTCTTGGTAAGGGTTTTGGTTCCTATCCTAGTTTTCCCCTGTTACTCCACCATTCATCCTGTCGGTACCGGGCCATTACTCATATCACAATGTTTGTTATGAAAGTTTACTCAAAATTTTATTTGGTTAAACCCTTGATATTTTTCCTGGTTTCCCCTGTTGGATAGTCCTTTGGCGCGTCAATGATCTCATGTGTTTGACTATAGTGTTCACTAGTATCATTAATTAGAAGTCAAGTTTTTCCAACGGCCGAAAGTGTTTAATCTCTTTTGTTTATGTTGAATATTTCAAAGGATTTTATATTTACCATGCTCATTTATACGCCTTTTATTCCTTTTGTTATTCCTATAATAACCTTTTGGATTATGCACTAGTATCTATTATTAATGATGGGCCCCTTGATGTGCGAGGGTACCCATCAGGGAGGCATGAACTCCTCTTCCCCTTTCGGTCCGAGCAGTGTAGCGCTATGGCAGAAGGCACAAATCCTCTGTTTCAGTTAAGTATCCAATGACCCCCTTTCTAGTTACTTTTTGTTCTACAACTTAAACATATTACCCTATTTGGTTATGTTTTAATGCTTCTCGTTATTTTGTGTAGGTACGGGAATGTCGAAGCATGGGGACGCCCTCCTCACTCTATCAAAAGGTATTCAGGTTCCTACACAGTATCTAAGTTATTTCGATATTACAAACCCCGTTGGTCCAGGCTCTATTCCGCTCCTAATGTCTGAGAATTTAATTCCAAGTTCTGTGGTAGTTGATATCGGGTACGCCCTGAATTGTATAAAATAATTCTGGTATATAGAACCATCACACAACTTGCGCCTGGTTGGACTTTGATAACTAGACAGTCATTTTGTTAAGTACAGTTCTCATTATATAATGTGTGTTAAATTTGTTGTGGATTTGGGATTCTGAAGTACTCTCCTCTATATAATTTGAGGATTTTGGTACAATAGATTCAAATTTCTTTCCTAGCTATTCTAGCTATTTTTGTTTCTAGAATTGAATCTTATTATTGGATGTACAGTTCTTTTCCCAAAATGATTCGGCCATGCATAGGGATACGCCTAAGGGTTTTGTTCTTTCCCAGAAAAATGGGCGATGATTCCAAGATTTCATTTATGCTCAAATTTGATGTAATAATTAGTTTTGGGCTTACGCATCACAGGCTATTTACCTTCTTCTTTTACTTAGCATTGTTGAATAACCCTTAACAATCTTCTTACCAGTGAAATAGATAGCTTCATTATCAGTTTGTATTTACGCACCGTGTACTATTTACCTTCTTTTTTCTATTATCACTGTGGTTTAAATCCTTATAGGTCTATTCACGAGAAAGTTTGATGGAATCATTATTCATTTGGGTTTACGTATCGTGCAATCTTTACCTTTTGTTTTCTATTACCTATATTGAATAAGCCTCTATAGGTCTGCTCACATGAAATAGGTGGCATAGTTATTACAACAGAAACTTGTGGTTTAACTGTAGGTAAGTTTTCGATTAATAGGGTCATCCCTAACTTACTGTCCTATCTATCTTGAATTATATATGTATATATATAACCTTCCTGTAATGGGGTCCGAGGAGTTTTTCCCTTTTCTTGGAATAAAATTTCCCTCTTATAAGGTTATCAATCCACCTAATACTACAGGATTCTAGTGTGGATAGTTTACTCTATTGTCATTCCTCCTCTGTCACAAAATGTCCATTACACTGTATATTTATATATAACGGTTCATAAAAATAACTATACCAGTTTATGTATATCGACTAGTACTTCAAGTTGTAGGGTATATTTTTTTATATTATGAATGGCATGCTCATTCAAGGTGGCTCACTGTTTACTAGAAGCATCCATAGGAAAAATAAAATCTTCCACAACTATTGGTGTGCGTGGCTTCTAGTACTTACCCAACAATCTTGTTTCATTTTACTTTACAGAATTAACCCAGAAGATAAGAGAAAACTGAAATCCAATCTGTTATGGGGTTTGTAACTATCACATAATTCATTTCGTTGTTTGGTACATTACAAGATTCTTAGTAATTACCCAACATTACATCTAAATAACAAAGTCTATTTCTAGCCAATAATTATGAAGTAAAATGCTAGATCTTTCCCACAGTATTCAACCAAAAAAATCATACATAAAAGTAAACAGATTTCAATACATAACATTTGACTAGAACAAGGTAGAGTTACATATCTGAACAATATTTATAGGAAGACGAAGGGAGCAACCACGTTACTCCCAACCATAGAATAGGGCAGCCAATCTACTTGCCCGATTCACCCACTACCCTGACCATGAGTCCAAGAGGGAAAATTGAAATCTCCTCTACAGCAATGTCCTTTGAATTCCAGCAGTATCCCCCTTGCCTCACACTCAAACAGTAGTGCTCATAACAACAATAACAAAATTTTGTAGTCTTCTTTTCCCAGCATACTTGGCAGCGTCCTGCCTCCTCACATATGCTCTTTTATTAGTTTGCCTAGGACTTTTTCCCTCTCTTGGGGAATTTTCACAGCTTTCTAAATCCCTGATTTTCAGGGGCTGTTATTGGCCAAATCACTAATTTTCCACTTGTAACAATCATCCCAGAGTTAATTCCAATCTGTTCCCCACTCATGGAGTCATGGTCAGCTAAATTCAACATGGCTGCTCCATTTGTCCTCTTGCAATCAATATAAAATATTCTATTTTTTCCTTTTTCATACAAGTGTCATAGTCAAGTAGCTATTTGGGACAAATCAGATCTCTACCCAACAATCAAATCATTAATTACAATTATAAAATTCGAAATTCGGAATTGCCATAGATGGCAAAAATTTTCCAATTTTAGAATTTACTAAAAACGGAAATAAATTTCCAGTAATTTTAGATTCTAAATTATTTTTTTCAATTTCTTTATTTTTGGGGATGTCACATCTATACTTAAGTATGAGTAGGAAAGGTTCTTTACCCTAGAGAGAGTGTAGTGCGAAGGAGAAAGTTGTGGGTTGTACTTAATCATTATGTAGGTTAGTATGGTGATATTGACAACATAAGACTGTAGTGGGGGCTTATGTTTAGTTTCACATTCTAATGAACATTCAAATGGATATTGTAAGTGAGACTATGTTGTAAACTTAAAACTTTAGTTTAGAATGATAAGTGAAGTATCATGAGAATGTGTTTTATTATGTCATAAGGCATGGCATGTTATATCAACTGAGTTCTATTAGTCACTATGCATGAGTCCATTGTAAGAGGGATGATTTATCTAAATGGGAGGAAACACCCTAAAATGCATTAATTGGTCTAGCAACTACTTGTTCTCTAACAAGGATTTTTCCCTATGAAGAAACTCTATTTGGAAACGAATAAGTAAAGAAATAAATCTATATGAGAAATGATGAACACATGCTTCCCATTGTTAAAAACATCTTTCATGGTAGGGAAAGAACTTGGAAGTACTAGAAATGGACAAGAAAAGAACTAGACACCAAAGTTGGTATGTACTATGTAGGTATAAAGGATATAATTTTGAGACGTAAGAAGTACAATGCTAAGAAGAGAAAACCTCTAGGACAAATGACTAAATATTTTGGAATGAACTCTTGTAGTCAATTTATTATTGATATAAAATGTTCACTAACCCACGTAACAACACGTTGCTCTTTATGTATAGGCGTGTTTGTAATAGTGAATTGATGATATAAAGCAAGATTTTCCTTGACCGTGATGAAGAGAGTCCTATACTAGACAATTAACTTGTTTGAGATATAATCTATACAACTTAATAAAAGAGAGATATTCAGGACAATGGAAAAACAAACAATGAAGTGATGACATCACATGAAAATCATTTAGTAGTATATTAGTCAATGTTCCTAAGCATGGGAAATTTTATGATGGCATATGTATTGTATCACTCAAGTTAGAGTGATAGTAAAGTCAATGATAATTGGTTATAACTTTTAATATATTCTAGGTGGAATTATATGTTTGTCTTAAATTATAAATGAACTCAATATAAGATTCACTTAACTAAATAACCAATAATGAGATAACATTCTAATTGGCTATCAAACTAGAATAATATACTTTAATATACAACTTAGGAAGAATAAATCTATAAGGGAAGCATGTTGTTTCATTAATTTAATTACCAATGGTAATAAAATAGAGTCAAGACATAGTAAGGTGGCTACTAAATAGATGTAGTTGCAATCAATATATTAATAGCCTCCACATGTTTTAATCAAGTCATTGTCCAATCAGACCAATATAATGCAAGTTTTGCTATTGCGAAAGATAAATAGAAGTCGTGTCATAAATTCTCCTCATATTGTGAATGATCATAACTTCAGGACGAAGTTTCTTGAAGGGTGGGTGTATGTAACGCCCCATATTTTGAACTTAGGTAGTTAGAACATTGTTGTTTACTAATCTTAATAATTCAAAGTTTATCATTTGTTTGGAGTCAGTTAGACTTTGTTAGACATTGAGATGTGTGCCTCTAGACCTATTTGTATGTTACATGATATATGCTCATGACAAAGATAGTTATTTGATTATTTAAACATGAAAATTAAAATGGGTAAGTTTGGTACATGTATACCAATTCAAGTTATGTTGTGAATGTATAATAGATGAAATGCATGATGTAAATAGGAATACATTTCTTAATTGAGCGTCAATGAAAATATGGATTCTTATATAAATTTGTGATGTATCTACATCAATATGCGTTATTAGTGAACTAATGTACAGGATGGTGAGCTATGTGATAGGCAAATGACTATAGTATTGAGATTGGGATGTCATAGACATCAATAAGATATTATATGTTATAAGTTGTACTTACTATTTAATTTATGATTCAAAATATTACTATGATCTATGGTAAGTGTTGTTTTGACAGGATGCACAACTTACCTAGAGTGGATGTTTGATGGCGTGACTCTAAGAATAGTATTTGCATAGTATGGCTTGATGTAGGGTGTTGACCCTAGTTATATGAGGAGGGGTGGAGGTATTTCCCACCGTTTATCCTCTGAAACCTAGAGTCATGGGAGGGTTGTGTGAAGTCACGCTCCCCTAGACGTGTGATGATGACTAATAGTTGTCTGTTGGGGAAGCTTGGTCGAGATGTATGGCACTTCCTCTTACGGGTTCTATCTGGAGTTAGGTCAATATAGTTGATGCTCCATATTATTCCAACAAAGGAAAGGATAGGATGGAAGATGGAAGTATCTTAGGAAGGAAGGATGCTTCGATGTTAGTTGAGAATATTGATTGGGGATTAGAGATGCCACTATTGTTTACTCACTTGGTTCCTACCATGTTTAAAACCCTCTTTGATTTCCTATTGAAATTTTAAGTGTGACAATGAGTTATTGATGAATTGGTGTAATTTAGTTTGTTAAGATTATTAAATGATGCATTACTTGATGTGTTGTCCTACATGTCTTGGTGATCATATAGGAACTATGCACTAGAGGAAATGATTGTTTATCCTTAGTACATGCATGAGATATGCGTCCGCTAGCTACGCACACATACCCTACCCATGTACACTAGTATAAGTAATTAATGTATTAATTATTAAAATAAATTATTAACTATTTAATTGAATGTTTATTGAATATGTAAATTATATTGCATACAAATATCTAGAAGCATTAAATACCTTATTGACTTTGATAGATGGTGGGTGTGATGAATTAAATGAGCATGGTGGGGTGTTATGTACATTTTGGGGAAAATTATCAAATAACATTTATTAGCTAGCATGAGAATAAAGACTTTTTATTTTATTTTAATTTTTTATTGTTGTTTAATGCAAGTCATTTATATTTAGTTTTATTTTAATATTTTCCCAAAATATGTAGATGAGGGAGGTTGATGGATAATAATGAGGTTTTTTTAGGAGACTTGGGGAAGTTTGTATGGAAACTTGATAAATAGGGAGAAGAAGTATTAAGGAGGAGAGGATGGAGAGGTTTTGAGCATGATGAGAGGTTGTGAAATTTTTTGGAAGATATAATTCTTGTGATAGTTTTCTTTGAGAATTTGTTCCTTGTTGTTCTTGGAGTCATGGGCACGGAGGGCCAAGAAACTGAAAGGTTTCTTGGAGCTAGGAAGCCGGCTAGGCTCCTAATTGGTAAGGAGTATTCCATTGTTTCACTCTGGGAAGGTGAGAAAAGAATGTTTGGAAGCACCCAGGACTACATTACAACCGATGAGCTTCGACAAGCTAAGGAGGAGGTTTCGATGGTATTTGGTTATTGATATTTTTTATATACTTTTGTTTTAATTTCTAAATCATAGAGTTAACATATTACTTATTTTATCATGTTATCTAGATTTATCATTGAAAAAATGTAGAATAATTGTGTAAATGAAAATAAATGAAATTATGCTAAAACCAAATTGTTATTGTGTATGTATAAAATGAAATATTAATCATTTAACATCGTGGATGAATGTTATAGGTCGTAGCCACTCAATTAAATAATTAAATAATTTAAACAAATACGTCCGCAAACTTGATACCATATGTAACGACCTCCTATCTACAATGCGTACCCAAGATGCCCAACAAACTACATTCTTCTCATGGCCAAAAGCGGCGGTAACAATTTCAACATTTCCAGAACAACTCACAACAACCTTGCAGAAATGAAATTTGCTGAATATACAAATGCCATAACAATTCTATAATTTCAACATCAATAACATTAAATTGCCGAAAGTAAAAATGCATTATACTTCACCAGTTAAAATCATACTGTTGCCTTTCTCTTTCCTCGGACGACGTCCCGCCCTCCGTGCCGCGTCCCGCTTGCCGACCGTAGAAAGCTCACCGGTACCTCCCAGCCAAACGCTAGGGGTACACTGCTTCCCCCTTAGCCCCCCGAGCCGCAAAGGGGCCACACAAGAACCAGAGATAGACTAGCATCTCAGCTCGCCTCCATGACTGAGCTACCACTCCAACACAGCTGAGATATACCCAACTCCTCACAAGCAACCCGTCAAGCCACAATTCGGTAGTGTAACGTTACGCTAACCGTTCCCCCTTTTCTTCCTTCCTTTCCCCTCCTTTTATAGAATTTTGAGACTGACCTAATTTATAAATCATTAATTAATTAATTTTTAATGACAACCCTCTAAACGTTCTCCGTCGTCCAAGTGTCACACATGCCTCTGGTTCTCCAAAATTAATTTATTTTTTTATAATTAAAAGACTCAAATTCCTCACTCCCCCAAAAATCACTCCTTCAATTAATCCTTAAATTACTCCTTAATCACTCCTTAAATTTCTCCTTAAATTACTCCTTAATCACTCCTTAATTTCTCTTTAAATTACTCCTTAATCACTCCTTAAATTTCTCCTTAAATTACTCCTTAATCACTCCTTAAATTTCTCTTTAAATTACTCCTTAATCACTCCTTAAATTTCTCCTTAAATTTAATTCTCTTTTATTCTATTATTTCATTCTCTCTTGTTCTTTCTATTTTTGAACCCAAAAGATAAATGCGGTTTTTAATCTTTTCAATATATTTTTAAATTCCTAGCTTTTATCCTCCCACACTTTAATAAATTTTATTTCTTCTTTATCATTTAAAAGCCATGGGTTTCACTTAATTTAATTCCCTCATTACTTTACCCCCTTTACTTTTAAGAAGACTTTAATTAACTCCTAGGAGGGTTTTAGTTTACGCCCTAGGTTTATTTTGTAGAATCTTTTCTTACGGCTTGTCAAATTTAACTTAGAGATGTTTTAATTTAGGTTTTGATTTGAACAGGGTGACAATTTAATTAGGGGAGTCATTTTAAAATTTTTATCAGGCGTTAAGTCTTAGGGTCATCTAGGTTGTCTCATCATCCTCATCCATGCAACGTGCCCTTCAGAACGCACTACGTGCTCCAAGGGTGCCACTCGCCTCGTTTGCTTCCGTTGCGCGACGTGCCCTTCAAGATGCACCACGTGCTCCAAGGGTACCACTCGCTGACTTGTATTTCTTTCCGCGACGTGCCCTTCAAGATGCACCACG
>JASDQU010101237.1:459410-471723 GCA_032191745.1 Picea mariana | reverse complement strand
TCATGGCTACGGCTCTCTTCTTGGTGTTCACCTTGTATTGGTAGGGTACTCCATTACACGTCCTTCCAGGTGTCACCATGATCCACTTGATTTGGTCATTTTCCATCATAATTGGGTCCAAGGCCTCTTCCTTCTTTCCTTTATCCACTTCTCCTTCCATTTTTTCTTTTCATGTCAGTGCTTCTCCCCTTCCCCCATGCACGCAGGGAATTTTATCTGTCTGACTCCATTGTCATTACACCTTTGTTATATAGCAATATATGATTTGATGTACCTGCTTCAAGGTCCCTTCAATAATTCTTTTTCAGTTGTGTTGTATGAATTTGTTGTATCTACTACAAACTCTGTGAAAAATCCGACAACAATGTTGTATAACAAAAAATCTATTATGTGCGTAAACTTATTATCAACTCGTTGTAGTTGTGAGATCTCTTCAGGATTTCAATCTAGTTGCCTAATCTGATTTGTAGGATGGTTTTATCTCAATCTTTTGATTCACTCCTACAATATGTGTGGGAACTCACAGAAAAATAGTTCATGCAAGTCGGTAAATATGTACTTGTCTAGATATTTGCATGGAGTTAGCTTCGAATTTATGTTATCTTTCTATGCAAAATCTAGCTCCTTTGTCTTCAACCAGATTTCTATATCTTCCTTCGTGGGATTCCATGGTCTCAACATTCCCTTTTAGGTTTTCATTCTTTCACCTTCTTGTCATTTGATCTCGTATGCTTTTGACACTTCTTCCATAGATCTCATATGTTCAATCCCATTTCCTTCCAATCAATCAGAAATGGAACAATTTGTTTGTTTTTACCTTTTATCTATCTACTCTTATTGGTCTTGAGGGATTCTAATTATAATTATCATTCACCATTACAGATTGACCTTGGTTCATAACTAAGAAGCTTTCCAACAAAATCCCTTAAAGACTATCAACCCCTATGATAACCTAGAATGCAACGTGGTACATGGAGTGCACTGCACAGTCTCACCTGAGATAGCTCTATGGGTGGATGCAATAATCAAGTGTTTGAAACCTAGGATTGAACGAGATCGGTGCTTGTGCACCATACCATTTATTCAATTCATTAATGTTGGTTGTGAAGCCTAATTATCTTCCTGATTCAGAGGTCCTTGCTTTCAACTGTGTTTACACCCCATGAAGAATTTACACCCCATATGTATGTACACTCTTCCATGTGGGAGAGTGTAGAAGGGGGGTACCCACTCTACGAGGTACGGGGGGGATATCCCCCTGATTGGGGGGTTTGGGGGCAAAGTCCCCGAAGAAAAAATTGCCTTGTAAATGTATATTGTAATTTCATTGTAAATCTGGACCGTTCATTAGAAGGCCACAGATCTAACAATAGAAATTATGTTAGGGTTTTTTTCCCTAAAAGGAAACCCTCTGTTACGAGGGAAATGTATTATGGTGAGTAGTGTATTCTAAGAGAGGAGACTCTGAGAGAAAGAAGAGGAAGTTACAGTGGGTTTTGTTGTAGGTTGTATCCCTTCATTTGCTCGATAATAATAAAGGAAGGACCTGGCAATTTCTCTGGTGGACGTAGCCCACATTGGGTGAACCACGTAAATATGTGTCTCTATTGTATTGTGTATCTTCTGTGTTTTGCTTCCACATTTGTTTTATTTTATTGCTCCACGGTCCTGTTTTTCTAACAATTAACATCTAGTTATAATATTCATTCTATGCATGCATGTAAAATACGAGAGATATTTAATTACTTCATTCATTCAAAATTCATCAACTAATCATACCCAAGACACATTCATTCAGTCACATAACACAGTGTTACCGTGGTTCACCCACTCCTGGGATACGTCCACAAATATCTGGCTCTCAAGATTTTATTATAGTTTCGAAAGATATCATGTCACGCATGGTTATAGTCTTAGTCCCTCCTCTCTCCCTTAGGCTCCTCAATCCCTGTGAGGCTGACTAGATCACACCAGGCTCCTCAGTATGCGATCTAACCCTCGAGATCGAGTCGTTCATGCCTTCTCTATCTCGCCATCTTAATGACTTATATAGTCCTTACAATTCCCTTGATCTATGCCCCTCTTTGTGTCTCATCTATCTTTTTCTCTATCTATATATCTATCTCTATGTATACATCACTTCTCTTTGTCTATCCCCTCCTAAGTACCACTTATTTATATCCTCARCTCACTAGCCAAAACAATGTATTGCAAAACCCCTAACCCTAGTGTCATTAGGTCTTCCATGCATGCATGCATGCTGCTTTTCCTTCYAGATGTCTTTCTCCTCTTGCATGCTTCTCTTCCAAAAATAGCCTTTCTTCYTGATTCAACTTGCATCCAACAACCCTCAAAGGATAAMATTMTAGAAATGGACAAKACTCAAGAAGAAGATTACATAAGACCTTCTATCTCCAAGTATCAAAGAAGCTTCATTCATTATGAAGGAAACAATAGAAGAGATGATTGTGATCAGCCAAGACATGAATTCAAAAGGACTATGTCACAAAGAAGATCATTTACTCCCATGTATCAAAGTTTATTTTCTGGTTATGTTTTTACTTGTAATAACTTTGGACATAAATTTGTAGATTGTAGAGCTTATGAAAGAAATGTTTATGTGGCTCCATACAATATTGAATGTTACAAATGCCACAACTATAGACATGTAGTCTATGATTGTAGAAGCATGATGGACCATTCTATGAAGGAAAACATTGACATTAGGTACAACAAGGTTTGGAGAAGAAAAGAAAAACAATAAGAGCACCTAAATTAACTCCCAGAGATCATACTCACAAGATTTACAGATTTGTGAAATCATGATGAATATATAGACAAGGAGAAAGATATCTGAATTTATAAGGATGATCCTGCAATAGAGTGGAATTATATATTGTTCTAAGCAATCTATCTTGGAGACTCCTAGTAATGTGAATGTTGAAGAGGGGGAGTCTAAGCAACCGTTATTATAGATTAGAGAACTATCTTTCGGGTAGTCTGAAGTGTTGCAATTTTTGGGAAGGAAGATTCTGAATAGTCTAATGGAAGAGGTATAAAATGTCTCATGAAAGATTGGTTGATTAAGGAGCATTTTTCGAAACACATCCCCATGCAGATTGAGAAGACTAGTGGACATATTTGATCCATATTGAGAAGAATGAATATGTACRATCAGTTGCAGAAAATTCAAAGAAGYCTTCAAAATAGTAAAGTGACAGATGGGTCAACGTCATGTGGATTTGAGTAGCGGAGTCATGGATAGTTTCGTGACATGTGGATAGAGATGAATTCATGAGATATTTGGTAGTTCTAGAAAACAATACTTGACATGAACCAGAGAAGATACATGATAGTGGATGAAAGAATGAGCTCAAGAAGAATTCCATAAAGACTCGTTGGCATTGTCATTAAGAGGAATGTTTAATAAAAAATATGACTCAGAAAATAAGCATATTGATAGGTGGAACTAACTAGTCATGGGAGGGAAAGTCGTGAGAGGCACAACAAGACAGGGGGAGAGAAATCGTCAGGAGGATTTATACTTTCAAGGAAAAAATTTTGAATGATTATTTCATTAATGTTAGCTCAGTGAAGAAATGATGAGCCATGTAGAATTGAAGTCAAGTAATGAAGGAAAAATAACATGAATGATTTTAATGTACATCAGTGGACTACAATAACAAGAAGTACCAATGAACAAAAAGCACCAAACGAGAGGAAAGAAAGAATATATAATAATCCCCACAGTGATCTACACATATTTTTGGAAAGAATACCGGGGGATATAGATTGATAGGGGTATTTACCCTTTTCCATTAATGCCAAACGAGGAGAGAAAGAAAAAAAGTAGGAGAGAAATATCATAAGCATGAAGATAGGGGGAGAGATATTGTTAAAAGAAGGTATACTATCAGAGAGAGTTAAACCTTTCTATTAATGTCAAAGGGAGAGAGAAATTTCAGCTAGCATGCATATAGGGGGAGCAATGGTCATAGGGGGAGCATGAGTGTTTCCATCAATGCCAAAGGGGGGGATTGTTGGAAAGTTGATTTTCATTGATGTCAACCCTAGAAGAAGTCCAGAAGCCCTAGAATCTCTTAGAAGTAATGGGTGTATTTGAAGAAGTATCCAAAGTGGTCTCCTTATGGAATAGATTTAAGCATGACCCTCAAGGGAAGATGMTTTAAATAATTCTACAATAAACCATGGAAATATGGTTAAGTGGTTAAATGGTTAAGAATTCTAGGAGGTGTGATCATGAAGCCCAAAGTTGATTCAAGAAAAATAATATGAAGGACATTGAAAATTCATGAAAACCCTCCATATATTGATAGTCCTTGTCATGTTGTTTCTAACCATAAGTGGCACGCCATGTGGTTCCTCACAGTTGAGAAGTTGTGCTCTCTTAAATTTGAAGCCCCGAAGTATGGTCAAGAAGCCTCGAATCTAAGGTCAAAGAAGTTACAAGTTGGCCCCAAAATTAGTTAAAGGAGAAAAAGTTGTTGCAACAAGAAGTTAGAGGTCTTCCCTAAAGTCAAATAAAGAATTCACTTGGAAAAATATAAATACACGTCAAGAAACTCTCATTTTTTCATCCAAGAAAGTGTGTTTGTGGTATGGAGCTAGCACAAGTGGGTCTGCACTTGTGCTAGGAGGATTGGCGATCTCAACAAAGCAAATTTGTCCTATGAGAAAGGAGGTCGAGGAGATAAAGGAGTACAGAAGTGATTGTACCAATTTTTTGAGGTTATCTGCGGGTTGCAGTGGAGAAAAGCACAGATATATGTGTGTCACAGTGAAGAAAAGAGTGAATGTCCATGGATTGACAATGTATGAATCATGTATCTATGCAAAAGTTTTAAAGAAGGTTCCATTCTCTTAATGTTAAATATTGAGGAAGGTCTATTGGTCTTTGATCATATGCACTAGGTTGTTACATGATTAAAAGTGTGTCTTTATGTATGTTTTGAGGGTTAAATATTGATGATTATGGTATATACTTTAGGCATATCTTGGAGAGTATGTAACACATGGCTAGAGAAAAATGTTGGTGAGTGTGGGCATATGATTTGTGGTATATATTTGGTACATGGTTTATGGTTTATCATGGATGTTATGGCACATACTTGAGGCATAATTTGGCACATGCTTAGTACATGGTTTGAGGCATATCTTGGTGATGTTGGGAATATTTTTTGGTGATTTTGGAATATGGTTTATGTGAATGGATCTGGTTTTGATGATGATGATGTATCTGTATCAGTGATAGTGACAGTGACAATTTTATTATCAGTGACACTGACAAGTTGATAATCAATGATAGGTTGAGTCTCCATTTATATTTCAAGGAGGAAGGAAGAGGAAAGGAAAGGGGTTTGGAGCCTCTTTCCAATTGGTGCTGGAGAATACAGGGAGTCATAGCTTCCTTCAAGTTGAAGCTTGTAAACTAGGGGGTTGGATCCTCCTTCCAATTGGTGTTGGAGAATACAGGGAGTCGTAGCTTCCTTCCAGTGGTGTTGGAGAATTTGGGGAATGTAGCTTCCTTTAGGTTGGAACCTATAAACTAGGGGGTTGGTGCCTGCTTCCAGTTGGTGCTAGATAATTTTCAAAGTTGGTGCTTCCTATGAATGTAATCTTCTAGTATATAAGAAAGCATCATGTGGTTTTCTCCCATTTGGGTTTCCACGTAAAAATCTCGTTTGCAATGTGTATGATGTGATGCATTGTTGAATGGTATTATTTATGGTTATATGTATATGACATGTTAAACATTATCATAAGTTAATAGGATCATTAATAAGTTAATCTTGTGATTAAAAATGGTAAAAGGTGCTCAATATTGATTCACCCCCGCCCCCTCTTAGTATTAGTGAATATTCCAACACCTACATGACAGAAAAATATCAAACCATTGTAGGAGAAATCAAATATTGGTACATACTTGAATGCAACATGTATATCATATGCTACAATGCCATTAAATCCCCACAGTTGTTTCCCAAATGTATCCCTAACAGGTCGGTATTACAGTAGGTATCCTAATAGACTGTGATACATGGAGTAGGTGCAACATTGAACAGAGCCAAGAAATGTGTGTGTCCATCTAGCTTTGTTGCTATGGGTGGGTTCATACTCTTTCAAATATATTAAGGAATCCCAAGTAGAATTGGACACCCTAGCCTCTTTCCACTTCAGTGAGGAAATATTTTGTAGACATGACCCTCTAAAGGTCGTCAGTATTCATTGTAGAACCTCCAAATACAAATGGAGTTATGATTCAAAGGTCTGGGAGGATGAAGAGATTCACTGGAGGGTGAGAACCTGTTGACGGGAGAAATTGAACGCTCGCCAACTGGAAGAGTGGATCCAGTCCGGGGTTGTCTAAATAACCCAAGCTGTTTGGGATGACCCACCCTGATGGGTTTAGCGGCTCCGTTGGCCAATCTAAGTCCTAGAAAAACAAAAGAAAACTATACTAAAGAAACTAATCTAAATGAAAATAACAATTAAAACAAACTAATAAACAAATCTGAACTATTAATATATACAATTTACTATCTAATACTATAATAACTCTACGAAATTTAACATTCAACTATCAACATAATTAAATCTTAATCACAAATGTACAATATTTACAAATTACAGATTTAGATGAAAACCTACAAAAATCATTTGTAAACTGTCCAAAGACAATGAAACTATTGTTTTTTTTTATTTTTATAATTTTATGAGAAAGAAATAAACTGAAAAACTATCTAAGCTAAGCAAATAAAATGATAATTCTAACTAATAATCTAAACTATAAATATATCTATCTAAACTACTTATATTATACTAACAAATTAACTATCAAATAACAAATAACAAACTGACCCGAAGTAACGCTTCAGGCTTGTCATGTATGCAATAGTTGATTCAGTTGTTCGGTGGGAGGAAACCCGCACCAGATTCTCCACGAGCTTCTCGTAAACGGAAAGCTGTTGTGCTTTTCAAATATAAATGACAGGACAAACAAGACATAAAAAATTACAGCAATCTTATAATTTACAGATCGTCGCAGCTAGATAAATCTATGTGCAAAGACTTGTACAAAGTGATTCATTTAACGAAAAAGGTAAACCTGTAATTCATTAAACTGAAGCAGACTAATTGTTGTATTTTTAAAATAAGAGAGATCAGACATGGACAACATATAAATCAAATCACATCAACATGCAATGAATCATGATAGATAAAGCAGTCGATAATTAATTGCAACTGATATGAGGAAAACTTGAAACAAAAGTTTGATATATTGAAAGCGAAAGCTGTTACAAGACATCAACTTTCATCCCAGTTTGCATCATAAATCCATAGTCTGGTTCTCCCAATAGTGATGATGATCTTATTACAAAAACTTGACAAGTATTTAAAGACTTCCCACAGGGTAAAACATCCATGTGGGAATTATCAAAACAGTTTACAAAAAATCTGGGGATAATATCCCAAGTATCTATTTCTTACTCAAGCTAACAACTTAAAACAAAAACTACATCAAAAAAGTATCTCCTAAACTGTGACAACATGCCCAATTGATCATTGTAATTCGTATGCACCTGAAAAAGGACAAGAATAGACAAGATTAGAGGATATTTTATTGATAAAATTGACAAAAATCTAATTTTTAAGACTAGCTACAGAATCTTGTGATTCTGTAGCTGGTCTAAATTGAACACAGAATCATTTCAAAACCAATTCAAATCTTAAAGAATTATATTCAAACTATTGAACAAGTATTTAATTGCTAATTGGAAACCAAACGAATCATTTGAATCAAAATTGTTATGCTAATTTGATAGCAAACGAAATCATGGTCAATCGAATGATAACAGAGATACATGCACTCTGTTCAACATTTGTTATCACCAATTTAGGGTAAACAGGATCTCTCAGATAATTCTAAAGCAATGAAATTATTTTCATGAACCTATTTCAATCGACACAAACTGTAACCATTTAAACAAATCATTGATGCAATAGTTTATGTCGCCTCAACCATTAACAAAATCGTTTTTCAAATCCAAAATTAACAGAGTTGTTTTTCCGATTTAATAGATTACATCGTATTTATCAAACCAATCACTAATATTGATGCATTACACACATAAAGGATCATACCAATTCAAGCCTACGAAATCGTTTCAAAATCAAACCATAAGAACTAAATAAGAAACGATAGAATCCAACCACAACAAAATCGTATCAATCAAAACCAAGCTGTGTTCTGATTTTAGCACAAAAATATCCTATACAAGTCTGATGCAATCAAAATCCAAACAAGGATATTTATACAAAACGAAAATGATTCAGGCAGAACTAAACGAAAGCAAACCCCATTGATTACATTAATTCAAACCAACAGAATTATTCTAAAGTGAACCAAACCAAGTCAAAACCAATCAATTGCTTCTACTAATCTGAGAGCTAAATCATAGGGGTGTCCGATTTTAGCTAACAAATTTCCCACTCATGATTCATAACGAAATTACTTTGGTAAAATGAAAGCAACAAAATCATTTTGAATCAAAACAAACAGAGCTATTGAAAGCAAATCCAATCGGTTATATTAATTCAAGCCAACTCATAAAACAAAATTAATATTTGAAATTCATACTTGAACAGTAAGAAACGGCTCCGATCATGATAACCTGGAATTGACGAAGGCTGTTGCTTCTTCGACATTCCTAAAGACAATTGAACAGGTGGTTTTTTGTTTCTTGTCATTAGCTTGAAGCCTGTCTCTTTCTTTTGATAGAACTGTAACTTACTCCTCTAATGATTTGATCTTTGATTGCAACAAGGGAACGTCGGTGTAATAACACTCTAGCCACACATTACATTGGATGCATGATGGTTACTTGGGCTCTGGTATCACAGGCGAGGGTTTTCTCAGATTACCAGGGGTTTCCTTGTGCAGCTTAATTCCTGGGTAGTTTGGATCGTTTTTGAGGCAAGGGGGTAAGTTAGAGACATAGTCATAGGGTTTCTTAGAGCATAGGCCATGAGAATAGGGGTACTCTTCAGCTAGGAAACGCTCAATATCGGAGTCCGAGTCCTCGCTCAGCACTATGGGCTTTTGGTCGATGTTCTGTTTAGGTTTGTTCCAGGCAAGTCTTGATATCAATCGAGCATTTTTATTCCCCCTTCTGTCGACAGTAGTATTACTGTTGTCTTTCTTCCTCCCAGGTATTTTGATGGCCTTAATATCATCCTTAGCACACAAGCTAACCAAGGCATCATGTAGGTCCAAGTCAGGGCAAACTAAGGGTTTGACAGGGGGTAGAAGGATATGAAGTGGCACGGCTGGTCCAACCAAAGTCTCACTGACCATAGCCTTGTCGATTTGAGCAGACTCTGGATTAGCAAATCCATTTCTAGATAAAAAGACTTGCCAATTATCGCGATGAAGGCTCAAATGGTGGACGATGATGAGTTTAATCAAGCCGTGATGAAAAAGGTTCCTATCAGCCTTCTCGCGCTTGAATCTCTTAGACATCTTGTAAAGACTACACAAGAAGTAATGTGGCATGTTCAAAGGATAGCCCATGAAATTCATCAATAACTGGAGGTGATACAGAAATACCAAACCATACCGACCTTCACAGGTCACAAACTGTTTCACAATTACCAAAAGATCGTGCCACCTGGGTTTGAGGGTAGAAATAGGCATACCTTTATCACATGAAACAATCTTTCTTGATATGAATAGTAATGGACATGGCACCTCATCTACTTTAGAACTTTTAAACCATCTTTGACCTATAGCTGACAGTCCTGTAGCAGAGCTTAAAAATTCCTCATTGAGCTCAAGTTGTATGTCTTCGACTTTATCTCTGCACCCGTCGAAGGTGAGGGCGAATTTTTGGGCAACCAAAAGGTTGAAACCCTCGAACCTCAGTATAAACACCAGCCAACCACTATTTTCTAAATCCTTTCGGGCATTATCGAATAGTAACAGAGTTTGGCTACCGTTTGGCTCTATTCGCACCACCGGTGCCATAGAAAGAAGCACGCGGTGAGCAGGGTTTCATAGGTAAGGGTTTGAACAGATTAGACGCAGGGTTGATAGCTCATGGGCTTAACCGAAAACAAAAGAGTTAACTCGGGAAGGGGGAAAGCATTAATGACAGAATGTGCGAAGGTGGTGGAGCTAGCTCAGCCCATGCAAAATAGTCATTTCCCACAGTACAACCGCCAGTGCATATAACGATTGAACAATTACTATTGCATATGTTAAAAACCATGCCATTCAAACAATCAATGAAATCTACGGTACGTGAACCAAACATTTGCGTGAACAATAGTTTTAGCATAGTTTTAAAACCAAAATAATGATTTGAAAACAACACCAAAGGTTCGATCATATGAAATATGTGTTGTATGAAATGATTTTACCAAGGGTCTAACCACAACGTCCATGTGTTTTCATGAAACCAATGTGTCAAGGAAATTGATGAAAGACTATAAAACATTAAAACCACCAATGCATCATAAACTTGATCATAAGAATATCATCACAGTCTTGTAAAAACGAAATCATATTAACAATTAAAAAATGCCAAATGAGTAAAGATCTTGGAGTCTTGCCAATTGCGCAACAATAACCAAATTGGAAATGCAATGAACAGATAGACAAGAGTAACCAAAATAATCCAGTGACGATTTTAATGTGACTTCGAAAAGCAAGTTTTCATGCTTGCAGCTGTGAAAATGGCAACCAAGGTAAGTGTGCGAACGCACGAAATAATAGTGTCGTTTTATTTCAAATATTGCGATGAAAATCAAGGGTTGCAAAACACTGGTGTAGGAAGCTTATAAGGACAGTATAAAAATGCGAATTGGCTGCCAACAATGGTGACACACTGGTAGAAGCAGTTATCTCTGCCAAAAGAACAAATTCAAATTAGGATAACAAGAATAATTCCAACAGAAATAACCAGAAAATCGTGTAAACATCATAATTAACCAAATAGTCCAACAGTGTTTAAAGGATGAGAACTGATAACAGTCTTAAGATAAGCGAGGCATGATATTAAAGATAAAATCTCCAATACTGTTGACAGAGCCACTGCTGCCAGCAAGCGTCCATAGCCTCGACAGGGTTGCCATTTAATCCACTCTGATATCTGTATCCTACCAAGAAGTTCTGGATCAGAATAAAGGACATTTTAAGGTTAGAGGTTTCTTATTTACGAATTTTCATATACCCGACATTGCTTCGCTGCCAGCGGGCCTGTTCAATACCCCGGTGAAGTTGTCTTGGCATCATGCATGCATTTACCCGCTGCTAGCGAACCTGTTTAGTATCCCGGCGGGTTTACAAACACTTCCCACAGCTCTTTTAATGATTTATTTTTTTTTTTAACGATATATAGTCGAGCGGGGTGACACTGAAAATTAAGATATTTTAACATATTTTTTACAGACCTCATCAGAATTTTTTAGAACTGTCCTTTATTAAGATCCAGAGATGGTTTATTTACATAACCAACTTTCTAAGGTAGGGAGACATCTTCTGAGTCATTCCCTTAAGGAATAGGGATAGCATAAAAAGATAATAGATGATCATGACAAGCTTTACTCAGAGATCAAAATCAGTTCACTTCTTTCAAACAGTAGTTTTTGCCAACACAGATGTAAATTTCAGAAGTATACAATCGATGTTTATACAATTTTTTCAGCAGTCATTTGAGTGAAGGAATTTTTTGTTTTCTTCGTCTGAATAGCTCAGTGTGCAAGTATGTGTATTTCCAAAAACAAAAACTGATAAGTGCAAAGGAGAAATCAAAACCAAAACAACAAAAGAAAAGCAAACAAAAGAAAAATATGTACATAATATACAAGGGTTGTCATCAAGCGAAGTATCTTTTCAGTGCTTGGCCATTCACCGGATAGGTGTCAGGTTGACCTTCTAGATTCTGCAATCGGAAAGAGCTGGGACCCAACTTCTCAGCAATTAAAAATGGTCCAAGCCATAAGTTTTGAAATTTCATGTGTTCTCCCTTTCCCTCATGCGGTTTGTCCCATTTTAGGACGAGATCACCTACTTCGAAATTCCTATCAGAGGCAGAGTTAGAATCGAACCGTCTTTTAACTACTAGTTGATGCTGATCTAACTTACGTTTAGCTTGGGCTCTTACCTCTTCCATCTTCATCAAAGCGTTAATTCGGTTTTCCAAAGGGGTACAATCTTCTTCTTGAATCTTCTGTGATAGCTGTAGCGAAGGAAGAAGAATGTGTGGTGGCAGAATTGCTTCTCTTCCATAAA
>JASDQU010101237.1:406969-433545 GCA_032191745.1 Picea mariana | reverse complement strand
GTATTACAGCATGCATAGAGCTCTTACAGTCACACAGACCTCTGATCACATAGATCCAACTTATGCACTAAGCCATCGACTAGACAGGGGCCTCTTTTCTTACATGGCCTAGACCTCTATTTATACATAGAAAAAGTCCTAAACAAGGGCCAAAATCCCTTTCCCATTACAATATTCCCCAAAAAACCCAAAAAGGTTCCACAAAAGGTGGCGAGATCTCGTGATCTCCACTTCGCCATGCGCTCCGTCTTCGACAGGCAGTCGAAGTACCAAACAGTCAACTATGACCAAGTATTCCTCAAAACTTGGTCGAGGGCCAACACCATGGAACATACCTCAACCATACGCAATATGATATACAAGCCAAAACATCTCAAACTGCCTTTATTCATGAAATAGAGAAACCTACTACAGTGAAGATGCTAATCTGGAATGCTCAACAGATGGCCAAGAAGATAGACAATAGAGTTGCTACAAAATGCTCCAATAGAAGACTAGAATAAGCCTCCAAAGGATGGATATACAATGAATACTGCATACAAGTAGATCTGGGCCATAAGAATGCTAAATCCCCTAGCAGGAAGGTGCCACGCCCTACTGGATAGCTGACGCTCCTCAACAATTCGGCCCTGCTACCAAAAGTGTCCAATCACCCCAAGAAATATGCCAAATGATAGATCGAGCAATTGTAAGGACAACCCAGGTGCCCAAATCTCCAAAGTCACTCTCAAACCCTGTGGATCTGAACTCCTCCACTGAATGGTGTGCCCCCCTAGATGCCTGAAACCCTAGATAATTCAGCCTGGGTGAATGAGGCCTCCAAACCTCCTGAAACTCTCTAAAATGATAGATCGGGAAATCACAAACCTCTGGAAGAAGTTTCAAGGTCAGATATGAGGTATAGCCTCCTAGATCCGCAAATCACTGAATCACCAAATCGTCCTCTCTCTCCCAAAGCCGTCCCAACCTGTAGATGATGATCTAGCCATGGTAACTCCTCAAGAATGGACTAGATCTGATGTCCAAAGCCCTGCAATGAATACCCAGGTGATAGAATCTCCAAAATCCCTACCAATCACTTGCAATGAATCTCTCTCCAAGAATGGTGCGTCCCCCTTGTTGGAAACCCCCAACTAGTGCGCCCTCTCTCTATCTGCACAAGTAATTGATGTGGAATCCTCTTACAACTGAGTAGATATGAAACTAGAATGGTGTGGGAGTGTATTGCATCTCCGAGACCAAGCTTTGGACAAGCTAGGTGGAATCTTTCACCATCAAATCATCCTCTAGGGTTTGTTAAGTCAAACCCTCAAAACCCCCAATGCTGGGCTCACTAGCTAAAAGCCAGATATCAAAATAAGATCATACATGAATGAATGAGTAGAGGCCCTTGACTTTCCTTTATACTTTTGGCTCACATTGTCCCTCCAAAGTGACGTTCATTTTATTAATATTTAATTAATTAATTAAATCACTTTAATTAATTAATTAACCTTTTTACCTCTAAAAAGATCCTTATCTCTCCTTGTGGCTTCCATGGCCACTGAAAGCCACTTCTCACCATCCCATCCTGTAGTGTTGATTCTCCCAATTCCAATGAGCTATTACATTGAGAGGTTCCTCCAAGTAATGTGCCCAAAATGACTTCTTCAGTGAGTTTAATTGACTTATAGCCCAAAATAGTCAAAATCATGGAAATCGTCAGAATGCAATGGGACCAAAGCCAACCTATGCAGAATGACTCATAATGATGAAATATGATGATCAATGCAAGCTGGACCCTACAATGCTTCTCAATAACCCCTGTACTCGCTATAACATCCATCTGGCTACTCTGGACATCATAAACCTTTGCACTGTGATGATGTCCCAAAGTGGGGACATTACAGAAGTGGAAGGTATACATGCAGTTGGTGTTTATTTCCTGAGATAAGTGTCATTTATGTGCTTATTTAAATTACTGTGTGTGTTGAATTATGAGTTTCTATCATGGAATCACTGTTGTTAAATTATATATATGAATTGTTATTGTTGCATGCATGCTGTTATTATTTTTGCTTAACTTTGTTTAGATGCATAATTTATTATTTAATTTAATGGTATCAAAATTCAGAATTTGGACGTGGTATTTCCCAACAGGTGGATAGGGATGTTACAAAATTGGTATCACAACAAATTTGTTGAGTTGTTGGTAATGGGGACATTACAATATGGTATCAGAGCCCAACTTTCAACATTGAGCCTAGATGGGCCATTTGGCAGAGCGCAGAAGTGAAATTACAGTGTTGGCAACCAATTTTTCTGACAGAGGGAGAGTTTTTTTCCAAATCATTTAACAAAATGTTTACAGTGTTCCTTGGTGAAATTAGATGGAAATGAGCGAAAGCCCCAAGTTCCTACAACTAATTAATGGAAAATTTGAAGTGAAAGAGTCGAATTTGAAAAGCAACAGACAAATGTTTATGTACAACAGACAAATGTTTATGTACAGGGCTTGATTTGGTTGTATTGAACTTAGTCACAAATCTTTAATGATGACTCAAGAAGGAATTTCATTTTTGAGCGAATTTGAGCATTTTTGGAATTTTGGAAAACAAGCGAATTTTCGAAATTTTTCTGTATTTTTCCGTATGTTGACGTCAAAATGATGTGGGGGGGGGAACAGGTCAGCTGATGTGGCAGAAGGTGACATGTACTTCCATGGCGGTAGGTACATGGAGGCAAGGAGTTAGAAAAATGACTAAGTGTTGGAATTATTATGATTTCGTGAGTCTGCAAGTCTGCAAAGGTAAAAACGACTAAGTGTTGGACTTATTATGAGTCTGTGAGTCCGTGAATCCGTGAGTCCCCAAGTTTGCAAAGGGAAAAATGGATAAGTGTTGGAATTATTATGAGTTTGCGAGTTCGTGTGTCCGCAAAGATAAAAATGACTAAGTGTTAGACTTATTATGAGTCCATCAGTCTGTGAGTCCGAAGAAGTGGAAAAATGTTTAAGTGTTGAGACTTTTCAGACATAATTGTGAAAGAAAGGTTACAAGACCGTGAGTCCGTGAATCCATGAGTCCAAATGATCCAAGTGGATATCAGTGTCCACCCACCTTTTCCAACTCGCTCAAAATAGTTTTCTGGCAATTTTGGCAATTTACTATTTTTGGCAGTTTTTCGAGTCCTGAACTTCCCAAGCCGTTTTGAGGCCCTAAACGGTGTTTTTTGGGTATCAAAATCCGTCGAATATTAGTCTATTCTCAACCTTGAATTGCACTATCAATGGTTGTATTCCTTGGATAGACCTTTCTAACGATGTATCATATGCATCAAACGAAGATCGTATGCAAAAGTTACGACCCTAGGAAGTTGATGTATTGACTTACCTAAACGGGGCCCACTTGACTTTTAGCGCTTCATCTCCTAGGGTTAGGTTTTTGGATGTGTCGGATTTTTGAAATTCTTGTTTATTATAAAAAAGGACTTCATAGCCTCATTGTGATCATCTTCTCGTGAATGTGAGTAGCCGTCACATCTCTTCTCAGAGATAAGCTGCCACCATTCTAGCGAGTCTTTCACTCTGTATTTTTATAGTCTCTGTACATTTATTTCATTAATAGAAATCGTGTATTACTGTATCTCTGTTTTTATGGTTGCATCTATGATACGTTTCTGTTATATTATTGGTTATCCGCGATATATTTGTGCATTTCTTTATTATATCTTCGCTCTCATTTCATGTTGAAAATAATCCAGATCAGTGGTATCAGAGCAGGCTACTCTTGATCATTTTTTTCAGTGCATGTCCCCGACGAGGTCCGAGTATAGAAAGTTGGGTCTCGATCTTGTCTCTCTGAAAGAAAATCGCTCTCACATGCCCAAGAAAACCTCCATGGAGGAAGAAAAGAAAAACGACAGAGCAGACTATCCTATCAATCTATTGCTTAAGCAAGCTCTCACGCGACAGAGGGACGAAATGATGGAGAATTTTTTCCACATCCTTCAACACCTGCCAATAGAAACAAGCGCATATTCATCAAACAACCACTTTGGAAGAACCTCTCCTTTCAAGGCACATGTTAATTTTTATATTCTTGTATTTGAAGGTCACATAGATGCAGATGCCCTAGAAAAATTGTTAAATCTGTTAGAAGATTATTTCTCTATTCATAATTTTTCTGACAGGGAAAAGATTACCTTCGCACTCCTTAAATATCTCCCCCATGTCAAACATTGGTGGGAAACTTAATGGGAGAAAATATCCACAGAGGAGTCTGGAATATATGGGCCTGATCCCACTTGGGAATTTTTTGTGGATGTGGTAAAGGAACAGTATTACCCCATTGGCAACTACAAGGACCAGTACAAAAGATGGACCACACTGCGGCAAGAGAGGGATCAAGTAGTTCCAGAGTTCACCAATTCCTTCCATACCTTGCGAACCAAGCTGGGTATCAAATACTTTGAGCGACATCTGGTTTTGAAATGTCGTGGGGCTGTACATAGATACATCCAAACTGAAATGGATTTTCTGGACATCTCATCACTCAGTCTTGCTTATCGATATGTTGTTAAAATCGAGCAGAAGTTTAAGCACCAGAACAAATGAGATTTTGGATCTACAAATCCACAACAACCAAAGTATGGGAAAGACGACCCTAACAAACAACTTCTTGAAAACCAGTCTAAGCCATAGGAAAAGAAGGGGCACGGGAAGATGAAGAAGGACACTGGAAAATGGTGTGATTTCCACAAAATCCCCTGGAACAACATAGAATAATGTCGCTCAAAATAGTCATTGGTGGCCTAGATCAAAGACAAGGAGCCCAACCCTGATTCAGAATCTGATTCTAAAAATACTAGTAAAAGACAGATCATCGATGCATACCCCACTGTTATTGTCGTGACCGCAAAAATTCAACTAGAAGAACCAACAGATCCCAAAGAGGGGGAGCGCCTTTTTCATTCACATATGTGGGTGAGGGGGACCTCGCTTCATTTTATTGTTGATAGTGGAATCCATAAGAACCTCATGTCAACAGAGGTTGTCAAATAGTTGGGATTGTCGACAACACCACACTCGCAACCATACAACATCGGGTGGTTTCGTTAAGGACGAGATCTCTATGTAAGCCAATAGTGTCGATTGTCATACAACATCCTACCCTTCAAGGATGAGGTATTATGTAAGTTTTCCCCACTAGATGTCTGTGATGTTCTCTTGGGCCAACCATATATGTGGAAGCATCATGTTGTTTATGAGTCTCGACCCCGTAGTGTCATTGTTACTTTGGGGGCTCATCTCTACAGAATACTAGAGGTAGTTACGACTATTGTTCCACCTAAATAGTGCTGCAAGGTAGTATCTCATACTGCAAAATTCAGCTTCTTCATAATCTATTCACAAGGGGAACAAAAGGACACTGCAACCACTACAACCTCACCCCAAGCACCTTTTATCCAACAGAAGCAAGTCGACAAGGTTGCAACAAAGATAAAATATTCCTTTTGCACAAAGTCCTCTCATGTAGCTTGACTTGTTGAATAGAATCAACCTCAACAAGTTCATGACAACCTTCCTCAAACTGAGAAACATGATGTCTCCAACAAGGCAAGCAACTCACCAAGATTCAGATTCAACAAACGCTTCCCTCTCTCCCCAGGGAACTAAGCAAAATGGATACCATTTCTTACTAAGGAGGGAGGATTGATATAGGTGTATATCAGTGGCCACCCACCTTTTCCAACTCTCTCAAAACAATTTTCTGGCAATTTTGGCAATTTACTATTTTTGGCAGTTTTTCGGGTCCTGAACTTTCAGAGCTATTTTGAGGCCCTAAACGACGTTTTTGGGCATCAAAATCTGGTGAATATTATTTCATTATAAAGCATGATATTCACTATCATCATTTTTAGTCCTTGGATAGACGTTTCTAACGATGTATCATATGCGTCAAACGAAGATCGTATGCAAAAGTTACGACCCCCAGGAGTTGATGTACTGACTTACCCAAACGGGGCCCACATGACTTTTGGTGCTTCATCTCCTAGGGCTAGGTTTTTGGATGTCTAGGGTTTTTGACATTCCTGTTTATTGTAAAAAGGCCTTCAGAGCCTCATTGTAATCATCTTCTTGCGAATGCGAGTATCCGTCACATCTCTTCTCAGAGATAAGCTTCCACCATTCTAGCGAGTCTTTCACTCTGTATTTTTACAGTTTTTGTACATTTATTTCATTAATAAAAATAGTGTATTACTCTATCTGTGTGTTTATGGTTGCATATCTGATACATTTTTGTTATTTATTGGATATCCACGATATCTATGTGCATTTGTTTATTATATCTCCGCTCTCATTTCATGCCGAAAATAATCCAGATCACCGAAGAAGTGGAAAAATGGTTAAGTGTAAGGACTTATTATGAGTCTGCAAGTCCAAAGAAGTGGAAAAATGGTTAAGTGTTAGGAATTATTATGAGTCCTTGAGTATGAAGAAGTGGAAAAATGGTTAAGTGTTGAGACTTTTCAGACAAACTTATGAAATAAAGGTTACAAGACCGTGAGTCTGTGAATCCGTGAGTTTGAAGAAGTGGGAAAATGGTTAAGTGTTGGGACTTAGTTTGAGTTCATGATTCTTCGAGTCCAAAGAAGTAGAAAAATGGTTAAGTTTTGAGACTTTTGAGACARACTTATGAAAGAAAGGTTACAATACCGTGAGTCCGAAGAAGTGGAAAAATGGTTAAGTGTTGGGACTTATTATGAGTCCGTGAGGTTGTGAGTCTACATAGACGAAAATAAACCAAGTGTGGGATTTATTCTTTCGTGAGTTTGTGATTCTGCAAAGATGAAAATGGTTAAGTATGAGAACTCTTTGGACAAACTTATGAAAGGGAGAGTTATGCCTTCCTGAGTCCGTGAGTCCGCATAGATGAAAATAATCTAAGTGTTGAGACTTTTTGGGCAGACTCATGAAAGAAAGAACTTTGATACATTATTGGAACAAAATTGTACATAATTTCATGGATCTTGTTAAATTATTTTATCCTAATAAATTTTATTGGCTACACATTTTACAGATTTAGAAACATTTATTTCAGAACAAGATCACCCCAAAGTTCAAAATCATGGAAGATTCAAAGGGGGCTTATAGCTAGGAAGATGAGATCAGAGGGATGTATGTTAATATGGGTAATGAAGTTACAAATTCAAATGGACATGGAGAAGGTAAGGAAGAAAGAATGAACTTGGTAGATACTATAAAAAGTTTGCAAAAGTATGTCTAGAGTTATAAAGTTGATAATGAGATATGTATGAAATCCAAGGAGCAACATGAAGATTGCAACATCAGGTTAATGCAAATCTTGGAAAAAATAGAGAAGAGATGGATAAGGAGACTGAGTCAAGCATATCAGAGAGCCATAAGTCTCATGATAAGAGGATTATAACAACAAGTGTTGGAAGACATCACCATCATTCTCTAAGACATTCAATTAAGAGAGCACACATAAATTCTAGTCCATTCCCTGTTAAGAAGTATAAGAAAAGGTTCAGGGTGGATGAGATACAAGGGAAAATGAATAAAATAAAGATTCCTACATTTGATGGTGAACACAATAAGGATGAGCATGCATATACATGGATTATAGGAATGGGGAAGTATTTTCAATTGCATAATTACTTTTCACAAGCAGAAGGAATAATTTCCATCTATCAACTCAAAGGAAAATCACCAATGTGGTGGGATCAATTTGTGAAAGTGAAACACATTGATGAGAAGAAGGTCACTTGGAGGGAGTTCAATAGGTATTTCCAAAATAAATACTTGACTAAGCGATACTATGATAAGAAAATGAAGGATTTCTTTGAACTCAAGCTTAGGAGTATGACCATAGATGAGTATGAGAGAAGGTTTTTAGAGCTGCTGAAATATGTTTCTTTCATCAAGGATGAACAAGTTAATATTCATAGGTACTTGAGTGGGCTTCCATCTTTTATTAGTGATAATATATAATATGACAATCCCAAGACACCAGAGGAAACTATAAGGAGGGATAAATTCCTTTATGATAAACATATAGGAAGACCAATTTTCGAAAGGATGTGGGAATACAAAAAGAAAAGTATGATGGACTAGAGGAAGAGGGGGGTCAAGCCACCATTCTTTAGAAATAATTCTCAGGGACAACCAACCTCTAAAGAACCCACAATGATATAGGAAATAGGGAAAATACCAAGGAAACCACCTATTCAATGTTGGGGTTGTGGAGGAGATCAAGTGTTGAGAGATTTCTCTCACAAAGGTGAAAAATTGAAGACTTCTTACAATGTACAACAAGATTAAATAGTGGAGGACATGGGAAAAAGTGTACCAAGGATCTATGCAACTATGGATAACAAGCAAGATGAGTTTCAGTCACACATGATTGAAGTGGAATGTAAAATCAACAACCAAACCATTGCTATTTTAATCGATTTAGGAGCTAGTCATAGTTATCTAGATCCCAAGATGGTGGATATATTTCAATTTCCAAAAAACAACCTTGGAACACCTTGTTTGGTGTGGATGGATACATAAAGTAAAAGAAAAATTAATGAGGTGGTTAAGGCATGTCTAATAAACATGAATGGATTGAGAACCATGGAAGATTTGAACATCATACCTTTAGGTTCCTATGGCTGCTTAATTGGTATGGATTGGTTTGACCAATATCATTCTATCCTAGATTGTTATAATAAGGAATTTACTTGCTTATATGAGACAAGGAATTTGATAACAATACAGGGGATTCCCAGGGCAGTAACTGTCAGATAAATTTAATCCTTGTAGCTGGAGAAGAGTTACTAAAAAGGGTGTCAAATATTTGTAGCACATATGGAAGAGACACCTATAGAGAAGATGACAAATATTGAAGATTATTCATTTCTAAAAGAGTTTGAAGATATATTTAAGAAAATATCGAGATTGCCACCTAATCTAGATATTTACTTCTCCATCAATCTGTTTCCTGAAGCAACTCCAATATCTAAGACCCATTAAAGGATGAGTACACTAGAACTAAAGGAATTTCAAATGAAATTGGAAGAGCTTCTGAAGAAGGGATATATATTCCCAAGTGTGTCACCTTGGTGTGACTCAGTATTATTTGTGAAGAAAAAGGATGGAACTTTGAGACTTTGCATTGACTTCATGAATTTGAAAAAGGTAACTATGAAGAACATGTGCCCTTTTCCAAGGATATATGACCTCTTTGATCAACTCAAAGATGCAAAAATATTCTCCAAGATTTATCTCAGGTCAGGCTATCATTAGGTAAGAATTAAAGAAGAAAAAATCAACAAGACTACTTTCAGAACAAGATATGGCCATTATGATTTCACAATGGTTCCATTTGGGTGAACGAATGCACCAACTATCTTCATGTGTTTAATGAATGGAATTTTACAGGGATTACTTAGATAAGTTTTTTATTGTCTTCTTGGATTACATTCTTATATATTCTAAGTCTGAAGAAGAGCATGAGAAACACTTGAGTATGGTATTACGGGTATTGAGGGAGCATCAATTTTATGCCAAATTGAGAAAGTGTTCATTCTATCAGAAGAAAATTCATTATTTGGGCCATATCATTTCAGAGGATGGGATAAAAGTGGATCCAGAAAATATAAGGGTCATTGAAGAATGCCCAACACCAAGGAATGTGTTGGAGGTGAGGTCATTCATGGGCCTTGCAAGATAATATAGGATATTTATTGAATGATTCTCAAAGATTGCACACCCAATCAATTCCTTGCAAAATAGAGGTTTGAAGTTTGAGTGGACATTGGATTGTGAGAGAAGTTTCCAAAACTTGAAGCATTTACTAACAAGTTCTCCAATAATAAGTATTTCTAATCCAAATAAAGAGTTCATTATATGTACTGATGCTTGCAAAGAAGGGCTTGGGGAAGTTCTTAGTCAGAATGGGTTTGTGGTCTGTTATGAATCAATGAAATTAAAGGAGCATGAAAGACACTATGCTACTCATGATTTGGAATTGGCAACTATAGTGCATGCCTTGAAGATGTGGAGGCACTATCTCATGAGGAAAATATTTGAGTTGAGAACGGACTATAGTGGTCTGAAATATTTATTTGGACAACCAACTCTAAATGCTAGGAAAAGAAGGTGGTTAGAATTCCTCAGTGAATACAATTATGATATAAATAATATCAAGGGGAAAGAGAACAAGGTGGTAGATTCACTTAGTAGAAGGGTGCATGAGATTCATGCTACAACCATTAGCATGTACCAACCAAATTTGAAAGACATAATTTTAGAGGCTGCAAAATCATATTTTCAGTACATGGACATAAGGACAAAATTACAAAAACGTATTTTGTAGTAGAAAAGAGAAGAATACAAGTTGGAAAAGGGGGACATTCTCTTATATAAGGGAATAATTTATGTGCCAAATTCTCAAGAATTGAAAAAACCGATTTTAAAATAAATGCATAATGTGCCTTATGTTGGACACCTAGGCTACCAAAAAACTATTGCAGTTGTCAAGAGCCAATATTACTAGCCGAGGATGAACAAAGATGTTGTAGATTCTATTGCCAAGCATTTGGAATGTCAAAACATCAAGCATGAGCACAAACACCCAGCTGGTCTGCTACAACCATTACCCATTCTTGAGTGGAAATGGGAAGTTGTAACTATGTATTTTGTCACCAAGTTTCCCAGAACAACCAAGAAACATGATTCCATCATGGTTGTGTTGGACAAGCTTACTAAAGATTCCCACTTTATTCCAGTAAAACTCTCTCACAAGGAAATCAACATTGCTAATATTTATATGAGGGAAATTGCTCGACTGCATGGTATACCCAAGACCATTTTCACTGATAGAGATCCAAAATTTACATCAAAATTTTGGAAGGGATTATTCAAAGGATTTGGGACCAATATGAACTTTAGCATAACATATCATCCATAATCAGATGGGAAATGATATAGAGTAAATAAAGTGATTGAAGATATGTTGAGGATGTATGTAATTGATAAACCATCCAAATGGGAGGATTACTTGCACTTGGTGGAATTTGCTTATAAAAATGGGTATCAAGAATCCCTAAAGATGATCCCATTTGAGGCACTTTATGGTAGAAAGTGAAACACACCAGTGAGTTGGGACAACCCAACCAAAAAAGTAGTGGTTGGGCCAGAACTACTAAGGGAAATGGAAGAGAAGATGATGAAAATAAAGAAGAATTTAAAGGTTGCACATGACAGTCAGAAAAGGTATGCTGATAAAGGAAGAAATCATAGAGAATTTAAAGTGGGTGACCATGTGTTCTTGAAAGTAAAATCAAATAGAATTTCCCTGAGGTTGGGAAATTGTTCAAAGCTAGCAAGCTCGTTATTGTGGGCCATTTGAAATCGTGGAAAGGATTGGGCCTGTAGAATACATGCTTGCATTACCTATATCAAGGTGTATTCACAATGTATTCCATGTATCATTGCTTAAAAAGTATGTACCTGATGCTAATCATGTCATTGATTGGAATGTGATTTAGGTGGAGCAAGAAGGCAACTTTCAAGTGCATCTGATGTGCATATTGGATCGGAAGATCAAGCAACTCTAGAATAGAGCCATAGGGTTATTAAATGTGCAATGGACCTGGTACAATTGTGATGATGCAAGTTGGGAGCAGAAAGATTATATGAGGACAGAGTACCCACATCATTTTGAAAACTATTAAATTTTTGATTGTATGAGTGTATATACTGCACTGAGGACAATTCATAAATAAGGGGGAGGGGAATGTAGTACCCCTAGGCCAAACCCCAACTCTACATATGAATGTAAATGAACATATAGGCTGGTGAGTGAGGTTGTTATAGGCGAGAAGGATTATGTTATTATTAGGCCAAAGTGCCTAGATGCTAAAGGCTAACGTGCCTATATTGTAAATTGTAAATCATATTCATATTATTAATAAAGTACACCATTGATGCATATCGACCACACAAAAGATATGGGGGGGGGGGAACAAATCCACTAGATAGGGAAAGGAGCCTAAGAGTTAAGTTTAAAGGGATAATCTAGGGGGGATTAAACCCAAAGGCAATATTATATTAATATTCCTTAAAGTATAAAGTATGGATAATTATTTTATCCTAAGTTCTAAGGATGGGGACAAGTGGATCTAAGGTAGTTCTCAACATGACAAGTGTTAAGTTGGGAACATGAATACATATAGTTTTACTTAGTTCATTTAAGGGGATCCATCTTCATTCCTTCAGGCACAGATATGTCATCAGTATCTTGTTGTTACCATACCAGTACCTATACATGTACTCTGGTTAGCTTGGGAGTTGGATGGAAGAAACGGATTGTCATGCCCACGAACATTCTCTCCATGTGAGGGAATTTCTAGGAATTGGTTCCCGAAGGTGCCAAAATGCAGCTATAGGTCTCTAAGACTTCCTATCCGACATGTTTCTAAATCCCTGAACATGAAGTGGGGAAGTTGAGGGGTTGTTGAACATAGAATGGGGCACACTTCTTGGGGTGGGACATACATGTGGGGAATGAGGGACTGTAGGCTGTTAGTTTGAGTTGTAACCTGTGTCTGAGTTTGTATGTTGTTAAAGATACCTTACCCGGGTTAGGAATCCCTTAACCAGGAGGATTTTATACCCAAATTGGGGGTGACTCACTACTGAGAGTTATGAGCAGTGCAGTCTAAGGATGGGAGGAACATGGAAGGTATGAATGAAATTGGATTTTATTTCATGAGATAAGTGTAATTTATGTGCTTATTTCAATTAATGTATGTCTACAATTATGAGTTTCTATCATGGAATCGTTGTTTTTAAATTTATATATGAATTCTTATTGTTGCATTCATGTTGTTATTATTTCCTCTTAACTCTATTCAGATGCAGAATTTATTATTTAATTTAATGGTATCAGAATTTGGGATTTGGATATGGAATTTCCCAACAGGTGGCCGGGGATGTTACAAAATTGGTATCAGATATTTTTTTTTGAGTTGTTGGTAATGGAGACATTACAAATTCCCAAATTCTTAATAAGAAGAAATGATTAGTAATTTCACAACTAGAATGCAGGAGGCATAGTTGCACAACAATAGATCTTGTTTGTTCTATTTTAGTTTCTGTCCCAAGGGTTAGGGTATTCAAGGTTTCTACAGACAAGGGTTTTCCCTATGCTATAGTTCTCTGATATACTAAGGATGCTAAATCATGCCCTTAGCCATACTACCCAACTACCCAGGTACTAGAGAGTATCTTCCCAAGTGTTGTTCTAGGTGACACTATAGAAGTTAGGCGACCGATCGGTTCATCTACGGAGGGATTCAAGATATCTAGGACAATCCATATACAAGTGTTGTCTGATGTGCCACCACTCAAAGGGGTACCAACAAGGGTTACAAGGGTGGCCAACAATGTTCTCTTGTGTACCACTTGTAGTTCATGTGTGCATGCTTCCCCAACCGTGGGTTTATGTGCTTAATGACGTATCTCTGTAGCTTTAAGATGTTGGGATATGTCTCTACCCTGAAAAAAATTAACCCACAATTCTGCCGAGGAAAGTGCTCTAATACCACTTGAAATATACCAGATGAATAATAATATGTAGAACAAAAATATTTAGCAAGCAGTAATGGAACAACAAGATTATAGCTAGAACAATACCAGAATAACACCAGAAAGAACACCATTATTAAAGATAACAATGTTCACTTTCCTTTTCGAGGGGGAAACCTCTAGCAGAGCAGAGCTCTATTATAATAATGTTCAAGACAAAACTTCTCATGTCCTTGACTCCTATTTATACTAAATCTATCTACCAAAAGTACAATATAGAGGAAGATCTTCTAGAAGCGAAAGCTTCTATTAGGTCTTCTTACATTTGACTTATTCTTCCTTATTACTAGGCCTTATTAATATTGGCCTTTATTACATGGAAAATATATTATTCTACCTACGTGAGGGGTTAGGGAGGTTATGTACCTATCAAAGGTTCAAATAATACCTAGTTGTAGCAATAATAAGCATCCAGTCAATAAATATGAATATGGATAGAAAACCCAATAAAAAACTATAAAAGACCAGAAATGACAACTATGAAAAACATAGTACACATGGTCCTCCATCATAGAACCTGAAATAGAGCCAATTTCCTAGCAGAGTGTGTTAAGTTTGTTCCATGTCCAATATTATCCATTAAGTTGTTCCATGTCAATCTTTTCCATTAATTTGTCCAATCTTCGCAAAGATTCATGTGCTGCCCATATTTTCTAGTCTTTCCTTGGTTGCTTTTAGTAGGCTCCCATACACGTCAAAAACAACCAAGGAAATACTAGAAAAACATGTGCAACACATACCTTTTCATAAATGCATTGTGGATCGTGGAGGTGAACACCCTTCAGACATGCATTTGTCAAATAAAATAATAGGTTAAATGGCTGAATAATAACTAAACATCAACAATTTAATATTTGACAAAGAGAATTAAACGTTATATGACTGAATAATAATTAAATATGTACAATGCTCTATAAATACTAAAGGGGAATACTGTTGGACAAGAATTTTGGATGCAATTTTGAGAAATATCCTAAGGGTTGAGGAGATGCACAATAAAGGCACATTCAGGATTAGAGTGCGTAGTAAAGGCACTTTTGGCGGTGCATAAGAAGATAAAGAAAGGAAATAAAAAAAGGAGATAAAACATGAAAAGCAACATGCAGGAAAAAAGGAAGGAAAAATAACATGTAGGAGAAAAGGAAGGAAAAGAAACATGTAGGCATGAAGGTAGGAAAAGGACGCACAAACTATGTGTTGTCATGAGTTGTAATGAGTTGTAATGAGTTTTCATAGGATTTTGGGATAAGCTAGTAGGGTTTTGAGCCCTAAAATATATGTATAAATATGTAATGGGTTGGGAAGAATAAGTTGTTGCTACTGGGAGAATAGGTTGAGAATGAGAGAGTCTATGTCTGAAGGTTTAGGGGAGATTTTGTAGAGAGAGGCTTGCATTGAAAAGCGAATAGGCATGGTGGGGAATGATATCATGATGTATCTATTGTAGTGCAGTGTGAAAGCCTGATATGATTGCACAAAGATTAATAAAGAAGCTAGCCATTGTGGACATAGCCCAAGTATTGGGTGAACCACATTAAATTATATGTCTTAATGTATCTTTTTATGTGATTTTTCATGGATGTTATATTTATGCATGATTATATCTATCTCTGTTTGTTAGATGAGTGATGCACAATAATCATGAATGTTCTAATGGATGGTCTATGTCACAATCTTTGTTATAATGTTGTTGTATAATTGAGTTTACCAATTAAGCAAGGGATAGGAGACACAAAATATTGCACACAAGGTATATGAGTATGAATGAACATGTTTATGAACTCACATCCCCTCATCCCTATAGAAACTTGGTTCCTACAGTTCCAGTTGATACCTTAGGTGAGACTTCACTTGCATGTGGGTGATGTCGAAAGGGATGGTATCTAAAGGGTTTTTTTGGTTAGATAACCTGAACCTAGGATCTTACAACTATGTGCCAACAAATGGTACCATTGTGAGGACCTGGAATATTTGATTGAGGGAATGTTTTGGAGCCTGAATAAGAAAGAGATCATCGAATGGTCGGAAAGGAAAAATGAGAATTTTACTGGAAAGAGAATAGAAACCCTCAGATGAGAGAAGAACAATGGTTGCAACGATATGTGTCTATAGAGTTGCATGATATTTTATTTGATGAATTTATGATTGTTTTAATTGAATGGTTAGAAATGTTAGTGGAGAATAATGGGAGATACCGTACTGCAACACCGAGGAACTGGACTCCTGAGTTGGTAATACAATTGAATTTTGTAAGTAATAAGACTTCCCACATAGTTGATTTCTGGTTGAATAACATATTGAGGGGTTATATTATGGAATTTACAGTGGATTGTACCTAGTCATATAGTGTTGTAGACATGGATTTCTTTAAGGGTCCACACAAAAGGTTTATGAAATCATTGGGTACTTGGATAAAGATGTTGCTATGCAACAAATGTGTGATGACAATGGAATTTGATTGCTAAGAGGCTTAACACACATAGGGGAACTTGGGGATGACCAAGGGATAATATAAGGGTAGGAAAGAATGAAGAAATACATGAAGAAGGAAGGGAGGGACTGAGGATGTAGAGAAACAAGGAAGGTATATCAAAAGAAGAAGGCAAGTTTGAAGTATTGTGCAGTAGAAGAAGATACAAGATGTTGATGACTGGGGCTAAGAAAGGAGAATTGCACAATGAGTATGATAGGAGAGAACCCTACACAATAGTCCAATTTATAGAAATACTGCACATAAACAGAGAGGAAGAGGATTCTTAGTTCAATCCTATAATAGAAGAGCCGTTAAGTCCTACTCAGACTGGATCTTGTGTCAATTCGACGACCTTGTGTGCATCAGCTGGATCTGAGATAACATTTGATGATTTTTCAAAAGCACTTATAGTTAGAAGAGGAAGATAGAGTAGTAGTAGCCAGAGAAACGAAAGCAGTGCATTGATTCAGAGTAAACCAACATTGCCGAGGGGAGGTACTACACAAAACAACATGGTTGGGTTAGACAACACATTGATATTTCCTGAGTTCCAGGGAGTTGGGTTGGAGGACCCATAAAAATATCTATTTGTATGTGAAAAATCTAGTGTCATTGTTACTTTGGGAGGTTAGATCTATGTGATACCATGGGTATCCCCGACTACCACGATCTCTCTATTCACAACTAAGTAATACATGAAGGTAATCTTTCAGTTTGGGAGATTTTTCCTCTTCATGGTTAGGTAAAAAGGTGAATAATATATCATCATGACCACTAAGGCCTCTATAAGGGGGACCTATACACAACATAAGTAGGTGGAAAAGATGGTTAATGAATACAAATATATATTTTCCTCACCTCCAAGGGTACCTCTACATTATCATGTAAAATATGTAAATAAGTTGGCATTGGGTGCTCCTGTATCTAATGGGTTAGTATATAGATTCTCTCTTTTGGAGAACGAGGAGATGGAATTTTAGATTCAAGAGATAATACCAAAGGGCCACATTAGGCCAAGCTCCTCATATCAAGGGAGCTTGATAGTGTTGGTTTAGAAGAAGGATGTGACATGGTGATTTTGCATTGATTACATAGCTCTGAATAAAATCACAATCAACAATTGGTATCCAATCCCTTGGATTGATGATCTATTTGATTAGATCAAAGATACCAAATATTTATTTAGATTAATTTGAAGTCATACCATCACTAGGTGCCGATTGAGAAAAATCATGTGTGGAAGACAACCTTCAAGTATAAATAAGGGCTCTTTGTGTGGTTGGTTATTCCTTTCATCTTGAGTAATGCCTTAGCAATGTTAATGAGGATGGTGGATGATATCTTGTGACCATACACCAATTCCATATAGGTCATATGTATGAAATATATCTAGGTCATATGTCTAGAAGATATCCTCATATTTAGTATAAAAGGGTCGATATATGAAGGGTTTTGTTGGTTAGATAACCTGAACCTAGGGTCTTACAACTGCATGCCAACAAATGGTTATGTTGCGAGGACCCATAATATTTGATTGAGGGAATGTTTTGGAGCCTGACTAAGAAAGAGATCATCAAATGGTCGGAAAGGAAGGAAGGATATTTTTCTCATAAAGAGAATAGAAACCCTTGAATGAGCGATGAACAATGGTTGCAATGGTATGTGTTTATAGAGTTGCATGCGTTTTTCCTTGGTGAATTTATAATTATTTTAACTGAATGGTTAGAAAGGTTAGTGGAGAATACCAAGAGATATCATACTGCAACGTCGAGGAAATGGAATCCTGATTTGGTAAGAAAATTGAATTCTATAAGTAATAAAATTCCCACGTAGTTGATTTCTAGTTGAATAACATACTAGGGGGTTATATTACATGATTTACATTGGATTGTACCCATTCATATACTGTTGTAGAAAGGGATTTCTTTAAGGGTCTATGCAAAAGGTTTACGAAAGCATTGGGTACCTCGATAAATATGTTGTTATGTGAAAAATGTGTGATGACAATGGAATATGACTTCTAAGAGGCTTCATGCACATATGTGAACCAGGGGATGACCAAGGGATAGTCTAAAGGTAGGAAAGAATGACGAAAGACATGAAGAAGGAAATGAGGGACTGAGGATGTAGAGAAATGATGAAGGTATATCAAAATAAGAAGACAAGTTTGGAGTATTGTGCAGTGGAAGAAGGTACAAGAGGTTGAAGATTGGGGCTGAGAGAGGAGATCTGCATAGTGATTATGAGAGGAGAGAACCCTGCGCAATAGTCCAGATCGTAGAAATACTGCACACAAATGGAGAGGAAGAGGATTCTTAGTTCAGTCCTATAATAGAAGAGTTGTTAAGTACTACTCAGATTGGATCTTGTGTTGATTCAATGACCTCATGTGTGTCACCTGGATCTAAGATAACATTTGTGGATTTGTCAAAATAACTTATAATTAGTAGAGGAAGATAGAGTAGTAGTAGCCAAATCAAAAAAAGTAGTGCAACGAGTCAGAGTCAACCAACATCGTTGAGGGGAGGTACTACAAAAAACAACATGGTAGGGTTAGACAACACATTGAGACTTCTTGAGTTCCAGGGAGTTAGGTTGAAGGACCCATGAAAAATCTATTTGTATGTGAAACAATTTGGGCTGTGAATAATGTCCAGGATGAGGCCATAAAGATTGTGTACTTGGTAACAATGTTTAGAGGCCGTGCATTAGTATGGTACATGAAACTGTAGAGTACTACACCAACAAGTCAAGCAAGGACACTGGAAGAAATTACACAAGCATTATTGAAAGAGTTCAAGAAGTTGAAATATAAGTCATAGTACATTAGAGAGTTGAAGGAAATAAAATAGGTGCATACTGAATCGGTTTGGGACTAGGATTACAAATATAAGGATTTGATGGGTAGATTGACATTTCAGATTCTTGATCAACAACACAAAGAATGGTTTATTGCTGGAATATTGCCACACATTCGCTTCCCATTGATACAACATAAGGATGCGTCTTAGCATGAAGCTTTGGAGATTGCAATCAAGCTAGAAGCTTCTCCTGTAGGAAATGGTGGGGGGAATGGCTCAAATCCAAACATAATTATATTCCTTGAAAATTAAATTAGCAGAGCTTACAAAAGGGAAGGAGAAGCAAGAACAAGTTTGGTGTACCAAGTGTAGGAATGAAGGACACCATAAAGCAAAATGGCCTACTTTTGTGCGGTATTTAGAGACCAGAGCACCGAATCCATTACCAAGAGGAGGGTACCATGAAATATGTTAAAAATGGGTCCATAATCCAACTGATTTTACATTGCTGCAGAAATACCAGAGTACGCTAAGGAATTTATTTTGTAACTTTTGCAAGTCATTCATGAACGAAGAGAAGGATTTCTGCACATTCTATTTGATGAGAGAGCCCACCTCATATATGTATAGGATTCAAGAGGAGAAATCTATGACAGAAGGATGTGGTCCACAATATCATAATCAAAGAGGATTTAATCTAGACATGTGAGGAGGATTTGGCAGAGGTCGAGGAAGAGGAATTTTGGAAGAGGAGGTAGAGGACCAATCATATGCTACAATTTTAATCAACCGAGGGACTTAGCTCGTGACTGCTTGAATCCTTGTACAACCTGCACATATTGTAAAGTACTGGATCATGCGATAGCATATCATCCTCCACTACTTGTGAAATGGTAGGAAAGAGAGAATCAGAACCAAAACCCAAATCAAAATGTACAAAAGATAATAACTGAGAAAAGCAATGAAGGACCTAGAATAACAACTGTCACACATGGGGGAGGTACAATGAGGGATAAGGCAATGAATGGAGGGAGACAGGTTGAGAAATGGGTGAGGAAATCAATAGGACCTATGCCAACATTTGACCATTAGCAAGAAAGGAGACATATTAGAGGACAAGAAAAGAGATACATGGAATTGATTGGGTAGCATCAACATCATCTGCGCCTCCTGAAGTTGACATGATTCCGGTATTTGATCATACTATATCAGAAAATCTGTTTAAGAAGGTAAGTACTCTAAGAGAGTTTCTGAGAAGTTGTCTAGAAAGGGCATTGAATGCATTAATTGAAATGATTGATCATCGCACACAAGAAAGGGAAATTCCTACCGCATAGAGGGTAGTGAATCAGGTACTACGTAAAAAGAGGACCAATGAAGAGTTCAAACAAAGTGTGCAGATTGGGGAATATGATGTAGACAATGTCATTTTAGACTTGAGTTCTAATGTGAATGTGTTACCAAAGAAAACATGGGAAATTATGGGGAAACCCATGTTGGATTACTGAGAGGGGGGCTGAATAAGTAATAAGCAATTTTAGTACTTTTAACCACATTATATTCTTCAACAATATTCAACAATTTATCATTAGAATTCAATATATCATCAATAGTATAATCATAAACAACATCACATCATAATAGATACACAATACAACAGGATTTACGTGGAAACCCAAATGGTAGAAAACCACATAATTCTTTTCTTATATATCAAAAGAGTACATTCATTGGAAGCACTAACTTCCCTATTCTCTAGCTACAATTGGAAGGAGGCTCCAACCCCCTATTCTCAGGATCCAACCTAAAGGAAGCTACAACTCTCTTAATTCTTTGGCTCCAACCAGAAGGAGGCTAAAACCCCCTAAGTTCTCCATATCCAATGGGAAGGTGGATACAAACACCTATCCTTACCTTGTCCTACCACTCTAAAATATAAATGTAGACTAAATGTCGCTATCACAAAGCCTTTGTCACTGCCACTATCTCTATCACTCTGTCTTTGTCACTGTCACTCTATCTCTATCACCGTCACTTTGTCTCTATAACTATCTCTGTATATGTCACTATTTCTATCACTGTCTCATCAACCTGTATATGCTCGTCAAACAACTAAACCTGTATCATACCATACATAAACTTTATACCAACACAGATATTGTCTCATGCACCAATCATGAATCAAAGATACAACAATAAGGAATAGTGAATCATGAGCTAGAAAATCAACCATGTGTAACCTATACCATATACCATACCATCAAGCATATGTACATTTGTACCATGTCATCAATGAAGTATCTCAAAGAACCAATGCATGTCCCTCATGCACATGCCACCATACAACATGAATATGCCTCAACCATGTACAATCAAATCAAATATATGAACTATAAGAACCATGTCATATTTTGAAATAGATATAAGAGTGCTCCTCACTCAACCAAGCAACCAGGATATACCATATACAAATACCAAACCAACCATACCAAGTATGCATCAAGAATACACCATATCATGATAATAAGTAACCATCAAAACAAGTATACAACCATACTAATACCTCTGTAGCTGACCTGAAACTTTGAGATTCTGACCTATAGAATTTCTTCATAATTCAGGGACCTAGTACCAACATCTACTCAATCATTCATGAGCCTTTTTATATATATGTGACTTTCTCTTCTACTACCCTCATATATACACACTTTTATCCACTGTATCTCATGTACATACACTCCCTTTCTAACCTGCGATCCACGTATACCTCAGAAACTAGGGTTTGTTGTAACTATGAAACTTTTGCCTTTGACCTTCCTTTTCTACCTCATAAAATGACACTACAACCTTAGCAAAAAAATCACTAGATCATAAGAAAGATAAGCAATGAATAAGAGTGTGAGTGTACTTGTGAATGACTCCTTGAGGTGTATTTATACTTGTGCTAGGTAAATTCTCTCCTTAATTTAGGGCTTCCATGGTTTTCCTGTTACAACAAATTTACCCTTTCATGAAGGACTTGTAACCAATTGGGGTCTTCTTGAACATTTATTCTAGGCTTACAACTTCACAAAGTCAGATTTTCCTAACCATGAGGAACTACATGGTGTTCCATATATCACCATAAATAGAACGATGATTAATATCCATTTATGAGTGTATTTCCTGCTGATATTATGGTATTTGTGGGAGGTATTAACCTCCATGTGTAACCCTGATGAGACTAGAATATTTCGGGAAGCAAGAGAAACCCTAAAACGTTGGATAATAACTCTAGGAGACAAGTCGGCTCAAGAGAATATTTATTATTGAGTTATTAACATCCAGAAGTAGAAGTCGACCTAGTTAGGTCACTTGGAGGACTATAAATAAGAGGGTGCTAGAGCTCATTTGTCACATTCTCTGACACAACTGCATAAGACCAGTGGTGCACAAGTTTGCAGCTGCAGCTGTTGCAACTAACATTTTGGTTTTGGATTGGAATTTCTCTTTGGCTATGGTTTGGACTTTCTTCCTGGTATGCTAGCTCTAGAGAGAGGTACACTACCTTGATTGGCTATCGGTTCTAGGGTTTGCTTCCAGAATTATTCTCTCTATCAAGGTTAAGGTGCTTGGGGGTGGCCTTTGTGCCTATGGTTGGGTGAAAATATTTATATATTTTCTATGGTGAAATGATCACACCTATTATTTTAACAGGTTATGGGCCCACACTATCTCCAGACAGTCTAACTACTGGAATATAAATTGGGAGGATTTTCTCAGTTATAGTTACAGTCAAAGTTTTGTTGCAGCAACAGAAGCCTAAACCTCTTGTTGAGGCACCTTAAGTGAAGAGATTGACCTAATTCCTTGACAACCTAGTGCGTCCTAGCCTAGCGCACCTCCTGGTACTCTCAACAAGCCAAGACGTCAAGTTTGAGTTTTTGGTCAAAGTCAAAGGTTGACCAAGTCAAAATCAAAGGTTGACCAAGTCAAAGAAGTCATGGCTTACTCTATGAAGTCAAAAAACAATTTAGAAGGGGCTTCTAACTTCAGAGCATGGAAGAAAAGGATTGAACTCATCCTTGCCAAGAATAAAGTGTTATATATCATGAAAGGAAAGATCATGGAACCACAATTTGAAGCGGGAAAAGAGAAGGAACCTTAAAACGTCATAATTATGGAGAAGTTCAAGGACAATGACATCAACACTATGAGTATCATAGTGGAATCTGTAAAATACCACTTGATACCCTACATCTCTCATTTTGAATCATCTAAGAAGATGTGCGATGCCCTAACTAACCTCTTCTCAGTCATAAACATTGGACAAGTAATGAGTTTGAAGAATGAGCTCCGTGAAATGAAAATGAATGATGATGACAACATAACATCATAACTTGTAAGAATCTCTCAGTTAAGAGATCAACTACAAGCTATTGAAGAAATCATTTCACAAAAGGAACTAGTAAATATAGTACTCAATGGCCTTCCCAAGACATGGGATGAATTTTCCACAAGCATGAACACAAGGAAGGAATATCCCACATTTGAAGAACTTTCAACTTGATGTGAACAAGAAGAATCTAGGATTAACACAAAAGAGAAATCCCAAAAGAAATATGATGATCAAGCCTTCACAACAAAATTCAAGAATTTTGTGAATAAGAGGAAGTTTGGCCTAAGGAAGAAACCAAATCAAGAAAAGGATATGTCAAAAATACAATGCTTCAACTGTCGAAAATATGGTCACTATAGGAACCATTGTCCTAATTTAAAGAAAAGGAGGGAAAGCGACGAATCAACTATTGCCGAAGAAAGGAAACCCTCAAAGAAAGCCAAGCAGGATAAAAAAAAATTCTTCTTCTAGTCAAGGTGACACTATTCTTTCATAACATAGTTCGTGTACATACCATGTTTACATAGGTCCTGTACATATCGCGCATATCTATTTCTTATAAGAAAAATATGGTCAGTGAAACAATACCTATGGAAGAATAGCCAGATAAGGATTGCTATTATGACGACTACAAGAAGATGAAGTACGTTGACAAATTCTCGAGGAATCTATCATATAAGTAACAACTTCCAGATAGGTCGAAATCATAATAAAACTTGAAGAGACCGAGAAGGAGTCAAATCATAAATAATTCAATAATAAAGAGGAAATTAGAATAATACTTGTGAAACCTTGTAGAAGGCAATAAGGATGCAAACAAAATCATGGAATATCTTAGATGGAGGGAGATGATTACCAAATTCCAAAAGAAGAGCATGCATTCATTCATGAAGCCAAGATTAGGAGGGAGCAAATCCTAAATGATATGATCCATTGAAGAATCCGTGAAAAATTATGAAGTATCTATCCATGTTCCTCATTAAAAGTAGTAACCATGATAAGCAACACGTGTTCAATTTGACTCTAGAAGAATTCTTAAGTATCCTTGGTTTTCCATCTGCATCCATGGTCCTATGATGAAAGGAAGAAGTTGGAATCTTCAGGAAGGAAGGGAATGAAATCTATATAAGAATCCATGGACCCAAAAGCTAAAGAGGAGCATGAGGAAGAACATGAAGATTACAAGAAAGAAAGAAAGGCGAGAAAAACTAGTTATTATAACGAGAATCATAAGACTATTGGCTTGGTTTGAACCCGCTAGAAGCAATCAAGCAGAAGAAATGGAAGTTGTGATGAATACTAGTGTATGTAATAAAATTTGAAAAAGACTTATGAATGGAAGCATTGTGATATTTAGGTTCTTCTAGAAGGAGGGAGAAGACTATGATGCCAACTTTTTCCAGTAAACCAGATATACCTCTTGCAGTATCCTTGAATTGAAATTACATGTAAAAGAATGTTCTTCCCAATAAAGAAAATTGAGAAATAAGATTATACCAGAAAGAGACTCATGTATGTAGATATAAGAATACCTTGTCTGGATTCAAGAAAATTGATGCAAAGTATCTCATATACAATAGAAGCGGTGTGGTGGAAACTTTCTATGATAGATCAAGTATATCGGAATGGTTACTCATAAGTCCAGGATGATGGATTGATAATCCATGGAAAACTCCCATGATGAAAGATTTGAAGAAGTTGAGATACTCTAATCCAATAGACCCGTATCGACAATTGATTGTCTTGTTAATTTATTTGGAGAATACTCAACCAAATATTTTCCTTGTCAGACGTTTGAGTTATGATATACAACTGCATGGATTTATTGATTTAGATTGGGCAGGGAGTGCATATGACATAAGAAGTGCTACTTGGATAAGTTTCATTTTGAACTTTATCACGATGTTATGGGATAGTAGGAAACATAAGTCTGTTGCAATCAACACTATAGAAGCAAAGTATATTGCAGCTTGTGATGCTTGTACATAAGCAATAAGTTGTTTTTTGGACCGTTTGATCAGGTACTGAATTCGACCATGATATATTGTAATGATTAGAGCTATGTGAAGATTTTAGAGAAACCAATGTTCCATGAAAAGCTGAAGTACATTGAGATCAAGAATTATATTATCCATGATAAATTCCATAAGAGAGAAGTGGTTCTCTAGTGTATCTCCACAGATGACAAAATAACATATATTTTGGTAAAGTCTCTATCCAAGATGAAAAGTTTGCGTACTTAAGAGATAAGTTGGGGATCGTGGAGATGACTTACTTATTGGAAAAGGAAGTGATTACTCCTAGATTAGGAGGGAGAAATGATATGTTATTGATTTATGGAAAACCATTTTCCAGTCCAGAAAATGGTCCAGGATGGGCATTTCGTTTCCACTTCGGAAAGTGGTTCGAGATTTCTGATGGACACAATTTTTTCTAGTTCTAAAAATGGTCCAAATTGGATAGAAATTTTCGTAATGAAAATGGTCCAATAGATTGATGATGTACCATAGATAGTGATTCCTCTTGTGGCCAGTGTGGGGGAATGGTCTAGGAAAATCATTCTTCTTGGTAGTCACTTTGAGTAGTGGTCAAGTAGAATGGTCCACCTTGTCAGACAATCATTCTTTCGAAGTTCATAGTTGTGAGAAGTTTCGAAGAATGGTTCATTTTGGAGGTTGGTGCAGGATAGTGATTTCCATAGGAAATGTTCTGGGAAGTCATTTCCATAGGAAATGGTCTGGACAATCAGTCCCTAAGGTAGAATCATTCTCTCCAGGTTTCACTATGTTTAGTGCCAGAGGAATGGGCTAGTTAGGTGAATGGTCCAGGTTCAACAATAAGGGACATGCTATCTCTATTGAAGACTCATTCTCTCCAGGTTGCACTATTACTTGTTGGCACAGGGGCAGACCCAGGGTTCAGCTCCAAGAGCGCACCAACAAGCCCTAGCTACTGGCCCTTTCGGCAACACTTGCGAGGTAGATGCAGTATCACTCGAAGCAGCTATGTGGGGGTTGCAGGACAGAGATGTTTACAACCAAAAGGAATGTAAAGTGGGTTCAAAGTGAGTGACACACAACAATATAGTATTCTTTGTATTCCTAGGATCTACTGCGCAAGATATATCTATCAGATCTAACAAAGTAATGCAATAATAGTATACTAATAACAAAGAATAGAACACCAATCACACATACAACACAATATATACATGGTTCACCCTCTCTCTAGGGCTACGTCCACATAACTGTGCTTTATAATGTATTAAGATGAAGCATACAG